>JBBJLS010000134.1:27011930-27033829 GCA_037577275.1 Bryconaethiops microstoma | reverse complement strand
AATTTCATTGCACAGAGAAAATGTCACTTTTGTTTTCTCCGTACATATGACAATAAACGCTTTGAACTTTGAACTTTCTTGATCTGCCTTCTATCGTGGTGGTCTACAGACTATCAGGAAATGTGCTTAAATAGTTTTGCTCTTGTTTAACATGTACAGAGTATGTGTTACTCTTGCTGACCATGTTTGTGAAAAGCATGCTGGTTCTTATGGTGCTACACAGGGGCACCACCACTAACAAAAAAGTGGTGAGGAAGCTTTTTGTTCTTATGCACCACTCAAAATGGATTGGTCTAAACTGAACTAAAGATGGCATTTTACAAATGTATTGTATTATTGTTGATTTTGTTTTGTTTCTTACCTTTATTTTACCATACACTTGCTGCTGTAATGTTTTTGTATGATTTTAATTTTATATAACTATCCCTGTAAGGAGCTTGCCTGTTGCTGGGCTAGCCACTGCCCCCCAGCCTGCTCTGCATCCATCCTCCAGGGGCTCAGAAAGTGAATGATCTGCGCATGTGCATGCAGTATGACACCGTCACATCGACTGACCAATCATAAAGCTTTCTTGATTGATCTCACCCACTCACAAAACAAGTTGTATTACAAGCAAAATAATTCATATTTTAAGCAAAGTAAAAAAGAAATCCCTCTCAGGTATATAACGCAGAGCTTTCTTTTAGAAGCCACTAGTGGTGTGCGATACTACAAGATTTGGTATCGATCCGATACCAAGTAAATACAGGGCCAGTATCGCCGGTACCGATACCAATATCGATACTTTTTAATACTTAAGGTGGGTGCATCAACAAATTGCTAAATCTGAATGAATTTGCCTGACCTTTAAGTGTGTGCACGCGCTCTGCTCCTTGTGTGTGCCACTACTGAGTCACGTGACATTGCATCATCAAAATACAGACGGGGAGGAAGAGCAGTGTGCTGCTCCGGGCTGGACTGGAGAGACACGATCAATATCAATACCAACGTTAGTATCGATATTTGGATCGATCCGCCCACCACTAGAAGTCACACACGAACACGAACACCGTCATTCACCTTCCAAACCTCTCATTTCTTTCCTCTTCTTTCGTTATTTTTTTTTTAAATTCCGGTTGAGAACGTCAACGCGGCGTGATGTGATTCATATGCAAATTAGCAAACTAGCATGTGTCGTCATCTAGCGATTTTCTGTGTAAATTTCAGCTACTTTCTGTAGGAGATAGTTGCCAACACTGAGAAGACGAAGAGCGCCATCTTCCGCAATCAGCTGGCATCGGCTTCATCTCTTACCGTCCCTTCATAACCGGGCTTCACGCTTCTAATCACGGCTGGATGTTTTGTATAAGCACTGATTTTAGCCAGTAATCTCGGTATTGCTCGAGTCTCATTCTTAGCGCGTGCTGTCACACACACACCCAGGGCCTTCTCTTTCCCTCCTTCCTTCTCTGAAGTGAGTCTGGCGTCTTGCGCTCTTTTGGTTGAGAGTTGTCTGATTTTTCCCGCGATCGGGTTGGCCAGTTTCCCAGTTGGCAGTTTGAGTTTAAGATTTGTTTTGCTGTCTTCAAGTTTATACAGTCAGTTTAACACTGATAATGATGAGAAATATGTAAATAATATCCAATATAAGAGAAAAAGTGATGAATATATTTATTAACTATATATTTTATAAGCAGTTCACTCTACCCTATTGAAAAATGCTACCTTGTAGTTTATACAGTTTGTACAGTCAGTTTAACACTGCAGTGCAAGGTAGCAGATTTATAGGCACTGAATCCTAAGACTGAAACCGCATATGCGCAGAAAGGCACGGTGGCACATAGTGGTGGACGGATTAATCCAAATTTCGTTAAAATCGATACCAACGTTGGTATTGATATTGATTGAAACCAGTGTAATGCGATCGATACTTTTGTGCCGATGCTTTCAATCTCCAGTCACAGCACTGAGCGGTACACTTTGCTCTTCCTCGCGCTCTTTTGTGTTTTTATGTTGTACTGTCACATGACTCAGGAGCCCCAGGCAAACGCAACCAAGGCGCGTGCACACACATAAGCAGATGAATGGCAGAGAGGAAGAGGAGCGTAAATGAAACAACGAGCTGTCTAAATTTGTAAAAAGGCTGTAAGATATAGTGGAAACACTACAAATATATAAGCATATGAAAAGTCGTAAGAAAGAAAACACCAAGCTACAGAAACAGAGAGGAGAGAAATCCCCCACACCCTGGCCCTGACAGACTCAGACTGACAGGGCGGCTTCTGGGAATATTTCTTTGAACTGTTTGGGGGTTGTTTAGTTATTTGCAATTTATTTATTGTTCAAAGCCTGAAATGTACTCTGAAGAGACATTTTGTTTTATTTTGTATTGTAGTTTGGAGTGATATTTTTGTGTACTTTCTTATTTAAGATTTTTTTTGTTATTGTTCCATTGTTGTTACGTTAAAGTATTTTCTATTTATAACATTGCCAAAATTTTGTCCTAGGTTTTTTGACTTATTGTGATTTGTCCTTTGGGTTATTAATAACACTTAAGGTCATGCAAATTCATTCAGATTTACAAATTGGTGATGCATCCACTTATTAAAAAGTATCGATATTCCTATCTGCGACACTGGCCCTGTATTTACTTAGTATCGGATCAATACCAAATCTTGTAGTATCGCACACCACTAATAGCACATCTCGATGGGTA
The DNA here is from genome assembly GCA_037577275.1 of Bryconaethiops microstoma. Taxonomy (NCBI): domain Eukaryota; kingdom Metazoa; phylum Chordata; class Actinopteri; order Characiformes; family Alestidae; genus Bryconaethiops; species Bryconaethiops microstoma. The sequence goes on along the minus strand of JBBJLS010000134.1, from coordinate 27,031,134 downwards.
ACATGTATGTACATATTAGCTGAAGTGTTACACAATACTGAAAAAGCTGCACAATAGCAAGAAAAGTAATGCATCCCCTTCATAACAGCAGTATATTTAAAAAGGAACAGCTTCTGGCTGGACAGTGTCTGAATAGTAGTCCTGATACGCAAGTGTTTATCTTCATAACTGAGCTCAAGGACTTAAATACCTGCTATTACAACCCCAGTGATGTTGAATGAAACTGGTTAAAGAGACTTGGGTCTATTGCTCAGTCGACATAGTTAGACCACAATAATTACAGCACTGAACAGCAGATAACTGTTCCATTCATGTATTTTGTGATGTCAAATTGCTCATGGACAATTAAATATATTATCCAGTCAGATATTTTTAACCTATTATCGTTAAATGATATTCGCAAGACAGTCCAAGCCATCTCAAATGTAGTTGTGTTAAGTGTTCTGGTGTTAATGGTGGTTGTAGTCTAGTCTAAACAGGTAATTTAATATGCACACAGTGAAACAAATCCAAATTGTGAACAAAGGGCTTTGCAAATGTATTTTATAATATTGTTGCAGTTTCACAAAGGAGAATTATACCAGGCCCGGCCTCATTCCAGACTTGACTCATTTCCTAACCCTCTTCAATTGTTTCTGTAAACTTCCTTCCCTAACACACTATATGAATATTATGAAATACTATGGAAAATACAAGTTCAGAAGCGCTGGGCCTCTGCTGACAGATTCTCTTCTGCACTGTTTATTTCCAATCCTAATCTGACACCCGATCCCGTAAATGATAAGGGTTTAAGATTATTTTAATATTGAAGATTCAGATAATTATAAAGTTAAATTAGATCTTTATGAACCTGGCTGCTCTGGTGTCTTTTTATTCTACAAATGTCTCAACACTATATTCTGTTTCCATGCTGCATGTCATATTTATTGCATATCATGTGTGATATTTAATACTGTTTCCATTATTTATGAACTTCTGTGTGCCATAAAACATCCTTTGGCATGAGTGTTAGCAACAACAACAATTCAATTTTGAATCTCAACAATATAGATACAGGACACATCTTTTCAGCAACTTTTTAATACTAAACCTGATCAAAAACATTTTTTTTGTCAGTACTTGTGCTAAATGATACAAAATCTGTAAAAACATTTTAAAGGTGATTGAAGCTGATGTTAGTCAAAGCAATTTTAATCAGACAACCAAGCTGAACAAACTAGTGAATCTGGTACAGGTATAAACTTCTAGATGTGGAAAGGATTTTACTGATTCCACTGAAGAGGGGAAAGGTGTTCCATGGTATCTGAGCTTTACTGGCAAGTATTCTCAAGAACTTCGATTTTTGGCAACCATGGCTGACTCCAGACGACAAGTGTGCATTGACGGGGCTTGAGAGAAGAAATGCAAAACACAAGTATTAACTGACATATCTAGCTGGACTAGAAGCAAAGTAAATAGTCATAAACAGGTGCATAACTTACTAGTGCAACAGCTGGGTCTGAATGGATGACACACAGTTCCTCAACTCCGCCCTTTCTGCAGGAAGTCCTGGCCATCTCAACTTTGAAGATGTACTTCATTCCAGAAACAAGCTAAGGGCAGAAGAAATATATATTTTCAGTTTTGGTGTAGTTTTTAATTCATTGGTATTTCCTAACCATTTCTGTTTTAAGCCCTGTAACATTTCCCCCACCTTGGGCCATTTTGGACTTTGCATCATGAAGAGTGCAGACTATGGTGAAATGCATGCCAAATAACGATTCCAAATAGGAGTTATTTAAAGGTTATTCTGTAATTTGCGTGAAGGTAACTGGATAATTGTAATATCCACAGCGTGACAAAACTGGTGTATAAGTCTAGTAGAGCAGAGGTCCCCAACCAACGTGCCGCAGACCGGTACCGGGTCGCACAGAAAGACAGAATAAAAAATACTTTATTTATTATCAGAGTCTGAATCGTCTTTTATTTTGAAACAACTGTCTCGGTCACCGGCTCGTAGGAGGGAAACAAGCGCAGGGCTCCTACTAATTCAGCGGAATGGTGAGTTGTATTTTTGCGCACTTGGTTTTTAGTTGTATCTATACCGGTCCGTGAAAATATTGTCTTACGTGATACCGGTCCGTGGCGCAAAAAAGGTCGGGGGCACCTGTAGTAGAGGACTGGTACGGTTTAAGTGCCAAGAAAGCCATTCAGGCTTAAATTTTCCAGCTATCAAATTTGTAAACCCTGGACCGTCCTACCTGCTTCTTCACGCTGATAACCCTCGAAACCTCGCTGACATACATGTCGTTGCTGGCTTTGTTGTGCTGGGCGACGGCGAACCGCAGGGCATTCTGAACGCCTTGCTCGTTAATGTCCGCGTCCGTTGGGCCTCCGATGAGGCCAGCGGTCGACAAGGTCAAGCAAACAGCCAAGAGTGACACGACAAACTTCAAAAACATCGTTTAAGCTTTAATCAATAGCAACGGCTATAGAAAAACGAGTGAAAAGCCACTTCAAGCTGACAAACCAACGACTCCGAAAACAAAAACTCGGAGTTATATAAACACGACCAGGGTGTGATTATATAAACAGGACCAGCCGCTTGGGTGGGCGGAGCATCGTCTCGTCCAATCCAGCCCGAGCGAATGAGCTCATTCTTTTAGAGACAGAGCGATTAAAAACAGACTGTGCGTATGCAGGGTTAATATGTTAAACTAAACTGAGATATAGAAGAAAGAAGCTGAAAAACTGGGAAACTGGCCACTCCGCTAATGGGAGAAACAAAAAACACCATCAACAAAACCAGCGCCGAGCCTGGCAATACGCGAGAGAGGGGGGAAGAAAAAGGAGTGTGAAATGTCCATTTGTCATACGTGAACACACCAAAGCACACAATGTGAACAGCACTAAATTCCTTCTTTGCATATATCCCTTTTACCCAGTGAAGCAGCAGGCAGCCAGGGAGCAGTGTGTGGGGACGGTACCTTGCTCAAGGGCACGTCAGTGGTGCAACTAGCAGTCCTGGGATTCAAACCCACAGCCTTCTGATCACAGGGCAACTCCCTAACCACTGGGGCAACTCCCTAACCACTAGGCCACCAGCTGTGTTGTGTGTGCTGTGTGCATTTTTGAAAATGTACCTTGATAAATGCTCAGGCTGAGTACTAAGGAAAGGCTCAAGAACTGCTGAACCGCTCACAGGTGCAGCTGCTGCCAGCTGATGGCAGGATGGTGTCAGCCTAGTCTTCTGCCACCCGGCACAGCAGTGGCAGCACTATGACTCCTCTAGGATGGCCCCTTGCATTATGTCTTAGAATTTCTCCTGTGGCTTTGGCTTTAGTATAGTTTTTTTTTTGCAACAGTTACAAACGGGGACATATTTAAGACACCCATACACAATTGATGCCTTCAGAGAATCTTTGAAACAGGTATAAGATTCGGATAAATGGCTGATTGATACAATAGATACTACATAAAACAAAAAAGCAAAGCTGCAGCAAGTTTAGAAATATACAGATATGGTATTCACTCAGCAGCTTGGAAAATGGAGTTGCTGTGTCATGTACTCACGCTGTTTTGCAACGTGTTTCATATTCAGTAGGCCTAGTTTAACATTTTGAGCACATGAATAGAACCACAGTATGATTTTCATGCTTACTGAGTAAACGCACTGTTTCTCCGTTCTACGAAAATCTTTGCTTATGTAAGAGGTGTAGGAATGTGTTAGTCATATTTATGGGAATCATGCTGAAGCCTGGTCTGAACTGTTGTTGCAGTCTTATTGAGGAGAGAAGGAACAGTAACTGTTCTTTTTCAGGCTTAAAATGTAACCAATGTTCCCTTAACACACATGTTTCACTGTTTTCTTTTCTTTTCTTTTCATCTTATTTTTAGCCTTCATCATGTAGTAATCATATTAAATGGTAAATAAAATGTAACACATTGTTCTTTCCCCCTGCCTCACTTCCCAAACATGTAAAGTTTAATAACTTCAGTCACAATTCAATATAATTCATGTAATTCAATTCAATAAATATTTACTCTGGGCAAGCCAGTAAGTTCAAATAAAGTGAGAGACTGGCTAAATATCACCTTGCCTTGATGTTTTTCACTCGTCACAATGCTCAGTACAACACAGTTTTAATGCATGTGGTTCAGGACGCTGATGACACAGGAGCAAAATTATCCTTAAATAGGATAAGCATTTGCTGTGTTGTGCAAAACTTTTTTTTTAAGATTTCTGTCTGGCAGACTGGAGATGCATTTTCCTAACAAAAGTAAACACATGCCAACATCTCATGAGGAATCCATATACTAGTCTCATGAATTGACCAGATGTAAATGGGGTCAAAACAATTACAAGTGAAGGTGTTGGCTCTTGCTTTAACATATCCTTGTAACATATTTTGACTGTTTCTGGAACTTTAATTCAGTATGTTTGTAAGAAACACTGACAGGCTTCTTAAGAACTGATTTTAACAATAATTGTTAAGCAGAAATTTCAGGAATAAGGAAACAAGACAAGGCTTGTCTTGGACTACCTCGTATGTTCAGGCATGATACAGGGAGTGTCATGATTTTGAATGACTACAATACAATGACAACACTCACAGAAAATGAATCAAATGTATCTTTAAAAACTTTCTGTAATTAAAATATCTAAATTTAAATTTAAGGGAAAACTGGGAGCCCTGCGGTGAGGAAATGGACAGTACAACTGGGCCACTCACAAATCTAACCTATACTTCTAGCCTATACTTCAGATGCAAGGAAATATTACACTCAGAAGGTGCAAGACTGATGCACAAAGTTAAAATTGTGTTAGTTGATCTTTTGTTGACCATCAGTTTTCTCCTAAAGCATGAATTTATGCTTCTCTGGTTCACACCTTTGTTAAAGTTGTAATCATCCAGTGACAGGATCTGACGCATGCTCACTAAAACAGAGGGAGACTTCGTCTTTGATGTCATCTGTCCCTCCAGCCCAGGGTATGGCCACTCTGTATACCAGGAGAGATTTTTAACATACATCAAGTTCCCTAGGATCATAAGCCATTTGCCATTTTGTCAGGTACACATCATATAGCAGCAATTTCTAGGTACAACATTATTGCCAATAATAATAGTAATGATAATAATAATAGTTATTATTACTACAATAATAAAAACCCTAGCCAGTAGAAAAAGAAGATGTAAACAATTTGGGCGTAGTCTCGTGGGACCGCTGGCTGGCCAGTGTAGCCTCCTCGAGCTGCTGGCTGGGCGGCTTAGCCTCGTCGAGCAGCTGGCTAGGCTGCTTAGGGCACTGACCAGGGTTGCGGCCAGCCTGTCCAGCCACTCCAATTTGGCCCGTTGCTCCTTGAAGCGTCGCTGGACCTCCCCCGAGGCAGTAGTGGACGGTGGGCTCAGCTGCGTAGCCTCTCTTATCTGCTAGCTAGGCTCTGTTGCTAACCCTCTATGGCATGAAATTTAATTTTTGGGAGATTTGGGGTCCTTGATAATATATCAATCATAAAATGTGTGCCACCCAAGCCCCTACCAGATTTTGGTTTGTTGCCTCAGGGCAACAAGATGCTACAAGGGTACTAAAATGCGAAGGTATTTTATATTATATAATAAGTGGAATGAGGAACAAACGAGCAATAAATACACAGGAAGTTTTATTGCAACAACAACAACTTCAACAAGTTTTATTTCAACAAACATCAGTTACAATTGTTTTATCAATCAGTGGGTTAGAGATTAGCTGCACAGAGTGTTTGTGTTTTTATATATATACAAATAAATGTATGTATGTAATATATATATATATATATGTGTGTGTGTGTGTGTGTGTGTGTGTGTGTGTGTGTGTTCTTCTCTTTTCAAATATTATTTTCATACCTTGTCCCTATCAAATGTTATAATTGACCAAAGTTAGCTGTACAGTTGTATTTTTTGGGATGGAATTTTGAGAAGAAACACTTTAAAGATGAGGATTCTAAATTGAATCAGAGCAGTACAGTAGCAGAAGATAACGAAGACAATGAATCATTTTACTTTAGTAAAACATTAATTAGTCAGTGTACATACAAAAAAGGTCACTTTGGCACCAAGCATCACACAATTACTTAATAAATTAACAGAACATTCAGTATGTCTTTATTTGTCAACACATCCAATGAGTTTAACTTATCGCCAAGTTTTTAACTCTTGTTAGTTATGAAGTATTTTAAGAGTAAATAACACAAAAGACTCACACAGAAAAAGTTCATTTTGGCTCCAACAACACATATCATATTAATGAAACATATTTAAGATATATTTTGCTAACAATAATAATAATAATAATAACCGTACAGACCGAAACAAAATGTACAGTAATATGTACAGTGATTATTTTTATCAGGCATTTACTATTATACAATGTGTTTGTTAATTACATATGATACATACTTGACATGCACATCAAGTAAAAACACATACAATATATTGAACATGTTTAGTCTTATTTATGTACTATACATCAGTTAATTTATACTGATTAAACCACTATTTTAGATCATTTTTTAAAATTTCACTTTTGGCATGGCATGCTTGAAATGACAGACAATATAAACATATCTACAGCAGATTATAGGCATTCAGTGCACAAAGACACCCTTTCTTTCAAAACTGGTCTTGACCCTGACTGCACTTAACAAAGCAGTTCATCACCAGAGTCAATTAATCTGAACCTGGGGCTGGGGCAAACCAAGTCTTGTTTGTCCTCTGCAACAACGTCTCTAATTTCATTGTAATTTCATTCAACTCGTTTCTTGCCAGAGGAGCTGCAGATGATTCATTGCCGTTACCTGGAAATGACACTTGGGTAGTCTTGATCCAAGTACTTCTGTTGCCTTTTAGTGTCAAGACCCTTTGGAAGAAGTTGATCAGGTAAAGCATTTGGATCAAGACTACCCAAGTGTCTTTTCCAGGTAACAGCAATGAATCATCTGCAGCTACTCTGGCAAGAAACGAGTTGAACACGGGTGTACGTTGTTGTACTTGCAGACACAGATAAAATCCCCAACATTGCAATCACCCTGGTGTGGAACTGGTAATGGTGGTAGAATCTCTCTGACGCCCTCCATGACAGGATTATCATCATCTGAAATGCATAATGAGAAATATCAGACTTCAGTAAAGAGGCTAAACTTCTACTGCTTAATCAACATTTACAGTCCTAGATAGACTAAACAATGACTTTCCGCTTTGTATTTTTTTCACTGCTACAAACATAAAACCTATGTGAAGTTGGCACCCCATATGTTGAAAATCTGCATAAGTCATTTGTATTTGATTGTGCATGCAAAATTAACATTTGTGCACTTGAACAGTTTAAGAGATAGAGAAACATTAAAGCAACACTATAGAGTTTTTGGAGTAAAATATGTGGACTGCTACCTCAAAGGCACACAAAACCTTCTAAACATTTTGCAGAACCTTACTGGTACTGCTACAAGATGCTAATTGGTGTTTGATGACAATACAGTCAGCAATGTTGTGTTGTAAAGTGTATGACTGGTGGGAATAGGCCTAACACTTGTGTTTATTCACCCTTTATATGAGGTGGTACCAAAGCTAATAAACAGGATACATCAAATAGTGGCAAAACGTTAAAGTTTTATTGTATGTTTTTAGTTTTATTGTATTAAGAATTCAGACTCTGACTGTTTTGATTGTAGGTTTTGATAGCCATGCAGCATAACAACTGAGGGGAAAAAAAGTTAGCTTACCTTCATAGGATGAATCCAACTGCTCGTAGGTAAATTCCCCATCTCCACCATCGTCCTCATTTCTTGATGTAAAATAGTCCAATATAACCTCGTTCAAAGCAGTAGCATCCCTTGGATTAAGGAGGTTATTTAGGTCGCTCTCCAGTCTAGCTGCGCCATCTTACGTTAGTGTGACTCATCTGACTGACTTAAATCGCTTTTTTAGCACATTAAACCAGCCATTTTCTACAAGATATTTTCAGGAATGGTAGATGTTATAGAATAATAATTTAATGAAACCCAAATTTCGAAAAACATTGACTTTCGACCTATTTTCCCACTTTCCTGAAAAAAAGGCCAGCGCGACATCCGACGGGTTTTCCCAGATCGCATCACATATGTACATGGATGTGTGTATATATATATGTGTGTGTGTGTGTGTGTGTGGAATAGATCATAGTGTTTGTTTATGCGGAACATACCATGTCATGCGTTATGACGTAAACGGGAAAAAAACCCTCAAAATAATAAAAAAAAAAAAAAACCTTTGAGTCACAGATGGCCAAAAACACTGTTGAACACATGGCTTAAAACACCAAAATCCTACATTCGATTTTTCATCTAAAGATCACTTACAACATTTGTGTGGCTTTATTTATCAAAACTGTTTCATACTGTAACATACTGTTTGTCACTATTCTGAAACATCCCTTAAAACTTCAAGGCTGGGTGGAGCTAATAAGCAGAAATACAACTTATGGACTGGGGAATAAAGGTTACATTTTGAAACGTTAACACTGTACAACATAAACCTCATACACACTGATTAGCCACAGCATTTAAAGCACTGATATATATATATATATATATATATATATGCAGTACAACATATTGCGTAAACATACATGATACAGAATGTTCCACACACGATGATGATGCAGTGTAGAACGTTTATGCTACAGTTATGTTTAGTGTGTCATACTATGCGCGGATGTGGAATGTACCATGTTGTGTATTGTGTTTTGAGATAACGAGGAAATAATAAAAATTCCTGGATGTCCTCTCATTTTATTCTGGGTTGGAATTAATTCTGAGAGGATGCAACACCTTGGGTCATCTCATCTGGGACGCCACCCAAACAGTTACAGAGTCCACCATTTCCACTCTTCTCTGATGTGACATTTCTCTCATTGAATCATTTCACATTTGAAAGTTCTTCAAAGCCGACCTCTCTTACGCTTCTGAAGCATGTCGTTTTTTTGTGTTTTTACTGTAACTATGCTCCTCAGACATCCGCTGGGGTTTTCACCACACTCGCGCCTGTACGATGAAGGTTTCGGGTGAGTGAGTTCAGTGCGGCTTCTGCATGTACAGATACAAGAATGACCACATTTTTTTGTGTAAGCCTTCTGCATTGTAAAGAGTTCGTCAAAAAGTACAGGACTGAGTGGCAGCCAACGTGTTTGGATGTTTTGATTCAGATTTAAAGGAAGCGGCTGTTGCGTAAATGGATACGGTCATATTTTTGTTCAGGAAATATTAGCATTTTTCGTGGTCAGCATCTGGGTTCTAAATGTGTCATTCTGCTTTGGGTTTAGTTTGCTTCTAGCCCTCTGTAAATGTAAGCTGAAATCAATATGATGAGTTTTGATAGGAAAGCAGCGTCCCCATTTCACTCCGTCTTGATTTGTCTTTGACGAGTAATGCGGACGCTCAGCCTGCCTGACCGTTACGTATTGTCCTCGGCCTACTTTCAAAATGCAATTCTTTTGAATTGGACCAGGTCTTTAGTATATGCAATGCATTATCTAAAATGAATTACAGCGGACAGCGTGCTCAATCACTTTTTATCTTTTACCGCTTAAAGAAAAAGAACAGTAATCAAAACCTTTCAACCTATTAGAGGGATGACTTTTACAATTGAATCACAGGGACCGCAGGTGCGATAACGAGACGGCTCAGCTCTAGTCTTGAGTGTGCGTTTCCACCTATCTCCAGATGTTATTTCATGTTTATCTGTTCTTTAAAAGCTCCACTTCAGAGACCCCACTTCAAATTCATGTTGTAATGGTGGTTAAGGATAGAGGCCTTCTTCCTCTATTTTTTTTTTTTTTTTTTTTTTTTAATTCTTGCGGAAAGCATGCTAAAGTGGCAAATGAAGGGGCTTCTCGGAGGAAAACATGATGGAATCGATCAACAGCCCTTTGCACTTACAACTACACGTGTCCTGATGATATTTAATTTTCTAGTGCATTAACACACGGTCATTACAACATGCAGCTCTGGTGATTTGATCATAATGCATTTTCTTCTTAAAGAATCGCTGAAGTTTTCAGGCAGGTATTCTGCAGTTATTAGATACAGATGGGCACTTCAGCATTAAGTATAGATTTTCAGTCCCTGCACACTTAAGGCTTGGAGTTTGTCTTAAAGAGGATAATGGCAAATTAAACTCCATACCCCATTTATTCAGCAAACCTTGATGGGATAATTTTATAACTGCTGATTCACTCATTTCCCAGATTTATCTCTAAAGTGGTTTGGTGGTCTAGCCGCTACAGTGAGGCGTAGTTTCTCTAAAGTTCTTGCTGTTGGCGGATGATGTACCGTGGACTCTGAGACGTGCACGGTAATTGTCCATGCAAGATTTATTCCACTTTTCTGGTGCATTTCTAATGTGTTTACGAGGGGGACTTTCGCTGAAGACTTTACTGTAGGTCGCTTGACTATAGAGCAGACATTTTTAAATCACAGCCTTTGGCCACTTGCATAAAACATGTTAAATTAATATTGCCCTCGAGTTTGCCTTTTGCCTTTAGTGAGTTGTATGAAATCTCTTCAGGAAAATGTTACATGGAAAGTGCAAAAACATTATTATTGTAATCAACTACGTTTTAGACCCTAAGGTTAAGTTTTAGCACTTAAGGCAGCTGTGAACTTAACATTTAAGTGTACAGCTTACAATGTATACCATAAGCATTTAATGGAAGATACATTCTAGGGGTGGCATGATACTACCTTTTCATGTCTGATACCAATACTGATAACATTGAGTATACCGATACCAATCTGATGGAATTTTTTTTTTTTTGCTTTTAAATAACTAAGCTGTGAATAACATGTTTGTCTGGATGTATTTTGAATCTGAAAATGGTGTTCTATGTAGGTTATGAAGTTCCACCTTCTACACTCACTGTCCGTAGTTCTGCACCCATAGTTGAATAGCCACTGACTCTTTGTTAGACATATTATACAGTATTTGGGTACAGGAACCTGTATTTTTTCCTACATAGTGTACTACGTAGGTAGTATAGAGCCATTTGAGACACAGCCTCACTGCTCATCTGTGTTACTCCTGTCCTCATCTGTGTATCTCTTTTAATTTTTTAATTTTTTTTGGATACTGTATCCCGGAGGAAATTATTTCTCTGCATTTAACCCATTCACCAAGTAAAGCAGTGGGCTGCCATCAATGAGGCGCCCGGGGAGCAGTGTGTGGGGACGGTACCTTGCTCAAGGGTACCTCAGCCGTGACACTAGCAGTTGGGATTTGAACCCCAGTCCTCTGATTACAGGTGCCCGTTATGGCATATTGCTTAAAGTAAAGCATTTACATGATAAGCTAATTGTTTACATGATCATTTATGCCTTTCATGAAATGCAGTCCAGTGATTTTGGCCTGTTATCAATACTGAGTATCAAATAGGCACACCCTTTAATAAACATTTACGTGTAAAGCCAAGCAGTTACATGAACTGTTTACCAATGTACAGCACTGTGTTTGAATTATCGGTGCAGATTTGAACATCTTTTCATCCTTCACTCATGATTTTCCAACCCTTTTGCAGGTCGCCACAGCAGTGAAGTTTTTGCAGAACCCAAAAGTTCATCAGAGTCCTCTGGCTACCAGAAAAGCTTTCTTGAAGAAAAAAGGTGAGTAGTACCACTTTTTCAGATACTACGATGCGTAATTACAAACGTATTAGTTTATATCACTCGACCAGTGCCCAAAATGAGTAATGTCTGCTGGACGCTGGACTAAGATGCTCATATACTGAGGTAATTTGCTTTTGAGGGTGAAAGGTCGATGCCATGGTTGCAGGCCCCGAGGGGTCAGGTAGGGGTCGATTTTTGCTGCAGAGAGCTTGATCCCAGCTGTGGGGGATAAATGACCTACTAGTTGCGACGCTTCTTTGGGATACAGAAAATTAATATTGACAAACTCTCCTGTACTTTCAATGGAATTGTCAATTATGCTACCTCCCAGCATTTTAAGGCTTTTACTTAATTTAGCTGTTATCATAAATATTAAAACGCTGGAACGCACTGGAACATTTTATCGACCGTGAAGCCAATGTGTTGTGAGCATACATTTGCATTCTCTCTAAATTCAGAGCTGTTTAGGTGTTTATCAATATGTGTGTTTGATGTATGCCATGTCATGCCTCAAACCCATATTCACTAATGTCTGCTGGGAATTAGAAAAGGAGACATGAACATGATATTAAATATGCTTTTAGATGCTACAGGAATTTCAGGAATAACCAGAAAAACCAAAGCTAGTTCAATATTTCTCTATGTTTTATTATATACCATCTTATTGGCTCCCATGTTAATACCGGATATTCCAAATACTGCATGTAAACATTTGCATTTCCCTGGTCAGATTACATTTTGATTTTCTGAGCGAGAGCCTACTTCTGCCCATTTGATTGTGCAATGTGCTGATTTTTTAAACATATTTGGGGGGAAGCATAAAGTTTGGCTTTGTAAAAGTTAAGGCACTTATATAAAGTAATATGAAAAATGGCATTTTGTGTTTATTTTCATTTAGAAAATCAGCAACACATGTAATTTGATCTGGCCTGTTTAAAATTTTACAAGTTTAAAAGCATTTTCATTTTACACATGCCGTAAGTCTACTGAAACTTTAAGAGGATGTTTTCCAAAGTGAACCCTGTTATAATTAAAATAAAAACTGTATAATATGAAACAACTGTAAAGCTGATGATATTTAAAGATGTTTCTGAGTTTTGGACTTTTTCCTCATCGTTTTTTTCTTCTTTTTTATTAGGCTAATGGTTTGTCTTTAACTGAGACACCTATCCTCCCGTCAGACTCTGTAGTTACTAATCTTTTCATAACATCAGCCTTGAGCTCTCTTGTTGTAACACAGTTCAGAGCTTTCTTCTGAAATATTTTCCCTTTCATTTCCTGCCTCAAATTCTTGTGTTCTTGCGGGACTAATTAATGATAAAAGCAGGACGATTTGGGCTCGGCCTGTGCCAGAAGAAGGCAACACATACTGAGCTTAAAAGCTCTGTGACCAGAAGTGGTAACATGAGCAAAAATCTATATTTGCCGACTGGTCTTGTTCACATTGCCAGGCTATTATGCCTACCTAGTATTTCCAGAATTTTGCCTCATCACTTTTTTTGTTTTGTTAGCAGCAGCTCTGCTTTTATTTATAATTCATAACTCACGTGTGCTCCTTACGTCATTTTAATACTGAACAATTACTTGTTTAATTTCTTATATATGTTTTGCTTCATCAGGTAATTAAATGGATAAAGTATTGAGGTCCCCGTCCGATCCAGCACGTTTTAATGAGCTGTTTAAAGATCTGCAGCATGGAAGTAATTGTAACATGAAAAGTTAAAGTCTGGTTTGAAATAAACTGAAAGTATCACAGAAACATTCCGTTTTCCTGGCGGCCATGCATCACACTGCTTCTGGGTTACTGGAATTTAACAGCCCATTCAAAATGGAGAGAAATATGAATTCATTGCATATTCACAACACTGTAAAATGGTTATTTCAGTGATTTTACTGCAGAATATTAAAGTAACTGGTAGCCAAATCAACCGGGAGGTCAATTAGACTAGCTTCTAATAGATACTGCACACTCTGTAATAGGAATTTAAAAAATGTGCCAAAAACATTAGTCTATAATAGTAAATTATGTGTGAGTGAGGAGTTTTGCTGTAGTATTAACAGACCAGCCTATATTCATATGTCGCAGATTAATCTGTAACAATACAAAGGAATTGGTTTTTGCTGATACTCAGCTTTGAGTCATTCAGATCAGTGGCTTAAAAAAAGACATTTGAAAAGCTAGTTCAGATTGTAACAAAAGACCTATTATAGTAGTATAGTACATTAAATACCTGCTGTCATGTTTGTTAGAAGCTACTTTAACATAGGACTCATTCATGTAACAGTTCAAATAAAGATTTGAATTGATTTGTTTTTCAGTGTCATTGTAAAGGATTGATATGATATTTTTCGCATTCAGTTCACAAAGAATAACTTTTAACGTTTAAATATTGTACTTAGACAATCAACAAATGAACTGTAAAGGTGCATCTATACACCATTAGCTGTCTGAGGAAGAAGAGCAGGATAGTAAAGGACTCCACTCGCCTAAGCCACTGTCTGTTTTCTCAACTCCTGAGCAGAAGCATTAAGACCAGAGACAGCTTCTTCCCCAGGCCTTCAAGCTGCTGAACAGCGAGTAGCCCTGGTGTATTGATCTACGGCCCCATACTCACATCTCACCTGGATCACTGTGGAGAAAAAGTGAAAGTGACCATCCTGTCATACATGAAGAAACCACAGCACACAGTGTGAACAGCACAAAAATCTTCCTCTGCATTTAACCCATTCACCAAGTGAAGCAGCAGGCAGTCAGGAACTCAGTGCCTGGGGAGCAGTGTGTGGGGACGGTACCTTGCTCAAGGGACCTCAGAGGTGCCACTAGCAGTCACTGTGGACTTATAAGGACAAAAACCACACTGCATCTTCAGCCCTAAACAAACTCATTGTGTATTTTGCACTTTACCTTATGTGATTTTGTATCTATAATCTTACATACATTTCTTAATTATATTTTGTACTATACATCATCTGGCCACTCGTACAAGCTTATCGGACATCTCTTTCCAAAACTATAGGCATTAATGTGCCCCACTTTTGCAGCCTCTGTCTTAATAATTGTAACTATACTCACTTTTAGCACCTTGCACTCTTTTCTGGTTCAAGCCACACCAAGTTTCAGTTTGTAATTAAAGAGAAGGTATTAGGGGCGGCATAGTTAGGGAATCTAAATTATTATTTTTACAACGATTAACCCTGATGCTACAGTACTCTAACATAAACAAGGTTTCAAAGAAAGTTGAATAAAATTTGCATTCATTTTCTTTTTGCTGACCTGCGAGCTACATTATTTCATTTGGCAAATCAATTTCAGATTTCACCCCCTTCACAGAATGGATCATGACAGATAAGTTGTGGGAAAAGAGAGCATTTAAAGGCAGTTGCTGTGCCATTCTTTATGTTCCTTATTGGGTGACAGTAAATACATTTGGCTTCATGGTATTAAATGTCCACATTGCTGTTTTTTTTGTTTTGTTTTTTTGTTTGATTGTGACCTCTTCTAAAGTGAGCAGTGGACCCTAATGGGAAACTGTGAATCCAGTACTTTCATAGCAATGTGCCCCCAGGGTATGCTTGAGCTTCAGAAGATCTATAAGCTTGAAGACTCAGCCACATGACATTGCTATTCTGAGCTGATGATGTTATGTTTTTGTGTGTGTGTGTGGAAATCTTTGAACGAGGGCACTGATTCCAGGTCACTAGCCTTTTAATCACCAGTCCTCGGAACTGAGAGGTTATTTATGCAACTGTGTTAGCACAATACTGTCCCATTCTTGTGTCACATTAAGCCAGAAGACACAGAACGGACCCTTTCAGTTGAGCGGTTTAAACAGCTGCGACAATATGAATGAACTTGTGTGGCGAGAAATTGTTGCCGTGTCAATTTGCACAGCTTCTTCTTGATGAGTTTTGTAAATCAGCTGCGGGCTGGTGTCATAGTGTCACAGTAACCTTATATTTTGATTGTAGATCGGCAGTTAGCCTCCTTTGGTTTCGAATGAGGACTTCTCGCTGTGAGTTATGTCTCCAACTGGCGCTGGCTTACAAGTCTGTACATTTGCATGTTGTGGAAAATCGCCTTGTGTCAGCAAAAGGCCATTTCTACGCCGCCTCACCTTGAACAATGTAATTATGTCACAATGTTGTATCACTTTAAAAGCGACTTGTGCAATTTGAAGGGTAGGTGGGAGGGAGACTAATCTGAAGGCAAAGTGCTGAGTAATCGTAAGCCAATTTTACTTTATTAAATTTCACACAAAATTTCCCCTTTTTCTCCCAGAGCCCCGCTGAGTTCACAGAAGCAATCTCAGCAAGCAAGCTCCTCCTCGTGTTGTTACCTCCAGTCTTTTCAACCAGTCGTTTTTTCACTGAAAGGAGAAATTTGCTTTGATTGGCATATTTCATATTAAACGTGCCTTAAATACAGTAGCAGAAATGACAGCTTCACGGTTATGAGGGTGACCTTTAATTTTCTCTGTTTATAGCTAAAACCCACTTATTAGGGTTAGGGTTAAGCCAAGGGCATGGTAATAAGCTCTAAACATAGAATTAGCCATGGAGCAAGTTCTGTCTACAATATTCTTCTTAATTATGCATGGTACATAAGTTTTGCTACATGCTTCCCTGCATCTTGTGCTAACATCACTGCTTCAACTTTGGTGCACCAGGGGATCTGCAACATTTCATTTTGAGGATGCGACTACATTATCACCTGTAGTCTGGTTCTTCTTGTTGTTTTCTGCCTTTTAAAGCACTGACACTATGCCAGTGCATGATATTTGGGTACCTCACTGGTGCTCAAGCAGTCAGTCACTGCTCCACACTTTTTCTTTACTTTCAGATATCTTCCATACTGTGTCGCTCACCCCTCCCCAGTTCTCCTGACCTCCTGAGCACCCTCCATAACCCACTTCAGCACAATCCTATTCCCAAAATAACCGAGAAATGTCCATCTTAATTTCGAATACAGTTTAACGTCATATTTATGTAAATATTTTCAGGTTTTGCTCTGTATTAACCGCTAGAAATGTCAAAGCTCACATAAAATAAAATAATGCCGTCTCCTGGTAGAGCGAGATTTAAATTGGATTCCTCCAGCAGGCAGCCGTAGAGGCGAGCAGCTGATGAAGGGGAAAATAGGCGGCACTTTGATTACATGTTGCAGGATCTTTACACAATAATCTCTCCTCTACATATTATTTACATGCACTGTAATGCTCTAATCTGCACTGAAGGATACTTCTCTTATTTCCACTCTCTCCTTCTCTTTCAACTGTTCCAGACAGAACCAAGTGTGGCTTCAGTAAGCCTGTGAAAATATGTGCTAATGTTTTATAAACAGCCAGTTTTATTAGTATAATCTGTGATCACACATCGAGGAATATTGGCTTGGCCGTTTTGTTACTATTTGAATGAGATTTCTGATGATAGTCTTTTATTAGCAGTAGATGTGAAATGTCATTACCACTATAAGGTGTGTTTTTAAAGATGTCTCTACTTAACATTTCATCTTTAAGTTCAAGTTGTATGTAGATATGTTTATTACTGTATTGCTGTTCAATGTGCTGATGAAATGCACTGTACTTTAGACTATAAAAAGGCATGATGAGTCATCTATAAAGGGTTTATAAATGATTTATAATCAGGTTGTTAATTAGGTTGTACGTCATTTTAAAAATTATTAATAAACAGTTATAAACAAGTTCTAACAGTCGTCATTGATCCATTGTTACAATTTGGCAGGATCTCAGATCTTGCTAGTTGCTCGGCTTATCTTGTCCCTTTCTCAGGCAGAATGTTAACCTGAACTTCATCAGGTATTTGTAAACATTCTACTACCATTAAAACCCCAGATCTTGCCAAATAGTCAGCCTGCATCAATTTATGAGAACTGTTAGAACTTGTTTATATCTCCTTATAACTGAATCATAAATTGTCTTCAACCTAAGTAACAACCTCGTTATAAATCATTTATAAACCTTTTATAAGGGTAGTCATATTGTAAAATGCCACCACATTTAACACAAAATTAGAACTTTTACCTAATATTTAAAAAGAATCAACCACAACATTAAAACCGCAAACAGTGGCACTTGTCAGGGGGTGAGATATATGGCAGCAAGAAAATAGTAAGTTCAAGATGAAGGTGATTTACTGGAATCAGCAAAAAAGTATAAGGATTTGAGCAACTTTGTTAAGAGCCAGGTTGTCATGGCTATACGACAGTATTAGCCAGTATCTTCAAAACAGCTGATCTTCTGGTATGTTCCTGGTATGCACTGGTGTATACCTACTAAAGATGGTCTAAGGAGTGACAACTAGTGAACTCGCGACAAGGTCATGACTGTCCAAGACTCACTGATTCAAGTGGGGAGTGAACAGGCACCTGTTTGGTCCAATTCCGCAGAGGCGCTACTGTATCACAAATTGCTGAAAATGTTTGCTATGATAGAAGGGGGTCGGAACACAGTGTATTTGTGTACATGTAACCCTTACATGGCGAAGTAATTTCACCTGCAGGCCCCACCTCACAACACACAGGACTTGATGGATCTGCTATCGTCTTGGTGCCAGATACCACAACACACCTTCAGAGGTTGTTGTGGTTCCATGCCTTGACAGGTCAGAGTTGTTTTGGCGACGCAAGGGGGACCTATACAATATTAGGAATGTAGTGCAGAGCCAGCATCTCACATTTAAGAATCATAAATACTTCAGCTGTTTAGAGACTAACGTACACCAGACAAGATGATCTGCACCTTGCAGGATCACATAGCAGATGGTACAAAGCGCAGCTGTGGCACCTAGGAAGTGTCACAGAAAAGTGCTAATAAACATCAAACTCAAGCTCAGATTACACTTTACTTTCATAACTTTAATGAGAAAACACTTCCATTCTTTAGTGTATCATGTTTGCTGTCAGCTAAACACGATTCTGGAGTCTTTCATTTTTCTGGAGAGTTTTATTTTGACTTTATATAATCTATCATAGTGTTCTTGTATTTGTGCCTGTTCGTCTGTGCAGTTGACGCATAAGCAGTTTCCTCTGGGATCCATAAAGGTTTCTGATTACTAACTCTTCACCGTTTTCAAAGTCAGTGATATTGAGTAAAGTACAGTTGTGATTAGGCCAGTAACGTTAGCTGAGGTAAAAAATGCTTGTCTTTTTTTCCTTTTAATGCCTTTCTCATCACACATTTCATGTCGCAATGACATTTTGTGGTCTGGTTGTGAAGGTAATTTATAGCAGAGATGCTAAGTTCAGAGACAGGTTTCAAATACCTTTACAAAAAACACAATTGTTGCAAATTTTCAGATTCTGCAAGCTGGTGTGTGATAATATCCTATGAGGACCTTCTTTCAAAATATAATTGAAATTGAGCTCCAAACTCTTTTTTTCTGTTGAAATGAACATCTCTATTGAAAAGAAACACCATTTCCTTTCTTTAAAACAATCCCAATTTGCCTTTTGTACGTACAGTACTGTGCAAAAGTCTTAGGCACCTATGAAAATTGTTTGAATCTGTTTATATCAGCAGTGGGTTTCTTTCT
>JBBJLS010000134.1:26968361-27001899 GCA_037577275.1 Bryconaethiops microstoma | reverse complement strand
TCAAAAACGCTTAGTATATGATTATTATATGGTAATTATACCACTATCATGCAATATATAACTAGCTTCATCACAAATACTGTACGTGCTAGGAAAAAACTAAACACAGAATTGAAATCAGCATGAGACACACTACAAAACCCACAAACTTATCTCTGATGATTTTGACCTGTTGACCTCTGTTATTGGTCATTATCAGTGTCAAACAGTGTGGTAGTATTAAGTGCAAAACTGTGTATAACCCATTGCTGATTTTTGTGAATATATGTTACAAAGAACACACAAATGCACACAGTTATTGTTTATTTACTGAATTTACATATTGACAAAAAATCTAGCTTGTGCAATAGCTATTATTTATTTCCTTTTTTTGCAAATTAAAAGTAAATGTGCCTCAAATGCCATGTTTTGTGTGTTCTCTGTAATGGACAAGCACTTATTTTTCACTTAGAATTTTGAGCAGGAGTGTTCAAACTTTAGCACGTGACTATATTGATATATTGCAATGAAATTTTTTTGGCCTCCTCAAAACACTTTTTCTTTCTTATTTTATGAGGTTTTTTTTTCTGGGTCAGATGTGTATCTTTCTGAGAATGAGTAGAAGGTGATGTGGGAGTGCTTGATGTGGCGTGTGTTTCCTGATAGATCGTTCTCAATGCAAGTTCGCACTTCACCATGCTGCTACTCTACCCTGGTTGTGAAAATATGCTATTCATGAGCTGTTTCATGCAATTCTCATCATGATGCACCAACCGTAACAGTTTTAAGTGGCCTGCAGACATTTATAAGAGGGACTTTCCACCATGCTTACTCACTACTGAAGAATGTCTCTTTTCACTCATAGCCAGTGAAACTAGTCTTGGTTGTATTATCTTGGTTGTATTGTTACTCATTTAATGTTTCATTTAGGGGTGCTGCTGTTTCTGGTCATTTTTTTGCAGATTTTATAATGAGAGAAATTAAACATAGATTCTTTAGTTCAGCCTACTGGTACATGTATTTACTGCTGGCCAGTACTGATAATGACTGAAGTATACATCTTAGGATGTGCTGAGACACATCATCAGTGATGTGCCTGAGATCATCGGGCGTTTCGGGTCTTTCAACATCAGACGTCCTCCCTCAGGAGACCCAGCCAGGGTTGATCAGACCCTGGCTTGTGTCCCAGCAGTTCTGATCACTCCTCCTGATCCAAAGTCATCTGGAGGCTCTCTCTGTAGCCTCCATGGTGTTCTTGATGGCTCTCCTTTTTGTAGCCCCTGTGATGCCAAGCAGTGAGAACACTTTGCACAGTGAGCAGCCAGCAAAGCCTCTACACCACACTTCAGTCGGCTCACAGCATGCTCTCCAGTCTCTTTCTTTGCATTGCTCCACCAGCTCCTGGTACTTGGACCGTTTCCGCTCGTTCGCCTCCTCAATGCGGTCGTCCCATGGCACGGTCAGTTCGATCAGCAGAACTTACCTTGAAGAGACAGAGGAGAGCACAATTTCTGGCCACAAGGATGTTGCTGTGACGTGATCTGGGAATTTTAGTTGCTTGTCCAAGACTGTTCTGAGGTCCCAGTCTGACGCTGAATTGAGGGGGCCGGCTGCTGCTTTGGCCTGTGACTGAGTCTGCTCTCCAGCCCTGACGAAGGCAATGTTCCTCTTTCCAAGATGTTGCTTGGTGTTGTTATTGGCTACAACCTTGGAGATGGCTTCAGCAGCTACCTTTAGCACTTGGTCGTGCCGCCAGTGATAGTGGCCCTCTGCCAGTGCTTTCGGGCAACTGCTGAGGACATGTTCCTGTGAACCTCTCCCAGAGCATAGTGAACAAGCTGGAGAGTCCCCCTTGCCCCAGAGCTGGAGGTTTGCCGGGCTAGGTAGAGCATCATACACAGCTTGAACCATGAACTTCATGTGTTCTGTGGTTCTGCCTGCCAGATTTCAGCCCAGTACACCGTCCTGTCCATTTCCCCCTCTCACTTCATCCATGCTCCCTGCTGCTGCATGCCCACCATCTTGCTGGTCTGCTGTTCTTCGACTCTTGCCCGCACCTCCTTCAGGACTAGTTGACATTTGTCCTTGCTGTGCACCTTCTCATAGCGAGGCTGAGGAAAAGCTCCTAACCTTGCACGCCCAGTTGCCACTGTTCCCATCAAAGCTCTGTTTCTCAGCCGGGATTCTGCTGTGTCCAGGTCTATCTGGGCTCTCCACTTTCAGCCTGTTTTCACCATGATTCCCACTGATGCCACTTTCGAGTCCCTGGAGTCCCGATAGAGCATAGCCTCTCTCGTCCTAGAGACCCTGAACTCCTTATCAAGGCTGCTGAATGGGAGCTGGAGTTTGTTGGGTCTTCCCATACAGAGCTGCGCTGCAGAGGCTGCGAGGAAGACCCTGCCATCTGCAGAGATAGCTGCGGATTTTTCTCTCCAGTGTTTCCACTGTTGACAGGGCCACCTCCTATACCAACAGAGGTCAGAGTACCCCGGGTAGGATGCCATTCTGGTATATCCATGCCTTAAATCTCCCAGGTAATCCAGACTTGTCTACCGCCGATAGCCAAGTCTCAATCTCCTTGATGGTCGTTTGGATATCTGTTGTGTCCCTGAGACTACAGTCAAATACTTTGCCCAGGCTCTTGACTGATTTCTCAGTTATAGGTAGAATTGCTTTTCCATCCATACAGAAGCAAAACTTATCTATCACTTTTCTCTTCTTCAACAACATGGCCCTGGATTTTGCTGGTTTAAAGTTCATTCTTGCCCAAGAGATGAGCTTTTCCAGGTCCTGGAGAATCCATCTCCAACCAGGCACCAATGTTGTGGTGACTGTAAGGGGGGGTGCCAGACTTGGAAAGAGGGCCTCTGCATTCTGCTTCAGCAGCCTTGACCACCATGTTCATGGTGAGGGCAAAGAGGCTTACTGAGATGGTACAACCAGTTATTATCCCCTTCTCGAGCTGATGCCAATCAGATGTTACACTCCCAGAAGTGATTCTGAGCCTGAAGTTCCCATAGAAATTCATGATGAGGTCTTTGATCTTCCTGGGTACATGGTGTCGGTCCAGGGCAGTCTCCACCAGCTTGTGAGATATGGAGCCATAGGCATTAGCAAGGTCCAGCCAGGTCTCTTTTTCCCTCCTACACCTCCCTGATCAGCTAGGTAACTATTCCTGTGTGTTCTAGACGCCCTGATACACCCAAGATTCCTCCTTTCTGGATCAATGTAGGCATTCTTAAGGAGGAAGTCTGGCAACCTTCTAGATAACCTTCTGAAGAAGATCTTCCCCTCCATGCTGAGAAGCAAGATGGTTCTGAACTCCTCCAACTTGGTATAATGCTACTTCTTGGGTATCCAGACACCCTCTGCTTGCCTCCACTGGTCTGCTACAGCCCCTCTACGCCATACCACTCACAGGATTTTCAAGCTGATTCTGAGGAGCTCTGGGCAGCGTTTGTACACTTTGTAGGGTACTCCCCTTGGTCCTGGGGCTGATTTGGCTCTTCTCTAACTACCTGTTGGACTTCCTTCCAGGTGGGCTCACGGGTATTGAAGTTGACCGTGGGAAATTGTGTGTCCAACAAGGCTCTCTGTCGCCTAGCTCTTGCTCTCTATCTGGGTCGCTCAGGTTGTTGTCCAGGAAGTGGTCTACTTCTTCCTTGGAACAAACTATGTGGCCGCTGCATTTCTGGCGCAAAAGCTGCTTGGCAAATCCAAATGGATCAACTATGAATGCAGTTCTCTTTCTGGCTCTCTCTCTCCTCTATCTCCTTGCCATTCAGCTCTGCGCAGCGTCATTAGTTTCTTCCTGATGATGTTCCGAAGCTCAGCCAGTGGTGGTCTCTCCTCCTCAGTTGCTGCCCTATGCTGTCTTGCAAGAGTCTGAAGCTCTTTCGGCAGTTTGTGGATTTTCTCAGCCCTTCTATTCTTGGTGTATTTGGGTCTGATGGACTTCCACACTGAACCTCTCTGTCCCGAGGGTAACAGTGATTGTGGTCATGGTCTGGAGCCATTTGTCAACATCCCCTTTTGCTTTTGATTCAATGATTCTGGCAACATACTCATCCAATTGGTGCCACACTCTGTGCTGTGTAGCACAAGGCCACTTGATACGAGGCTGCTGAAATGTTTTGCTGGAAGTTGGAGAGCTTAGCACTTGGAGGTTTTGAGCTCTGTGGGTTGTCTCCCGCCCAGGCTCCTCCGTCGTCTCACCAGGAACTGATCCTGTGCGCTGTGTTACATTCTCCTGCTTTAGACATTTCAAGCGACCCTGATGGATCTTTAGGCCATGCTTGTTCTTGCAGACCTTCCCGCAAATTCATCTTTCAGTTTTTGTTGTCGTTAAGCCGTTTGCTGATGATGTCGCTGCTGAATCCATCTTGTTAGGGAACTCACCAACCCCATCCCCCCCCCCCCCCCTCTCGGGTTCCCCTGGGGGTATTTCTCAGTAGGTCGATTTGTAGCTTCTTCTGGGTTCCTCCATATGGAAGATGCAAGTTGGGATGCTACCCCTTCCTGCCCCGGTTGCCAGTGTATATCAGTGTTCAAATATGTCATGGCATTACAGTACTGCTGATATTTTAGTTTGATTTAGTAAAGTTGTAGCGCTAGCCAGCTCTGTTAGAACGCATTAACAGTAAAGTTATACCTATAGCACCATTTGTCCACAAGCTTATCAGTACCAGTCAGTACTGGTACCAATTTAGTACCAGTTCTCGATATCCATCCTTATTAATTGCACTGTTATTTATTTATAAATGTTTTGTTTAAAAGAAAATCCTACACAGTACTGCAAGAAACCAGCGCTGCTAGTACTGCACTGTTATTTGTATGATGAAGGCAGCTCTCGTCAGTGTCTGCTGTGTTTCTGTGTTTCTCTGCAGGTCCCCCTGGTTACAGATGGAGAGACTATGGTGCCCTGGCCATCATCATGGCAGGAATGGCCTTTGGCTTCCATCACCTGTACCGGGTATGTTCCTGCATGCCCTAAAATGCATTTCAGTTTATGGTTCTTTTTTAATATCTAATCCGCTCAGTCTGCACATTCTGGGTTTGTGGTTTTTTTTAGTTTTTTGTTGTTTCGTTTTTTTGTTTAATTTATTTTTCATTTTAGAGAAAAGAGAACACCATGGACCTCAGGCAAAGCTCCTTCTTTAGTGGAGTTTGTGGTTATTTTACAGCAAGGCTTGCCTGTGTGTGTAGATCACCCTGCCCTCATACAGTCAGTCTACTCTGCATCATGAGTATGAGCTCATCTCCAGCCCTTTTCTCCTCATTTCACTTTTCTTTTTTGGAAAAACTCAGAGCCAGACTCTTTGATTTCAGCCCTCCAAAAACACTGGCCCAGGCCTGTTCGCCGAGGGGAGACCCCGTTACCGAGGAACCATAATCCCACACTGGCCACAGGGGCATGTGGACTCCATTACTGGCTTTTATAGGTGGAGGAGCACGGGGTCCAGGCCCTTCCACTGTGAGCAGCGCTAGGTTGTAACACTCCCATGATGTCATGCTTAGAATTGCGTGAGTGTACACATGTTGGTGTATATGTGTGTGTGTGGCTGTGTCTATGTGTGTTTATTTGTTTTTGTATGCATACAGGACAAAAATGTAGGGAAGCAGGGGTAACTTACTTTGTTCCAAAAAATGTTTAAAATGAAAAAAGGTTAAGGGTAGTTTAGGCTTAGAAAACACACCACACACATTTACATATATATATATATTCTAATAGGTGTGTGTGTGTATGTCTATGTGTTCAGCGACAATGTTATATAACATACACATCTCTAAAGATACCACACATTTTAAAGCTCTATTACTGTTTATTTGCAAAATATGTGTACTTATTTTCTCTTAGAGCTAAACTTGAGACCTGTATACAGTTATATATATTGTGTAATACATGTGGGACATGAAGGTCCTGTCATGGTACAGAAACAAGCATCTATCTGTGTATGTGGAGTCGGAAGGCAGATCAGCAGTGTGCTGTCCAGTGGGCGCGTTTGGCGTCAGTCTGTGCAGTGGCTGCTCTGAGGTGCCTCCAGCACGGCCACTTCAGTCAGCCTCCAGCTCTGCTGCTGTCAGCATACACACAGCCCTATAAAGCTCAGTGCTCATGGCTCCGCAGCTACGGCACCCACATTATTAATGTGGGGGTTAAAGTCTGTTTGGGGACGACTCCATGGAGAAAGCCGCTTTTTTCCCCATGCGACACAGGAAAATTGAGTTTTTCCGTCCAAAAGTCATGTCTAGTTCTGCAGCCGTCTTTGAAATAGATCGACTTACCCTAGAATCATATATCACTAGGGGTGAGAGGTACATCACTATATGAGTAAATAAATGGTGGATAAATTCTATTGGGAGTGTGATAAGCATGAAAACTACAAACCATAATCAGTCCGACCTCTGGGACAGATTAGAGTAATATAATAGCTTAAACTCGGCAAAAAATTAATTTTAGATGTGAAGTGGCAACTGCCACACTGCTGTGCCCGCAGTACATTTTATAGCAGTCTGACATAAAACCAAAAACATCTTGTAACTGGTTGTGCTGTACATATTGGCACTTATTTCTGTTCTTTTTCTCTCCTTTTGTTGTGCTCTAGCTTGATAAAACGAGGAACAATGTATCATCTTATAAAAGCCATACAATAGGTGGTTGAACTTAGAGTGACAGAGAAGTAAACTTCAGTGCACATGCCATAAAGCAGACGTGCAACAGCAAACTTTTGAATATTGATACCAAACTTTTAAACAGTCAAGTGTGTTTCGGTTCTCTCCGTCTCCTCCTGTCTTCTCTCTCCTCCTCATTCAGTCTGTGATTCTTCTGTCTGCTGTCAGTCTCTCAGCTGTGCAGGGTCTGTGTGTGTGTGGTTGTGTGTTTGTGTCTGTGTGTGCGTGTGTATGCGTGTGCGTGTGTGTGTGTGTGCGCGCGCGTGTGTGAGTGTGGCTGCGGGCATGCTATTCCCTGGTGCGAGTGCTCTCACTGCTGTCATGTCACAGGAGCTGCCTCCATATGCCCTGTGCTCGGCCCATCCTTTATTTATGCTATAGAGCACTGCATAAACACCGCTCTCAGCAGCCCTCTTATTAATTAGCCTGCCACTGACACTCATTTAATCTTTTTCAACTTAAAAGTGTTTATTACTTCTGCCGGTGTCAACAACGCTTGTGCCGCTGTGAAAACCTGGCCAGACCAACTGTTCCTCTGCCCCTGAGCAAAGGGCATGACAGGCTACCGTTCAAAAGTTTGGAATCAGTTCTTATATTAGTAATTATTGATGTGTTCTGTAATGTCTTACATGGAAGTGTTAAACTATACGCAAGAAGCTATTAGACATTTAGACATGTCATTCAGTGTTTTAAGCTATTTGAATCATAATATGTTTGGCAGTTGTGTTATTGTGAGACAGAACTGACACAAGACTTTCAAACAACAGTTCAAAAATATTTTTTCCCAGTTAAAGAAAATAAATATATAAAACAAAAAAGACAGATGTAGAGAAATGGTATTTTTTTTGTATGTATGTACCAAATCTGAGGAGTCAAAAAAAATTGATGTGCTGTGATAGAAATACAGAACACACAGTACATCACAGCATTATGAACTACGTTTTCTTTACATCATGTGGATGGCCAGGTGTGTGTGTTGCTCACTGGGATGACAGTGGGAAGAAGGCTAGTTGAGGCAGTGTGATTCTCTGGTAAATGTTTTGCTGGGAAACCTTGGGTTCTGGCATTCATTTACATATTGGTTTGACATGCACCACCTACCTAAACATCATTGCAGAACAAGTTTATGGCAGCAGTGTTCTCTAATGGCAGTGGCTTCCCTCAGCAGGATAATGGGCCTTGCCGCATTGCAAACATTTTTAGGAATGGTTTGAAGAACATGAGAAAGAGCTGAAGGTGTTGACTAAATTCGCCATATCTCAGTCCAGTCGAGCATCTATGGGATGTGCTGGGCAAACTAGTCCAATCCCTAAAGTACAAGACAAGATCTGATGTTAATGTCATGGTGCCAGATACTACAGAACACCTTCAGAGGTCTTATGGAGTCCAAGCCTCAATGGATCGAAGCTGTTTTATCCTCAAAAGCAGGCCTACACAATATTAGGCAGGTTTAGTGTTGTGGCTAAATAGTATATACAGTACATTTAAAAAAGTGTGTGAGATAAGTACTGGCTGTCTCAGACTCAGGATGTGTTAGTGCTCCGACCTAGTTGCTTGGTCTTTGCATACGAACGTGTTGTTCAACAAGGCTTAAGTCTGACAAGTAATTGTCCTCGGAAGGTGACACATTGGAATGGAGCAGCCAGGCTGTGGGCAAAAAGGCTTAATGAAGTTGAACCCAAAGTCACGCCCCGTTGCTTAATTCTTGGCCTGTGTGTCAGCTATTGAGTTAAATTGCACTGGATGAAGTGAGTAAACCACAAGACTTTCCAGAGGGAGAAAAAGTAAAGGGGGATGGGGACTTTCACTTTTTCAAATGGGCTTGTATGCATGTTAATTATACTTCTAAATGCATAGCTTCAGCTAAACATGCCCCAGTATACCACGGAGATGATTTAAATAAAAAAAAAATCAAATTTCTTTTCCTTTTTTCCCCCTGATTTTGCTAATGCATCCATTGTAAATCAGCCATGGGTTCCATCCGGATTGCTGAACCCTCTGGTCCGTGTTGGTTTTCTGTTCGTTTCCATTTAGGAGGAAAACAGCAGATCTGTGTCCCTTTGTGGGCGTGTAGCTGCTAAACATGCTCTCGCCTGTGGCCCTGTTTTCCCTGTTCCTGAGAGGAATTCTAATAGCGTGTCATGTTTTTAATTGCAGAAATACATCCTTCCCCTCATTATGGGCAGCAAAGAGGACAAGAAGCATCTGCAGAGGATCGAGAGCAGCATCGTCGAGATGAGTGGCACGCTGACACAGACAGGTGAAGATTAATATCTTCATCACTTTTTCCTCCTTAACATTTTCCTTCATTTATCTGTCGCCAAAATCTGCTCACATTTTACAAATGACGGTCCTGTCATTTCGCTTTAATTTGAAATTGCTTGTTTACTGTCAGCTCAGCCTCAATTAATTACGTTTCGCTGAAAAGCTCTTAACCTCAGAATATTAATGAGGGGAAGGGAATGACAGCATTTTTTTTTTTTTTTTTTTTTCCTTTGTAACTGCATGGTTAGAAAGTTCATTTTAATTTTCGCCGCGGTGGTGAGGCTCCCTGGCTGGAGCCCGAGTGGGCCGGTGATTAAGTGTGCTGTGACAGGTGTGTCTTGGTGCCTTAGACAGGTGAGGAATCTGAGCCAGGCTGTCAGAGAGGGATGTCTCCTCTCCCTCATTCCCCCCTTCCCCCTCACTCACAGAGTTCTCACTGCCATAATTAAACAAGCCAGCAACCATGAAAGCGGGACGCTTCTCAGAGAAACTTCAGTCTTGTTAGTGCACTGTTCATTCTGCCACACTTTCGTGTGTCAAGTTGTTCAGCTCTAGGCGTCACATACAATCTTTACTGGTTTCTCATTCTTAAGTCTTTTTATTAGAACGGTCACCATATCAATAACACGAGATCGTGTTTTGTTGTTATACCACTAAAGTTTTTTAAATTAGCTAACATTTTCCAAACCATCCATACTGGTGCAGGCTGGTGAAGTCCTGCTTCTTTAACTCTGTTGCTAAGATTCTGTGACTGAATCCCGTGCCTTCAGATACAGCTGTTTCATGATCTGTATGCCAAAGTTTCTATGTGTTTGTCTGTCTGTCTGTCTGCATGTATACAATGTCCCAGAACATGCACCCAAACCTTTGTACTCTAATCAATCAATTGGTACGCACCAAAATTAAAAATTCTGTCTGTGCCTCCGCTGTGGTTCCGAGGGGGATGGGGGGTGGGGTGTGGTTAGTGGTGGTCTTTGCCTCGACTGTGGCGTGTTTCATGCTACTATTAGCTGTTAACTGCCTTGTAAAGCATTGTGAAGTCCTGCGTGCAGAGGTCTGTGTCTCGGGCCATGAAGTCGAGGGGCGGGGCACGGCACGCAGTATGAAGTTACTCAAATTAGGTACGCATTTGCGCCGTGAATACTGAAAACTGCCGCGCATTTGCGTACCACATACGCCAGTTTGTCATTGCGTACCACTTATGTCAATCCCTGTGTATAAGATTGTGTAAAATCTTAAACAAGGCAAATATAATAACTGTGATTAACTACACAAAATAATGTCATTGAACATGATTTATATCATTTGACCACCCTAGTTTTTACATGACTTCTGATAGGCACTTAGTCACTGGTTTATTTGATTATTCTGGACTTGTCTGTCTAATGATTAGGCTCACTTTCTTTATTTATTACTATGGATTTATTCTGTATTTATTGTTGTTGTAACTCTTATTGCTTTTGTTTTGCTGACGGGTGTCGACCATGGGTTCCCCTTTTGAGTCTTGGTTCCCAACAAGCTTTTTCCCTTTTCTTTCTCTGAGGGAGTTTTTCCATTGCCTCTGTCGCACCTGACTTTATGGCTTGGGGGCTTAGATCTGGATTTCTGCAAAGCTGCTTTGTGACACCACCTTCTATAATAAACTCTATATAGATACATTTGAACTGAATTGAACAAAAAGAATGGGAAACTAGACATCTGTGTGTGTGTGTGTGTGTGTGTGTTGTGTGCGCTTGTATAAGGTGGGCAAACGAGTGTGGATCAAAAATGTCTCTTGCCTTTATTCAGGGACACTGTGGGTAGACATGTTTACATACTGATTTGTTATGTCTTTGTTTGACTCAAAATGAAAATTTAACACAACCTGTGTTAATTACTTTGCATAAAAACTCACGTCTGTTGTTATCGGCAAGGTTGAATATGCCATAGTAAAGCTAGTTTCTGTACAGTATTGATTTATGGCTTTTTGAACAGTGAAAACAAATATTGTTTGTGTCTGGACAAACAGAACCCACCGTCAGTTGGACTCGTGTCTGGTGCCGCTCTCGTCCCAACTATTGTTTTATGATCCAGGAGATCAAAGTAAGCAAATGGGGAGTTCCAGAAGAGGATGTTGCCAGTTACAAACGTTATTTTAGCCTATCAGGCACAATTTGCCTGATAGTCTCATCATTTTTTCTTAACATGTATTTTGTTAGGAGTGGAGTTTTAGTGTGTGTTGATTTTAATCTTGCCGTGCAGCGCTGCTGTCATGGCTAGGGTGTGCCTGAGGAAGGCTTCTGGATTGTGAGCCCTTGCGTGCAAGCTTAGTGTGGCTTTCTTTATCTGATTAACAAATGAGCTCTTTCATTGTCATTTTGGTTCATTTATGCAAAAAAATCCTTCCTTCATGTTATGGTACCTGTCTCGTCATCGTTCTATTTGGGTTTACCATAATTCCTGCTTTGTTTAGGGTCACGTTGAAGATTTCAGCGATAAGAATGACCTTACATTACATCGAATTTCCTTCTAATTTTATAAAGCACGTGACTCTATTTCTCTGTCTTTCTCTCCATGTCTTTCTCTCTCTCTCTCTCAGCTTTTTCTGTTGTCTCTTGTTCTTTGTCTCTCACTCTTTCATTCCTTATTTCTTTCTTTTATTCTTTATGTATTTATTTATTTGTTGCTTTTATTTTGCCCCCCCACTCTCTTTATCTCTGTCTTTTTCCTTTTTCACCTTATAATTCACCTTATATAATTGTCCCCCTCGCTCTTTCTTTTGGAATAGCTTACCTTTCCTTAGTTAGTCAGTCTCTCTCTGTTTCTGTGTATCTCTTATGCTTTTTCTTTTTACTATTCTTTTTTTAATTTATTTTTTACTCTCTCTCTCTGTCTCTCTCTCTCTCTCTCTGTGTCTGCCTCTCTCTTTCTTTTGGAATAGCCCACCTTTCCCCGGTTAGTCAGTCAGTCATGCTGCTGATCTAATTTGCTGTGGCTGCAGTAGCCAAGCTGCTATTGTAGTTAATGACTGTTTCAGTTAACAGTTGGGAGAGGGTTGCAATTACAGAGTGAGTTTCCCCCCCTCTTCTCACAACATGAGTAATAGCAACTGACTGCCTCTCTTGCCAATTGCTTGCACCCTTTGTTAAAGTTCATGTATTTCTGCAGTGCCGAGCGCGATGAAGTGATGTGTCCGTTTGAATGCGGCCGCATTACTTTCTCTCTCCGCCTCTGAGTAGGCCTTGACTCCCATTATGATTTCCCTGCAACTTTGCACGGACAATTAATGAATGGGTCTTGGATGCACTTCAGCACACACACATGGGCTGTAATGGAATTGTGTTGCCTGTTTGGCCCCTTTGTCAGCGGAGAGCATATTGGTGACCAGCTGGCCATTAAAGAAACAGAGAGGCTTGGACATATGTAGTTTACAATATATAGAGGTATTTACTGAATAATTTACACAACACACACTGTGTGGTTCCTCACACCAGCTGGGAGACCACTTGCAGCTTCTCAGATTCACCCACTCACTTTCTACAAAGACAGGGCTTGTTTCGACCAAGCCAGTGTGAACGGCAGTAATATCACACACATTCTGCCTCTGAGCTCGCAGTGTGGGCAGTTTCTGAGCAGTTGGCACTTGATGTCAAAACACAACCTGAACAACTGTGAGCGGTGTCTCTGAAAATGCCACTGCGTACAAATAAAGAGTAGGTGCAATTACCATTATCCTGTTAAATTACCTTTTTTCTTTTTTTTTTTTACACTTTTCTAATTGTAAAATTGTAGAACAGGGTAATACAGTACTTATTGTTACATTAAATGATGCAACAATATGTGATGACACAACCACATTAGTCGTATTTAATTGTGTTTAGTGCAGTTCAGTGTGTAAAACAGCGGATAAAAATGATTGCCCATCACTATATTGCTGTCATCAGTATTAATAAACATACCAATATATATGAATCATTAAAATGGCCAATCTTAAACAACAACCACTGTAAAGTAACTGCATAACTGCATAGTAACAAGCAGCTATGTTACCAAATTATATTATTAAAACTGTAATTCATTATTATGTATAATAAAAAAGTGTTGTTTTTTTATGGCTATTTTTACCAAT
Source organism: Bryconaethiops microstoma (assembly GCA_037577275.1). Classification (NCBI taxonomy): domain Eukaryota; kingdom Metazoa; phylum Chordata; class Actinopteri; order Characiformes; family Alestidae; genus Bryconaethiops; species Bryconaethiops microstoma. Next base: position 26,988,875 of record JBBJLS010000134.1, on the reverse strand, counting down.
GTTTACTATGTATTCTAATAATAATAAAAAAAATAAATAACATGGTTTATATAAGCCCCTCCAGAATTATTGGCCCCCTTGCTAAAGAAAATTCAGCAATTATTTATATAACATATTATATTGAAATCAGAAAACCATATTTTCTTCAGTTGAGGTAAGTTTAGTCTGAGATTGAAGCAATCGTTAGTTAAAAAAAAAATCGCATGTTACAAGTTTTAGCACCTCAACAAATTTGAATTAAGGTAAATAGGATCTCATGGATATATAACTCATTTTAGTTTGGCCTAACAAACACCTGTTGGGAAGACTTGCCAGTAAGAAGCCTCTCGTGTTTTTTTGCCACAGGCAAAAGCACTTAGAGTTTGCTGGATAGTTAAAGGGCCCATATTATCACTTATCTTACATTAAAAAGCAGCCTGTTTTCAAATCATAGTTTTAGTGATTTCACAAATTTACATCTATCTTCTTATTCAGTATATAGCAGTTTAGCCCCATCCACTCATGCTGAAGTACTAAGGAGTGTTTCAACCCTGTGTTGTCTCTTGAATGAGCTGCAATATAGGGGAGCCAACCAAAAAGATCATTTACATATATCAGCTTTAAAGGTACAGTAACAAAGTCAGCCTCTTTAATTCTTACTAAACAAAAATGATGAATTCTGAAATATATTTTTGGTAGAAATCTGGGGAAAATTATAAAACAAGACAAATGTTGAATATGGGCCTCTTAAAAAAACAGATTGGCCTAAATAATTGTACTAATTTTAATAATTTGTTGGATTTCTTGAATACCTTGATTCATCAAAACACCTAATAACACTCACTTGGAGCTGTGATTGGTCAGTGGTGTCAAAAACACTGTGTTTGGTTACAAACGTGAAATACAGCAGTATTTCAGAAACTAATATATTTACAGCCAGTAGTTCTGCAAGGTACTGTAACTGACATGTTTATTGACAATGACTGCACTACGTCAGGCAAGGGGATATGTATGATGTCAAGATTTTGGGGGGGAAAAAAAAAAAAAAAAACAGGTCGAAAACAGAGACTCAAATAACGTCTTCTTACTAGAGTGAGGTCAAAAACTCACTTCTGTAATATATACTAATTTCCCTGAGGTGTAAGTTAGCCCAGGGACATTAAAGGGTCCAAAAAAAGAAATTGTAACTAGGAGAAAGCAAGTTCAAGTCAGGAGAGCTCTGCTAGTTACATCTAACAGAGGTAGTTGGCCAATATCTTGCTGGGAAGTGCTACATTTGCATTGGACAGTGCTTTATTTACCTAAGGAGGATTGAACTAACTGTTAACTGTTACCTATCAACTCGTTCATGATGTTAAGGAGTTAACAATAAGAAGGTTTTTCAGTCTGGAAAACTTTTTGCATGGGACACAATGCAGGGAAGCCAGTTGAGTGTCATTTGTACATCAGTCTTGAAGGCAAAGAAAACAGCCTGTTTAATTGTAAGCCATAAAGGGAGGTTGGAAAGTGGTCATGTAGAAGTGAATTATGACTTTTTGTTACTTAAAATCACATTAACGTTATAAGTGGGGGGAAAAAATCCTAGAAAAGGATAGGATATGGGTCTTTTCACTGGCCAAAATAGGGCGGAGGTCCCTGTATCTGGGCACTCCGCCAGAGTATAACCCATGTGTGAGAAACTGCTATTGTTCTGGTGGATTTTATTCTTTCCAGTTTGTTTCCTAACCTTAGAAAAGCTAAATATTTACCCATGCCACAATCTCTACATTGCCTGGTTTTACTTTTTTGCCACATCGCCCACCCATCTAACAGAGTGTTAAACTGCTGGTTGCCGCAAGGCACTAAACTCATATTGATGTACAGAGAAAGTCCATTATCCTGTATACAATAAATACTCACAGTCCAGAACTTCATCAACAGTAATGCTCTCTCAGTGATAAGTAGGTCCAGCTCACAGTCAGGTGGGTTGCAATCAGAAGATTGCGATCCAGCAAGATGGAGGTATATGTTAGCTAATTTGCTCTTATAAACATCTTTATAGAGCTGCCTGTGAGACTCGCAGACTCTTGCGTGAATGCCCTCTCGTTTGTATCTTCGCTCTTGTCACTCGTCAGTAGCTGAGCCATGTTGTGGGCCAAGTAGCAGAGAGAGAACACATGTAATGGCCCCAACTGTGTGTGCAGAAAGGCTCTTTCTGTGAAAGGAAAGCCCTATAACCGTGCACTGGAGAGCCAGCAGTCAGCGGCTAATAATATCTGTTGATGTTAATCCAATTAGAGTTGATTTAACACTTTACAGAGCATGATTTATAGAGGCGTTTATTGGTTTTCTGTAACATAATCAGTTTGGAAACTTAATGCATTGTTTGGGAATGCATGTGTGACTGGAAGCAGGGGGAGAGCAACTTGTGCTCTGGGTTATTTGAAATGATACGCCCATTAATAATACCAACTCTTTGCCTGTTAGCGCTGTTTTTCCTGGGCTTTTTCTGATCCTCGGGACCGTCTCAACCTGGCAATAATGCAATCTTCAGAGTCGATGGAAAATGAGCTATATTTACTCAGATTAGTGAGGACACTTTGTCTAGCCTCCTCCGCAGGCTCCCAATTGAGGGGATTTTTTTCTCTGTCTTGTTGATTGTTTGGAGAGTTTGAGAGAGACTAACCCATGCTAATGGAGGTTTAGAGACGGTGGGCTGATACGAGATCAGACACTGGTGATTAATCATGACCAAATGTAGTCGTCTTCTATTACTGACTGTTGGGAAAGCAGAGCCAAACACAAGACTGTGGGCAACGTGAACAAAAATGTGTGAGTTGGAGCACATTTGATCATGTTTTTGTTAGTTTGATCAAATTTATTTTCTGTGCCAAATTCAAACTCATGCAGATCAAATTCAGGCAGTGCAATTTTCCTATTTGAAACACAATAATAATAATAATAATAATAATATGTACATGGAAAGATGCTGATATATGTCTCTGTCTGTGTGTGTTTTGATTACAGTGACACAGTTGCAGACAACTTTAGCCTCAGTGCAGGAGTTGTTGGTTCAGCAGCAAAAGAGAATACAGGAGCTGTCTCAAGAGCTGGCCAACTCTCAGGTAACCTCTCCAAACATTTCCAGTTCTACTGTCTACACTCTGGTCATGTGGCCCAGACTTTGCTAAACAACCCCAACAAATTCATATCATTATGTCAGTGTTCTGTTGGCAATGCATCTTCAGAAGGCAGTTCTCAGAAGGGAAGAATGCACAGGATTCCTTTCAGCGAATACAGTCACTGTCATTTTCTGTGTAAGGGGGAATTGTGAAACGTGAGGGTACACCAGAAGGAAAAAACTGAGAATCCAGCTGTCTTCTAGATAAAGAGAAGAGGCCACGTTCGTTCGTGCATGACAATTTTTCAGCAAGATATTATGAATAGCAGGTATTTGTAGTGTTGGTCCTTGTGGTGTAAATAAAGTTCCTCATTGGTGCTTTTGTCAGGCCTTCTGCTCTCTCTCAAGGGCACCGCCTCTATAAAACAAGGCCATTTTAAGCTTAAAACAACACCTGACATTTATCATTCACTTTGATATGGGTGCCTCGCCTTGATGAAAATATTAGTGCCGACATGGCTCATGTGCTGGAGGACTCCAGTAAAGTGCATGTAAGGGCATCAGCAGAAGGCTAAAGCAAGCCTGCCAGGGACAGCTACAGGACTCACTCGTCATCACCTCACCTATTTTCAGTTGACAAGATACCTCAATTAAGCCCCTCCCAGATGCCATATGAAACATTTAAAATTGTACACTCTTAAAAATAAAGGTGGCAAAAGGAGTCTTTTTGGAACAATGCCACAGAAGAATTATTTCTTGTTTCCTAAGACCTTTTCCCTGGATGATTTTTAAATCTTTAAGATATAAACAATAATTAGAATATTAGAATTAATTAAAAATATATTAATATAGTCTTTGTCTTTTTTATCTTTCTTTTTTGGTCACTAACTTCACATACCAATCCATGTGAAACATGATGTGTGCCCTTATATTGCTGATGCGTAATAAGAGATTTGTGTCCCTATGTAGGCATGTCCCTTCACACCTCCTGAAGTGGGGCAGGCACAAAGTTCTTTTTGGGCAATAGCTCGCCAACTCATTTCACCTAGATATATGACATTTGAATAACAAGGTGGCCTCTTGGAGGTATATGATCCTAGCTCATTACATTTCATTTGTGCCACCTAGTAAATATGTCAATGTAAAAATCTTACGCTTCATTAGGTGCAAACTTCATGAAATTTCGCACCCTGTATCATTACCACACTGTCTGAATGCGCACCAGAACTCATGAAATTCATCCATAGATTCACCAACTGAAACCTTTCAAAATCTGAAGACTTGCCCGCGCCAGTATTTTGTGATATAAAGGTTGAAACTTAAAAAGAAATTGACATGCTGCATCACTAGCGCATTCTTTGGATGCACACCTAATTCTGTGAAATTTCATATAAAGGGGTCGTCACAACAGACATATTTCAATATCCACATAGGCTATAACTTGATGCAACATCCTCTATTCCTTTTACGTGGTTTGGTCTATCATTCAAATTTATTTTGTCTTTAAAATGACTTTAAATTCAGATTCAGTTCTTTCACCTTTTGAAGTGGTCAAATCATTCAATCTCTCGCTGCTGAGAATGCCACTTATCCTGTTTTGTTTTTTGTTTTTTTAACACCAGTACATCTTGTTTTGTAAGTGAGGTGTGTGAATGTCTTTAAAAGAATTTGCACATAAATTCAAGTTTTGTTGAAGAACCAAGTAGGAATCTTTATTGCCGTATGTCAAGTGCTTAAAGACCAGATCATTTGAGAACAACCCCTTTTGAAACTAAACTTTCAATGGATGGTTCTTTAGAAAAACATTTTTGTAAATGAGATGTGTGAATGTGAAGAACTTCATTGATTGTTGAACTTTCATATTACGTGAAGGTTCTTTAAACCTTTAAAATGTTCTTCACGCTCACACATCTCTTTGTCAGACATAAGGACATAAGGACCAGTTTGAGCACCCAAAGTAGTTCTATGGTATCACCCAAAGAACTCTTTGTGACCTCTTTTTTTGAGTGAACTGTTGAACTGTCTTCTTAAGAAACATGAGGAATGTGGGCTGAATGACTTGCAGGTTTGAAAAAGTGGCGCTGAAAGGTAGCTAGAATAAATGTTGATAGACCTGAACATCATTTTAGCTATCTACTTGTGTCTTGCTTATCACATGCTAATTTAGTGCTCCATGGTGTCATTATTTTGCAACAGAGTGCTCATCATGGCTGCGTTGTTTCTCTATACTTTTAAAGACATATGCTTACAATCCATAAAGTCTCGTGCCCATCTGAGAGAAATAGCTGGCGTTTCGAATGAGCTCCCTGTTAAAAACAAATCTCCATACCTCAAGTATGAAACTCTACTCACTTTGTATCTCATGATGCTATGATAAATCTCGTAGCAGGCGCCAAAAAGTGCTTTGGAATTGCGACTGAGCCGATGTTTTATGTCCACAGCTTGTTAAGCACATGGGTATTTGAATGTAGCATCTGGATCCTGCAGGAAAACATATGCGAACGCATCTGGCCCTGTAGAAATCTGAGAGAAAAATATGAACCTCTCACCCCTCTGAAGTTCATCAAAACTGCAGACTCACCACTTCTCCTTCTCTTTTTTCCTCCTCCTACTCCTTCTCTCCATCCTCCAGTCTCTTCCTAAGATCTCTCCATATAACCTATACTGACTTGGCCAGTATCTATAGTCTGAACTGTATCTGAGCTAAGCACTCTCCGTCTATAACCCCCCCTCGGCTGCCCGTTCAGCCCATTTTCAGATGGCATATACTAGCAGGCCAAAGCCAAATTGAGGTAGAAATAGATTCCTGTTAAAAATCTAAATTGAATTAAAAATTGTTGCCGTCATTTACTGTGAGTGCCTTGTTGGAAGACAGCAGTGTATGAAAAATATATTTCACATCAAAACAGCCATTAAACAAATCATAAACTCTACTTTATAGCTGAAGTGTTGATCTTAAATTTTCTTTTGCGAGACGCGGGGCCCTGTTGTCTCCAGCCATATGGGAAATTGTGAAAATTGTTTTAAGGTCCGGAGTGTGTGATTAAGAACACATGGTGAGCCGCTGAGCCTAGTTATCATTTTCACTTTGTGGTTTTCTGGTCTGCCTTTTTGGGCTTCTCTATGCCGAGTGGAACGCGCCAGGCTTGGCAATTAAATCTCTTTAACGCGGAAGTGTGCGTTTAACCTAAAACACATGGCAACTCATGTTTCTTCGGCTGCTAAGTAAACATTTCATACAAATTCAAACACTGAATTACAGTGTGCACTCTCATTTATTCCTTCTTTTTTCCACTGTGTTACAGAGCTCTACAGTAACGATATGTCAAAACAATTTTGAGCTTGCCACATGCTCAGCTCTTTAGTAGATTTTGTCATCATAACATGGATACATTGCTAAATTGGCATTTAAAGGCCTATATTGTAGTAAATCAAGCTTTCCTTACTTTGTACAGCTTGTTGTAGTATGTAAACATTCTTACAGTACACTGACTAGTCCATGTCATCCATTTGTGGAAATTTCAAAACAGAATATATTTTCGTGATGTCGCAAAAGGCAACAGGGACAACATGTACATATAACTGCCTATGTAGCCTATAGCAGTTTTTCCCCACCCTTTCATGTTGAAGTTTTATGAAGTGTTTTAGCCTGGACTGCATTTTGAAAACTGGTGTGATACAGGACAGCCAGATACATTCACTGGTATCAAAAAGAGCCTGTTTAATTCTGAGAGATAAAGGAGTGGTTGGAAAATGGTCATGTTAAAAATTAATCATGATTCTTTTTGAAACAAAACCCTGCATGCTTTAAATAGATTTCAAGGAAGAAAATAAAATGCAAGAATAATGTAAGATATAGGCCTTTCAATGAACAAATATGAATGCTTGTCTTGGTTTCAGCAGATAATTACTTAAGGTTAAATGTGCTGTATGCATGGGGCTTCAGGGTCTTGGATTTTATATCTTCATTGTTATCAGCAGATACGGAAATTACCAGCACAAGCCCAGAATTTTCATATCAGTGCAACCCTCATTTTAAATCCAGATATATTTGCCTTATTAGTGGCTGCACATGGAAGATTAGGAGCTGTTCAGTTTGTAGCCAAAGTGCTCGCCACTGGGAAAGTGCATAAACAGGCTGAAATGAATTGTACCAGCGCTTTCATTGGAAACACTCTTGAGGGATTTAGTTTCAAGCTGATTCCACCATAAATATACATGCATTACACAAGGAAAATATTATCAGAGAGAGAAGCTGCGAGTTAATTTGCATTCAGACGTTTTTAAACTGTCCTTGTTAAGATATTATCCACTAATGGTCTGCAGGCATTTACTAATGTATTCAATGTTTTCACTGGCTGTCTGCTGTTCTGCGTATGTGTTAGTCTCACAGAGAGGCACGATATTCTCCATGAGGATTAGCTTCTCCATAAAGGAAATGATCCAGAAAGGCAACAGAAGCAGGACTGCTTTTGCTCTCTGACTGCCCGAAAACACGGTTAAAAGCCATTTGACAGGAGTCAGGTGGTCATCACCAAACATCTTTTGTGTGTCTTTAGGTGGTGCGACCTCTGTCATTCATCAGAAACAAAAGGCCTGTCGCAGGACTCCGGTCCTGCAGTGAGGTGCATCATGGCAGCAGTTTGAAAAACGTTATTTAGATTTTATGCCTGGGAAGTGTAAGCTCAGCCGCCGAAGCAATTAATTTTTTTTCCACAGGTAAAATGAGCGAGAGGCACATTCCAGCCTTATTATGTGGGTGCCACAGGGAGTTGGGGATTATGATGGTCGTAATGAGGTGAGGCCTGTAATAAGAGTGTCTTCGCTGGGCCTAATGCGCTCAGCCCGGATCAGATGTGCCCTCCGAAAACACCACCCTTTATCAGAGGGGACTTTAGGAGGAGATAGGAGAGAAAACCCCAACCTCACCCGGCCCTCCCTCCCCACCCTGCACTGTAAATGAGTCTGATCCTTTTCAGATGTGATTCAATTAATTTCCTTTAGATGTAATTACATGTGAAAGAGTGAAATTTATCCCTCTTCACTTGACAGAGGGTCTCTGCTTCCTAACTAGCAGCCCCCGGTGAGTCAGGCGTTCTTAATTACTTTTAGTTTTCTTTTCCCCAGCCCTTTTTGGTTCATTTCCACCCACCTCCCCCCTCCTTCTCCTCCTCCGAGGGCAGGAGGACAGGGGGATTAGGCAGTGGATGAGGGCTGTTTGTTTGTGGACAGTTCAAAGCTTCAGGTACCCCTGTGACTCAGGGTAAGTTTACAAGACGTTTAGTTCCTCCACAGAAAGGGGCTTAGGAGCCCTGCTTAATCCGCTTGAATTTTAGGCTGGGTACACGCGCTGCCTCACTCTGGGCATTAAAGTGGAGTTTGTGCTCCAAAATTCAGATTGTGGAGAGAGCTCATAGGAAGTAACGTGGGCTGAGACACTCATCACAGTATTAAAATATTTTACAGGCAGCCTTTATCTAGCAGTGTATATTTTATGCACTTTACAGTTCCTTTTTCTTGGCAAAAGACATTCTTCACGTGAAATGGCATCAGCAGGCACCTGTCCATTTAAAAAGAAAAAAAAGATGGATGATTTTTTTTTTTTCTTTTCCAGAAGTCATTTGCTATTCAAATGTTTGCAGGCCATTTCAATTGGCCATCATTCTGTGCTGCAATTCATCCTTTGCCAAGCAGTAGATGATAACGTTCCTTTTAATAAAAACCCCTCTGACTTGTGGCTGCCTGATGAATGCTGCCATTGTTGTGCCTGAGACCTCTTATCAAGCACCTCTGTCCTGCTTAAATCAGCAGTCGGAAATATGGAAAAATATGTAAAAATGGTGTGATTAACTCCCTTTTTCAGGAGATCATGAGCTCATGGGACCTTTCCACTTTTCCGAGTGTTTCTGTGGAGATGGGTGGATGGATTTTAGAGAGATGTGGGTTGCCCATTTGCTGAGTGTGCAAATCTGTTATCAATGTGGTTGTACTGTTTGTGTACTGATCTAAGGAGCGATAATGTACCTTTTGAACAAGAACAGTGACCTACACAAAAGGTTTTGCATATAATGTAAGTTCAAAGGTTTCCATGAGTCTGACCTGAAATTGCAGAATGCCTGTTTTGGGTGTGTACTCCGAACTCCTGTGGCTCCAGTCATGATGTTATATGAGAATAGATTTCATCCTGATAATTATAAATGAAAAGAAAGTTTGTTTTTAATTTGTCTTTCTTCCTGTCTGCAGGCCTCCACTGCTAGTAACCGCATGCTGGAGTCTCAAAGCATCAGTGAGCTGAAGGCTGAGATTACTTCTCTGAAGGGACTTTTACTCAGCAGGTAAACACTCCCTCCATTCTACTGCCCTGGGCCTAATAGAGAAAGGGCAGCTACTTCCAGTGGTGCATACAAGACACCCCACAACTGCATTTGTTTAGTGGTACATGTTTCAATGTTTTCTAAACTCTTTGTTAAACAGAGTTGTTTATCAGCAGTTTTGGTATTAGATTAGGTTTAGGTATTAGGTTTAAGTTAAGCTCTCAGTTAGATTTAGGGCTAGTTTAATTAGTCTGTTATAGACAGCTTAAAATTCAGTTTACAGACATTTAATCCTATGATAGTGTAAGACAGTGAGCATATACAAAAGATCTAGAGTGGACCTAAAAGTAGTGATAAAAATCAGAAAGAGTAAGAAATTAAAATTAAAATCAGAGACTGGTGATCAGTACACCCATAGGGATTTTACCTCAGTCCTGGATCAGGTTCCGGTCCTGTGTATTTAGATATTTTCCCTTTCTGGAGTAAGTGTATATCAGGGAAAACCCCAGAATAGCATGCAGCACACAGGTTTTCCTTGACCAGTGCCACCACTGTACCACACACATGTGCATGCACTACAGACCTTCATCAGATACATATATATATATGTGTGTGTGTGTGTGTGTATATGTTTGTGTGTGTTTGTGTGTATGCTAGATGTATGTCTCATCCGTATCTACACTGGGGCAGATCATTGGACTTTTACTGATGTATCCAACAGGTTCCATGCAAATTAACACCCAAGTAAAATCATACACCCAAAATTCCCCACACGTAAAAGCTTTCAGTTCATCTTTGTTTTTGCCATGCCTTTAATTTCTGAGGGCTTTTTTGTTTTGTTTTCCTAACATCTGAGCAACGTCTCGTCTGACTTTCACAGTATGTCTTTGTGAAGGAGGTTAAAATTAAATACAAACATTGGCTTTACCATCTGCTACTAGGATTGATTCTCTGGCTATTCAAGTATCAGGCAGGAAATATTTGATGTCTTTAAAAGAGCTTTATCTTTGTCTTGTCTTGTTTTGCGCTTACATACCCTGTTACATCTCTGCCAGGTGTGGAAGACATAAGGCTAAAGCTGAAATATCTCATAATTGCATGCACCCTAGAGCTCTGCAAAGCTTTAAGTGAGATGTATTTGCATCAGTAACTACCTACTCTTGTATTTTTGTTCAAGTAGTATAAAATCTGAATATAATAGGTGAAGGGTCATCCGTGTGGTCCAAGTTGATGCACAGGGATTCACAGTAACTTGTGAATGACTGATTTTTCTCTTGGAATGATGTTATTTTGGAGGAATATAGCCAGCATTTCCCGCGTTTTCAGCACAAAACAAGTCACTAGTGTCTTGGAGATAACAGACGTGCATGCTGTCCTTAGTGTGATCACAAAGGAGAATGTGAACTCAGAAATGATACAGAACTCTAGCCTGTGTAACAAATGACTGGACTATTACATCACTGTTTGTTTCCAGCAGTCATGTGGTAGCAAGCGTAACTTTGGGAAATCCCGTGCTCTGTAACTTCTTATGAGATGCAGCTCAATTTGAAAGTTTCTGGTGCTTCCCAAGGTTCTTAACTTACGATCAGCCATCTTGATTATCTTCGGAATTCTCGGATATGCCATAAATGTGAATTTTCGTTAAAGCATATGGAAGGGATTTCCCAGAGTCACAGTTGCATCTCTTCATTTTTCCGTTCTTCTGGATGATTTGGTTTACAATGTGTTTTCATAATGAAACTGACTGATGACTGATGTATTAGTGTGTGTAACATTAATGTTGGTGATTCCGTCTTAAGTGACTCAGCAGACACCATACTAACAAAAATCAACCATTTCAAGTCAAAATGTGTAGAATCCACAGCTTATTTAAAATAATCTGCCACGTCCTAATGACTTTTGGATAGAATTTTCTATTCTGTTTCGGTCATTCTGTTAAGTGGTGATTCCACTGTAGTTCTATTGTCCAGTTCCACCCACTAGCTTGGACTGCATCAGTCACAAGATTCTATGAGCCCTGGGAGGTTGACTGGCATGTTTCCTCTGAGTCACCATATTTTTTCAAACTGGCACAGCGTTGACTCAACACCATTGAACAAACTAGATCTGAGTGAAGACCAGAGCTCTAATGGGGCCTGAAAGTGTGGGCCAGGCCTGAGAATAACCCAAGAACATTTTGCGTCTGACCCAACCCACAGCAAAATAACTGTGGCTGATCATTTTTAACAGATGTCATTATTTAAAAAATGTTAATTATTATCTGTTTATAATTAAAATGAAGTATCAAGAGATACATTCATGATTTGATGTTTTTAGAAAACATCCCAAATGTATTCAATCTGAGTAAATTTTAAGCAATAGGCTAAAATGTTTTTCATGCTGGATTTGGTGAACTTTGGCTGCTACAACTCAAATGACTCCAGAATGACAGATTTAAAAATTGTCGTAAAAGGTAATAAAGTAGGGGAAAGCTTCAAATGGGGAAAAATAAAAGGCCATATTCAGTTAAGACAGGCTATGAGAAACCCAAATGTGGCATTTGAACAAAACTTGAGCCCAACAGATATTTGAGAAATTGTATGTGAGTTGAGTTTCTTTAATATTTAACATTTTTAATGTTTAAAGTTGTAGCCTAGGGCACACCCTTTTTGCCACTCATTTTCTGCATTTTTCTCACTCTTATTTCTCTCTGTTTTATTTGTCTCTTTTTTCAGGAGACAGTTCCCTGCTTCTCCTTCTCTCCCCAAAATCCCATCCTGGCAGATTCCTCTAAAGCCAGGCACACTGTCCAACCCTCCTTCAGTCAACCACACCAACAGCAGCAGCGACATCTCACCCGTCAGCAACGAGTCGGCCAGCTCCTCACCTGTCAAAGAGGGCCACAGCTCGCAGGCGACCCCATCCAGCGCACACAGCCTGAACGGAGAGGCGGGACTGGTGGCCATGCTGCCGCTGGACCTAAAGGACCAGGTGCGTATGGAGGTGCAGGGGGAGGAGGAGAGAAAAGAAGAAGAGGAGGATGAAGAGGAGGAGGATGATGACGTGACTCACGTGGACGAAGAGGAGCACCTCAGTGTCCAGACGGAGGACAGGAGAGGAGGGGACGGACAGTTCAACGAGCAGGTGGAAAAGTTGCGGCGTCCTGAAGGAGCCAGCAATGAGAGTGAGGTGGATTAGGCCAACCCCTAACATCTCTATGTCCTTCAGTTTGTTCCTTCCATCAACCAGCCCTTTCTTTAATTAAGTTTGGTCATTTTTTCTGTCACACAGGCTGCAGCAACCATGCACTAAAAAAGCAACAGGTGAGGCCCATCATTTGTATTTCAGTCTCTAGTGACGTGACTGTTTTTTTTTCTCTCCAACACACAGACTGAAGGTAACGTTCTTGCGTGCCCGGGCAAGCACAATAACAAGCAGTGTTGAACTAGATGATGACAGAATTATGGTCCTTTTTGTTTGATTCTTAACCTTTAGCAGCCATTCTGTGGCCAACCATCTCACAACTGTTAGTCATTTCATATAGGTGACGGTAATTTCTGATCGTGTACAGAAGTCAGCTTCCTATATGCATACTGTATATTTACCAGTTAAAACATATATTTAATTGCAAACAAGGGCCTACAGCAACAAACTGTGGACACCAAAGAATCTCGATGTTCTGCTTCTTTTGTTCTGAGTGTGGTTTGTGGGTCATGTGACCGGATCTTCTGTGCTTGCACTACGTCACTTCGCAACCACAGAGAGACCCATCCTCCGCATCAGCTGCAATCCTGGTGGACAAGCTATTGTCTGGACGTTACGTGTCCATTCCTGTACGCTTTGCACTCTCAGCATAACATGGCCCAATAGCTAGTGTGCCTGTGGAAGAACAAGTCCTTGTAATTTCCGATTAAAGTGATGATGGGTTTGCTTCCTGGTGGTGCTGAGAATTGGAGTGCACTGAAGAGGCAAATAAACACTGTTTTTAATGCTCTCTGTGTGAGTGAGGAAGGGAGGGGGAACTGAAAGAGAGTGAGAGAAAAGAGAAACAGCAGAAACAAAAGTATCTGCTCACTCAGTTGCATCTCTCCCGTCTCCAGCAGGGCAGCTGATTCGGTTTATGAAGTATGTTAATAATCAAATGATCAACAAATAACAGATGTATTAGTTCATGCAGCTTGAAATGTCAAGGAGGCTAAAATCGGAAATCTAATACTCAAAGCCGCTTCTATTGTATTATATTACATGACAAAGCCTCCAGTCCAAATTATACCGGCCTCCTACAGTGAATAATCTTAACATGAAACGGTGCTGGGGTTTTTGTAATTAAACCATGTAAAACAATGGATGCTTCAGCAGAGGTGCTGACAGTTGTGGTTCTCTCTTTGTGGGGCTTTTCTCTCTGAGTCCTGAGGGAGAAAAAAGGGGAAAAAAACCTGAAAAAAACACCTCTGATGCAAATTGAGAGTAACGTATGAATACTTAACTAATGGAATTACTCACTCGCCAGCTGACGAGAAAATAAAAAAAAGCGAGAAAGATCCCGGAGAGAGAATTAGAGTGTCAGCTCCGCACTGACATTTTCACTTTTAACAAATGGCCTTCAGAGTAACGTGATTACGGCCCAAGCAGGTGAAGCATTTGTGGACTAAGGCAGCGACCCCTATGCCTCCATACTGTGGAGGATCCTCACAGTCTAGATTAGCCGCTGAGACTAAGAAAAGCTATTAATGTGTTACATGGTAGTGAATAAGAACAATATGCATATAATGTACTGTAATACAGGGTGATGATCTTTTTTAAACATTGTCAAAAATGAGGAAAAAAGAATCTTATCCAGCGATTTTCAGCCTAATTTCTGTACTTAATAAACTGTGTGACGCATCTGCCTGTTGGTTTTTCTATTTAAGTGTGAATCTCACTTGAAATTATCTTCCACTCGTAATTGGAATTGGATTGAAAAAAAATACTGCAGTATTCTTTTGACTTGAGAATTTATTTGAACAGTCGGGGTCTTATTTTGACTGATGGTGAGGGACAGGAAAGCCTGGAAAATAGTGATGCACACCACCAGCATTAAGTCCGCTCATGCATGTGTTTGTATTTAAGCAAACATTAACACAGATGTATAGGGGTATTCATGTATTGGATCTGACTCTTGAGTAGATAATCATACAAAAACCTAACATGGCCTTCTTTCCTCTTACAATGATCCTGAAATTCCGATATCGGTGAGAATGTAAATATTTGTAATAAATTTGATTTAACACGAAGTCCCTTGTTGTTTTGTTGTTTGACATAATGTTACAATTAATGCAATGCTGTCTTAGTGAGAGCGCCTGGACTGTTAGTGTCTAAACACAGCCATCAGAACTACTGTATTATCTGTGCACCTATACTGTATGTATAAAAGAAACTTTCCCTTGACCTACGCATTAGAATTCATGAATCTTTAATGGTTGAATATGTGCTCTAGATGGGTTTGGAAAAAAAAAAAAGTAAGTTAAAATAATGCATGTCACTTTGTAAGGTAGTAGCGAGAACAAGATGTTCACCGATCCCAGAATTGAATTTCATGTAAAGGTCCTTTTGCCTCATGGGTTTTAATGGAGAGCTAGGCGCTTCACTCTAAATTTTACACAAGATCAGCACTCTTCTTGCAGTTTTCAGTAGAGTCTCTATTAAGTGGATTCAATCGATCACCTGTGATCCTAAAACAGCATTCTTTAAAAAAAAATAATAATAAGGCACGTTCCACTATCGTAAGCAATACGAATATTCCAGTGCATTATCAAGTTTATGAATTTAATTTGTCTGTCAAGGTCTAAATGATCAATAGCATTGCACATATTGATGTGGTGTATAAACTTCTTGAAGGTTCGATACCGCATCCCTTTGTAATCCATTAACCTCTCCCTGGAGTTCAGGCTGGGCTCAGATTTATAGAGGCTGCTGTAATAAATGCACTTGTACATCATTTAGTGTCTTATGGGAGCAGCAGTGCATTCCTGCCCAGAAAGCCTCCTGCGTTCCTAATCTCCAATTCTTATCTTCATTTGAGAGAGGGGGGGGCCGTATGGTCGGCTGTCTGGGCTTGACCACATCTCTTCTAACACTTAAACAGACGAAGATGTTAAAAACCTAAAGCAGATAGGCGGGCCAAAGCTGCTATATCTGGCTCTCGAGCAGGAGGGAAGCTTTATTTAGATGGTTTCGGTGTCTGGCTGGCTTTTGCCAGAGGTGGGAGCTTTAACCTCATCAGTGGAGCTGTGCTAAACGGGGACCACTCAATAGGGGAGTGTATTGATGTGGCCTGAACTCCATTGTTCTCCTGAACTGAGCACTCAGCAGGTTAGAAGGCTGAGTGTCTCCTTGGATCAATGGAAGGGTTGTTAGCCCTTCCTGCCCCAGGAGGGCCAACACTGAAGGGCTACACTCGCAGCATCGGGTCTTTCTGGAGGGATTACCACAGAGACACTTCCGCTCGAGTCCTTAACTGGACACTCTGTTTTACCTATGACCTACATATCAGAGGATTCTGCTATACAGTGCTAATCTATGTGGCTTTTAGTAATGACTAGATGCACTAGTGCTGAAATGCCCACTGAGTATAAGGTCAAGACTAGAACAAAGAATATTCCATTGTACTTTCTTAAAAATTAAGGTGCCAAAAATAATGTTTTAAATTTAGAAGAGCCATAGAGTGCCACAGAAGGATCACTTTTCGTTCAGCTGAGTTGATTTGAACAAAAAAAAAAACATCCATTGCATGTTTCTTTAGGGCAGTGGTTCCCAACCCTGGTCCTAGAGGCCCACTATCCTGCAGATTGTAATGAATGGTTCCCCGGCTTTAACATACCCAATTTTACCCAGTAACTGGTTGCTGATTAGTTGGATCAGATGTGTTAGGAGCTGTACTAAAAACGTGTAGACCCAAGAGCCTCCAGGACCAGGGCTGAGAACCAAATGTTGTTCTTCTTTGGCATTGTCCCAATAGCCATTCATTTATTTTGAAGAATGAATGCTAAAAAATAGTCAGACATGATTGTATGTGGGCCAGCTTGGACTTGCTAGTTCTGCATTTTTATTCTGGATTCTCATCTGGAATAAATCAAACTGGAATTTCAGAACATAATATTTTCAAGCTGATATGTACATTCACAAACAGACCCAGTGATAGAGCAAGGAAATCCTCTCCATGTTCACCCAGCTTTGCATAAGAAAGGTCAAAGCTAATACTGTAGACATGGAATATAAGAGCACGCTTCCTCCTTCCCCCTCCGATAGCACGAGTGGCAACACACACAGGCCTGGCTGTGTGGGAGGGAGTCTGTTTGATGTTGTGCTCATATGGGTCCAGGCCTGTGGAACACCACTGGGTATCCTGCACTCAAAGGGAATCCACTGGTGGACAGATGGTATCAGACACCACAGGACGCTCTCGCACTTCGGCTTCGAGCGTGTCGTCCTCGTCCTGTGTTTTGCTTGGCCTTGATCAGTTGGAAACTGGCATATCCACTTCTAGATATGATGGCAGTCCATCATTTTGGACCTAGTAAAGATAATTATATCCTTTTCCCCCACCTCACACTTGCATTCGGGAGCGGGTGGCATAGCAGTGAAAGAATGTGTTTGTGAAAGCTGTTGTTGCCCGTCAAGAAGAAGTGGGCTTAAATTCACATTAAAAGCTTATCTGTTTATCAGACACTTGGACCGACTGTGCCATTTTGAGGCGAGGCGGTGCAGAAACTGCAAAGGTGTGAATGGTTGAGCTTGCCCAGTCAAGGTCGCAGGAGGCTCTCGACGCCTGTGGTGCCGTGAAGCACTTTGTCATCACTTGTTATATAAATTCTCCACAATCATACAGGATCGCATTTCCCCTCCCTTTTGAGCTCAGGGTCACTGGATGTTCCCCTGGCCCTGTTTCAACGTCAAATGGAACAAATTTGAGCCTGCTGCACCCGCGTGGGGAGTTTTCTCTGCTGGCCAGAGCTGCGAGGGGCCTTTATTATTAGCAGCTTGCAGAAAAAGCTACTGGGAAGATGAAGGAGAGGTAAACGAGGAGGAGGTGAAAGGGATGGCAGACTGAAAAACAGAAAAGAAGGGGGAAGAAACAATAGCAGGCTGCAAAAGAAGGGAATAAATCTCAGGGGAGCCGAGAGGGCCTGGAAGTGGTAATACTGGAGACAATATTTATGAATTGGCCTGTAATGAGCCATCAGCGCCATGGCGGATATGAGCGCCTGGGCGAAAGAGAAAAATGCCCTTGTCCCTACACTGGTGGGGAGAGTGGCCGTGCTATTGTGAGCAGAATGGATTATCCAGGGCAGCTTGTCAAGCCTGTTGAGAACCCATGACTGCAGGCAGTGGTGGGGCAACAGGTGCAGCCCTCGCCGAGGCTTGCAAATTAGACAAATCATATAGAACTGTGCGTGCAGCACCTGAAGCATGCCAGAGGCCCAGAGAGACACGGAAGGAGGGAGGGGCTGGCCGGTCTAAGACTGACACAGACCGAGCAGCCGGCAAGAACTAGGCCTCTCTTCCTCTTTCAAACATTTCTCTGGCTTCCTTTTTTCCACACACACACACATGCAAATGCGGTGCTCTCCCATGTGTCTGCGCTGGATGGAAGCGACAAGCACAGAACAGCCCACACTGATAAGATACCATACTCCTAAGTCAACAGAGCTCCTTTTAGCTCTGAGCATTTGCAGTTTATGCCTTAATTAAGACGATGAATACCACTAGCAACTGCCTCCGTTTTACACTACCTGTGTAATTACACCAAGCTCGCTGTATCCTCCAGCCCTGCTCTTAATGACTGTGGAATAAGTAAAATGTTTGATGCCTGGAGAACTAACCACGTCTTCTCGCCTTGCTGGAGCAGCGCTCGGTCATTAAAGCGTTTACTGAAGCAAGGGTTCGGTTGTGCTGTAATGTGCTTGCCTGCATAAAAACGCTGAGTGGTCTGAACCTAAGATAAAATTAGAAAGCAGAGATCTTTTAGAGACAAAGCAAGTTGGAAATTATTTTTGGAGCCATTTTCTGTGAACTTTCTCCACTGCAAATGTTTTTAATTGAAATACCCTCATCCAAGTTCATGCTAATGATGTAATGGTGTAGCAGCTCTGAAGAGTTGAGAAAGTGGAAAATCAAGGATGTCACTTGGCAATTAGTTAGGTGCGCATATAATCGTTTATTTTAAAAAAAGATTAATTGCCACTGGATCGATGTTTAGATTAGCATTTAAAACCAGTATTTCATGACGTATTTATTGTAACCTTGAAAACTTTTGGACGATTCTTGTTTACTATGGTAAAATGTCTCAAGTTCAATCCCCAGCGGCACATCCATGGCTGAGGGTGAAAGAGGCCCTTCCTCTTCCTCCATCATGCTTGACAACGTGGGAGTTTGTTAGCTGATGATGCAGAATTGGGAGTCAGTGTTCTCCTCCAAGCAGGTTGAGCGGTCCAAAGATGTCTTTGCCACCGCTTGAGTAAAGGTGCAGTGACACTTCACGTGACTGCCAGCCTTCACCCTCCCTGCTAGGTAGCACTGAGTGATCAGAAATAAGGGGTTGAAATCTGGGAAAACAGGGAAAATGTCTCCAAAATATTCCTGTATTTTCATTTGTTATTCTTCGACAGCAGTCACTTTGGTTGTGCGCCTCCATGTGAGGTTAGTTCCATTATTCAGCTTTTGTGTGTGACAGCATCAGCAATGCTAGATCTACATGAAAAATATTGAATATTGGCAATGGCTCAAAATTTCTGACCTTTCCTCTAAACTTGGCCTGGTTTGCCACTTGAAATACTATCCACTTATTTATTTATTTTTTTTGGAGAGGGAAACAAAAAAGCAATCCCAAAATCCCACGCCGGCCTTCCAACCGCTTCTTTTGGAAGGATCACGGCACTAACAGAATGCCTTTGGTAACAAAAAACCCAGTCATTGCTGTACAATTGCTATTATTAGCATCAGTAGAATCTTCCCAACCTCCACTTCTTCCATGCTGCAAATGTCACATTGCTGATGTATTCCATATTAAATTACACCGTTTTAAGTGAGCGGAGAGAGGAAGGCTGTGTGTTATCAACAACTATAATGTGAAAGATTACCAGCAGCCCCCCGTCCCACCTGTTTTCACTCTCCTTTTCACGAAGGGCGCAGCTGTGGCACCAAACAGGGCATTTTAAACATCTCTCTCTCTCCTTATTTAGCTCGACTCTGCTCACAAGGATGCATTTGGAGATTGTCATTTGCTTTGGCTCATATAGTTGGTATTAGTGGTGTCAGAAAAGGAGAGAGGTTGGAGGGGGCTTGTGAAGCGCTTCTCAGGCAGAAGTCATAAACATCTCAGTGAGTGGCAGGAGGCCTAGTCCATGCCCTCCATCCTCTCTGTTACTGCCGTGCTTTTAGACTTGGATAAATGGGCAGAATGGTTGAACCTGGCTTGTAATTACCTTAGTATTGCATTATGCTTATTTTCATCATTTCCACAATGACTTCTGTTTTGATTCTATCAGTGTCTGTTCGGATCTGTTCTGGTTTCTATCAGGTTGCAGGTGCATTTCCGAGCCGGGAACATAATGCTTGCTGTAATTATGCCAATGTGGAAATTCTGGGTTGTTGAGGCTGGTTATGGTTGCTGTTTGTGTTTCTCCTCATTGATTAATGTGACGGCGGAGCACGGTTACATTCTTCACAACACTTTCCATACCACAGTTTCAGGCCATTGTGGGAGCATTGAGTGTTTGTTTCTTTATGGTGTTTTCTCCATTTGCGCTGATTGGATTAAAGTTGAGCCATGTTTGTATTGTGACTCTCTGTTCACTGCTGCCAAGCAGTCCTGCTTTATGGCTCCGTCACAAGCTGTCATCTGTGTGCTCCTGCCATGATCGTAGCATTAAAGATCACATCACACCATTTCAGCTCATTCTCAGCCAGTCTACTGGGCTTCCCCCTGCTGAAAAACCATCCAATTCTCTATGGAATTGTGTCAAATTAACCCAATTTATGGCTTACCACTTAAGAATCTCTTTAGTTGCCAAGAAAATGGGCCCTGCCTCTCTCTCTGTGTGTGTGTGTGTGTGTGTGTGTGTGTGTGTGTGTGTGTGTGTGTGTGTGTGTGTGTGTGTGTGT
>JBBJLS010000134.1:26943749-26965309 GCA_037577275.1 Bryconaethiops microstoma | reverse complement strand
GTCTGGAAATGGTTAGAGAACACTTTACCACACATAAAACCACTCTTTACTGTAATAATGTTCATTGTATTTATTGTTTTATTTAGTATTAATGTTTTAACACTAATTTAACACTACTGTCCAGTAGTAAACAGGTTTTAAGCAGAATTTTTGCACAGTACTGTACTAATATATATATATATACACATACACACACACACATACACAGACATATGTACAGTATCTATCTATATACAATATCTATCTAATCTATCTATGCACACGTGTGTGTATGTATATATTTATATGTATATATACACAAACACAAGATTAGATATAGATATTTAGATAGATAGAGCCTATCTGAGAGGGATTCCAAACATAACTAAACTTATGACAAAGAAACCAGTATTACATACTATTCAACCGCAGGATGTTCAAACACACGCATATTTGTGTGTATGTGTGTGTGTGTGTGTGTGTGTGTGGCAGGCCCTGTACGGTTGACAGGCTAAAGCAGGTAGATGGTGTGTCGGAGGCTAAAGCAAACATGCTGGCTCCACTGCTACAGACCATTACTGAGTTCTGCCGCACACACAGCCTGCAGGTAAAAGTCACTGGGCTTTTTGATATGCTATTTGTAGTAATGCAAATGAGTAGCATTTACATTTGATTTACATTCTGTACCAACAGACGCCTGTATTGTTTGTTTTGAGATCGATACATAAGGATGTTCTTTATTTGCCCTCTTCGGTACTGTTTTGTCAAATTCGTAGTCTCCTGAATGGACCTTTTATGTAGGTAGATCAGGAGATCCCCAGTGATGCCACAGCAATCTGTGCCTGAGAGTCAAAGAGAGTACAGTCTCTCTCTCTCTCTCTCTCTCTCTCTCTCTCTCTCTCTCTCTCTCTCTCTCTCTCTCTCTCTCTCTCTCTCTCTCTGGGTGGGTGGGTTGGCACTTCCTCTCTCTCCGGTCACACAGCATACTGCTAGCTGGCATGGGCATCTGTTTGCTGATGCTAGAGAATTGTGCACCAGTTAAAAACAGATGCATTGGCGATTCACATGACTTGGGGAAAAAAGCATGTGCTAGCCTTCATGCTCTCAGTTTTAGTGATGCCATTTGATTTGGGGGAGTACTAGCTAATGGGTGGAATTGGACATATATAAATTGGGAGAGAAAATTGGGGAAAAGGGCTAATATACTATCTTCTGTTTTAATAACAGACAAGTGATCTCCTCGCTCTCGTTCTCTCTTTGTTTCTGCAGGAGGCTGCAGCCACCAGCTCTGCTGCTCCCTGCTACGTGCAACCACCCAGTACACAGGGAGGAAGAGGCTCGACCGTGCCTCTATCCGACAGTGTTGCTATATCCCACAGGCTCTTTCAGACGGAGGGAAAAAGTGTGGTAGGATACAGTATTGTTTCGCTGATGACTGTAGCTTCTTATGCTGTGGCTGAACCAAATATGTTGACTTGTTAACTCCTTAAACTGGAGGCTTTTAAGGTTTGAACATTCGCTGTTAGCAGTTAACTGTTAGTCATTGCCTTAATACAGTAATCTGCAGCTTCTTGTGCTGTGATTGAACTGAATATGTTGACTTGGTAACTCCTTAACTCTAGGCTTCTCAGAGTTCAACACTGATGATTGCCCAGAGCAAGTCAAATTCTAAAATATCCTACCCAGAAAATATTGTTTGCTAGTAATGATTTGTGCAAGGCATGATACAAAGTGTTGGAGAAGGAGAAGAATTTGTCAAAGCCAGTGAAGAGCTTAATTTTTGTTGTGTGTGGGAGGGTGGCTGTGTGCTTGTCAGAAGAGCTGGACATGATTATTCATATAGAACATGATATCCCCACCCCTACCACTTTTCATCTCGATCCACAGAAGCGTTCTCTAAAATGCAGCACAAATGCATCATTTTAAGAATGAATTAATGGTTCTAAACAGATTAGTGTAGATGTGCTTGTTTACAGTGACAAAAATTACTAAAAGCAAAAGTTTTTGGGGGCAATATGAACTCTGGAGCTAACTTTCAGTCCATTTGTCTGACAGGGCAAGCGGAGAAAAAAACTTCAGGGTTGAAGCTTTTTAGATATAAGGCCTATTTCAGTACAACTAAGTGTTCACTGCCATACAACGTCTGGTTTTATGACTGAGAAATGGAAGTCTGGACCTGTATGGTTTAAAATTTTTATTCCAGAGCCGGAACACACTGATAAATTTTTTCCCCCTTTCTCACAAATAATTTTTGTAATGTTTTTTTTTGTTGTTGTTTTTTTTAAATATATATAAATAGCGGTGGGTAGCTGATGCTCGCAGCCTACCTGTGGCAGTGGTGGAGTCCCATTTATTACAGGCTCAAAAGGGCAACCATCCACTCGACCTGGAGAGAGCTGGACTAAACTCTTCCATTTTCAACACCATCAGCCGTATTGTCTCTTCCTCGCCTCACAACTCGGGTAACATACTGTTGTCTTGCTTAATTCTGGATGACATGATCAATAGGGATGAGCATTTAGATGATTTGAATATCAGCACTTTTAAATTAATTATATTGGAACTTTCTAAGAAATTTTAATTGTTGTGTGCATGCAACACAAGAGGTATATCTGTCTGTGCTTTCAATTAGTGATTCTTTTTAGTTTTTGGGCATACAGTGGCTTGCAAAAGTATTAAACCCCCTTGAAAGGTATGTTTCTCTGGATTACAAAAGATTTGTACACACATTTTTCCATTTAGTATTTTAAATGTGAGCTCATACACTGTAACAGTACGTTTCCAAAGTCAAAATCAAACATTTTTTGCAGATATTTAACAAAAAACTAAAATATTTGTACAGGTATTCGACACTTATACATTAATACTTTGTAGAGAACCATTTGGCTGCAATAACAACGGTAATTCTTTCACATGATGCTGCCACCACCATATTTCACCATACGTATGGCTTCTTAATGCTTGGTAAGTGTTTATGCTGCACATTCCTTTTTAGAAGTCTGGCCAGAAAGTTCTATTTTGGTCTCATCTGACCATAAAATCGTCTACCATGTCCCACCTGGGTCATTCTCTTGCTTTTATGAGGAGCTTCTTAAGGAATGGCTTATTTCTTTCTGTTGTCGAGGCTTGTATTATAGAGAGCTTTTGAAATTTTGGACCCATGCACCTTCACTCCAGTGATTGACAATTGAGATTGAGGGTTGAATTTTTAAGAAAACTCTGTCATCAGCCGACATCTTGGTTGGATTCTTTAACGAGCGGCCTGTTCTTATTGTATTTGCAAGTCCCTGTATGTGATTTTACAAACTATTAGTTCACCAGCAGAATAACTTGGTATCTTTGCAGTTTATTATTTTTTATTTATTTTTTGCTAGAAAGTATTACCTTCTTGTCTATCAGCTTTCTCTGCATTATGTGCTCAATCAAATAAAGGCTCAAGTTCAAAATACTCAGACAATACCCATTTTAATACCTTTATACACATGCATAAAATATGTTAGAATATCCATAGTTGAAATGTCATGCACATGTGTTTGGTACATCTCAGTGCTATACTAATAATATTAGTATAACTACACCATTTAGTATATGTTTAATGGTGTAGTATGTATGTAATTAAAGTTGTTTTATTTTCTTAGATTTCAGTGACTTTAAGAGTATTCGTGCCTTGGTGCCTGAGGAAATCAGCACATTTTTACTCAAGCTCTGCATTGGTAAACTTCAGAGAGAAGGCTTTCCCAAGTCTCCGTCTGATCCACCATCAGTGCAGCACATCACCACCTGGATAGAGCCAGAGGTCAGTGCTGTGTGTCCATGCTAATCAGGTTACCTGCTCAAATTAGTGTGTTGCAAGCACTTTTAACTAGTTGGTTATGTTTGTTAGCATGGCAAATGCCCCAGATCATTGTACCAGGCTACTTGTTTATTTAAACCACTGCAACGCATAGTCCATGTAATGCTGAAGCCTCCAACAGAGGGCAGAAGAGTGTCATCTTCTCAAGGTGCTTCTGAAGCTTCAGTCTCTGAACGTCTGACTTTCTTCACTCTCTCTTGTTCTGAGAGCTGTGACTATAACTGTCTCTACTTGAGCATATTTTATTTGAATGTCTTTTCAGTGTATGTCAGCATGACGTTTGGTTAAGACGTACTAACCGTAAGAGTTGTTTTTTTTTTGTTTGTTTTTCTGAGCTGATGGTTATAATAAACCCTGTTGTGATGCTCATACCAACACATAGTCTACGCATTGGCTGAGTTTATAGTTTAAGTTTATTTATATAGCACATTATCATACACAGAAGGTCATTCAATGTGCTTTACAGAAATGGAAAATCAAATAAAGATAAATATAATGACAGGGATAAAAGAAGTAAAAGAATACATAAAAGAACGTTAAAAGTGCAGTTAAAGTGCAAATAAAATAAGGCAGAGGAGAATAGTGCTGTTTTTAGCAGCTTTTTAAAGCTGGCTATAGTTGGTGCAGATCTGATGGTAATGAGCCGCTTGTTGCAGCAGTGAGCTGCATAATGACTAGATGCCATTTCACCATGTCTGGTTTCAGATCTTCTTACCACTAGCTGTCCAGCTCCTGCAGATCTAAGAGACCTACCAGGAATATATACTTCAAGCATATCAGAGATGTGCGTAGGACCAAAACCATTGAGTGGCTTGTACACAATTAGTAATGTTTTGAAGTCAATTCTTTACTGAACTGGGAGCCAGTGCAAGGACCTGAGGATAGGAGTAATGTGCTCTCTTTTCTTGGTTTTAGTTAGAGCTCCGGCAGAAGCGTTTTGAATGACTTGGAGCTGTCTAATGGACTTGTTGGAAATCCCAGTGAGGAGAGCATTACAATAGTCAACACTGCATGAATTGAAAGCATGGATCAGTTTCTCTAGGTCTTGTTTGGACACAAAGTCTTTAACTTTAGCAATGCCAAAATGCTGGCTTTGTGACGGCTTTGATGTGATCATCAAAACTAAACAATTCAACAAAGTGGGAAGTAGGAATAAAAGTATTAACTTACATCTTTACACCAACTTCACATTTAGTAAAAAAATGACACAGTGGCTCTATATAGTCTTATGCACAGTTTGTATGTATTCTGAGTGAGAATAAGTGCTCATGTGAAGACAATGTAGCACCCAATCACTATTTATTTGCTGAATTTAACATATTGGGACAAATAATCATGACCTGTACAACAGTCAAAGAAAAATGATGTGTATAAACTTGAGAACCCGTTTTCATCAAAATCAACAAAACATAATTTGATTGACCAGAGGCCATCTTCTGCATAAGGCTGGGCATCGATACACAAATCCACTTTTGGATGTGATACACAGATCCAAACTCTCTTAAGACGACAAAGGAAGGAACTGAAGTTCGTTCACTCCTGGTCAAATTACATTTTGTTGAATTGCTAAGAGAAAAAAAGTGCGTACAGAGAATGCACAAAATATGGCATAATTTGCTAAATGTTGGTGCCCCATTTGGAACAGAATAAAAAAAAAAACAAACTTTTGTACAGACTTTTGTTTTTCCCCTGTTCTATATATATGGACGTTCTTTCAACCATAAAAAGGTTCTTCACACTCTCACATCCCATTCACTATAGTTTTTTTTAACTCTTTGTTGTAATGGAATCATTCATTTTATGGTGTTGCTCCAAAGGCCCCCTTTTAGTGTCTTTTTTAAGATTATGGGACTACAGAGCACGTACAGTCTTATACAAAAGTCTGGGCAGTCTGTTCCAGTGACGTGTTTATTTCAGCCGTCTGTGCTGTGAAGAAGGGTCTGTTGTCAGTGGGACTCTGACCCTGGATGCAGACTGCGTCTTTTAACCAGCAGTAAGCGATCGTTCTTGTGAAACACTGTTCTCCAAAAGAGACTGAAGGTTCCATCTGCTCGGTTCTCTGTTCTTTTCTGTGCTTGTCAGATGAGTCTGTGGTCTCAGTGTGACGGCTGCCTCTGCTAAACCTGTGGTGTATCTGAAGTATTTTGGCTCAGTGAGGTGGATAATAGAGGCCACTGAGTGGAGCTTCATCTGTTCGAGTGCTGGTGTCGTGTGGAGCTGCTGTGGCTGCCGTAGCTCCATATGTACTGCACACCTGTCATCAGCTCCACACACACAGTCGCTCCTCACACAACCTGCTGCAGGCACATGAACACACCGCAGGCCAAAACGGGCCACAGCCAGTCCAGTTACAGACCAGACTCATACACACACAGCTCACAAAACCTGATCTCGCTCACACACACACTGTCCCTGACCTTTGAATAGTTTGTGCTCATCTTTAAGATTCCTCAGGCATGTGCATTTCATTTTCGAGCTATACACACGAGTCAGTGTGAGATGTGTTGTTTTTGGCTTTGGAGATAAAAAGTATAAAGCTATTCTCTTACTGTTTTTCATTTCTTTTTTTTTCTTCCCAGTAATTTTTCACCGTATATTACAGAAAGCAGACATGTAATCCACTTACTCCCTGCTCTTCTCTTTATTTCTTAATTAAAACAGTGAAATGATCTGTCATTTCGGCAGCAGCCTATGCAGGATTTGGAGGTTGCTTCCGTCTGGTTATTGTGTAATATGATTTTCGTGTTTATTATTATTATTTTCTTTTTTTTTCTCAAGACTATATACAGGATGCCAGCTGGCAGACAGATGGTGGTGACTTCAGCTCGCTTTTATTTAAAGAAACATCAGAAGGAAGAGGAGGGGAGAGAGGAGAACAGCTGGAGGAGGAGCGGCCAGCAGTCTGGCCATTGTGAAGCCTCAGATCAGAGCGGTCCGGAAAAAAATAACACAATGAACTGAAAGACCTGCACCATCCACCTGAGAGGTGGATGGTGAACACTACATTATGAGACTGGACCCCAGTTGTGGCCTGATGATCTTTCCAAATGAAATAGAAAATAAATGCAAAGTTTTATAAAATGACTTATTTGGAATGTATTATGGGCGCTACTCTGGATAGCTTACGCTATATGGAACGCTGTTCAAATCAACAGGCTGTATTTCAGCCTGGCCTGCTCTCACTGTGAGTTGTTTACATGCTTCAGAACAGCGCTGCAGTGTTACAGGCATCAAGAGGATCATTAAAATACTACTGGTGTGAACTCTCAGTAACTGAAAACACAATGGAAAAATGAATCACTTTTATGGTATAAAAACACTCTTCAGAGTGAACCTCAAAAAATCTGCCCGACTGCTTTAACGACATAAGAATAATGTCATAATGTCACTGCAAGAATTTCAGATATTTGACTGGTCGCGTTCTGTGATGGACAGGCGACATGTCCAGGGTGTTTCTTCACCTTTCACCCTGTAACCACTGGGTTAGACTCCAGCACCCCCGGGACCCTGATGGATGGATGGTCAAATTACCCTCTTTTTCTGTTGAAATGACCTCTGTCCGTATTTCTTTGGCGTTTTTTTGTTTGCTTTGGGGGCCCATAAAACATAAAAAAGCTGTTTATTTTTCATTTATTTTGCACTTGACGCCCTCATGACACCAGAGTTGGTGCCATCAACCAATCAGTTGACGCCCTCATGATACCACAATGGTGTCCTCAACCAATCAGTGTTCACTTCTTAGTGTGGTGCGGTTTAAGAATCGTCACTGACTTAAATTGCTGTTGGAACAAAGTCCCCATAAAGCCAAATTGATGGCATCCAAAACAAATGACATCCAGCCACTGAAATGAGGGGGAAGCGCTACTGTCTCCAGTACTCTGAAAAGGACCCAGCAGCTCTACACAAAATACAGCAAGCACAAGGCCACAAGCGGAAACACTGCTTGGCACATTTGCATTGTTATAATAATTATATTTTCTTTATTTTTTTTACTTTTTACAAATCCGGCTATTTTACACACATAAAATGTATTCAAGTGCACAGTATTATCTTCCCAGCCAAAGAGCCATTTGAACATTTTCTTTTTTTTCTTTCTTTTTTTTTTGTCAGGAAACAACGAGAGTGGACACGAGTGAGTCCATCTTGCACTTGAGAGCAGAGAAAACCTGTCAGAGAGGCTGGAAGCAGAATACAACAAATGAACTCGTTTAAATTAACAAAAAAAAAAAAAAAAAATCACACCAAAAAAGAATGACAAACAAAACTGAATGAAGGAGAGATCGTATTGATGACCCAGATATCAGATGGTGAACATTGTCACTGTCATTTTCATCTTTTTTGTATGTTGCACAACTTGGGAAAACAAAAGTGAATTCGCTAATGCAGTGGATGGTAGAAATGGAGCTTCACTGTTCCTCAGTGCTACAATGAGAAGATCTTAACATCTGCTTCACCACTAACTGGCTACCTCTAATGGGAAACCAGGAGAATTATAATAATAATAAAAAAAATTCACACACATGAGCAAACTATTCTTGTCATTTCAATAATTAACCTTTTTATTCTTTATTTCTCCTTTTTATTGTTTTCTTTTTAAAGGAAGCTTTTTAATCAAAGAGCATTTTTGTTCATATATAGTTTTTACAGAAGAAAATACTATACAACCTTTTCCCTCCTGGAACAATATTTCGAAGATAATCATCTACACATTTAATTACCTATATTATGATAGTTCTTTCAAAGCCATGTTTAAGAAAGAATTAATTGTAATTTCCTTGCCTCAGTTTTTTTTTCTCCCCATTACACAGTCGCTCATTTTCAGCTGAAGCCAGGCAAACAAAATTCATTGTTTTTTTTTTTTCCTTTGTAATTTGGAGCGGAGCACTGCAGTAATTTCCTCTGTATAGAATTCATTTAAATTACAGTCATCATTAGTGTTACTCGTTAGGCAGGCCAGGTTCTGGCATGCCCATTTCATATTGAAATCGTCCAATCTTGGAAGAAAAGAAAAGCAGTCCTCTTTTTTTTTTTTTTTTTTTTTTTTTTGTTGTTTTTTTTAAATAAAACACAGAACAACAGGTCTTCGTCACACCGACAATTATTTGTGCATCAAAGCAAAGTGAACAAAACAACATTTTAAAGCAATTTCCCTGTTAAAAGATCTCTGCCGTTGTATTTCCATAAGGTAAAAATGAATCTAAAAAGTGCAAAAACACCCTTAAATGTTTTTTTTTCTCTTTGCAAGGTCACATAAATATTAAATAAATTGTCAGAACTGGAGCTCAACCACAGCTTTTAGAAAGAGAAAACAAAGCCTGAAACGTTGTTTTCTGTCTGTATCGTTCAAGCAAAACACACGTCCGGAGCATAGCTTCGGCCTCTCTTCCGAGATGCCCTCCTCCGTTTTTAACGTCCGTCCTCGGCCGAGAAAGTCTCTCCTTTAGTAGCAGATATACAAGGCTTCTATAAAACGAAGCTTCAACCGTAGGAGCTACCTGTGAAATTTTCTCACAACAATTTTTTTTTTCATGCTATGCAATCGGTAATCAAAAGAAAGAAGAGAACAAAATTACCTACAAGCTACTAGATCTTCCCTACGTTCAGAGAACTCAGGTTCTGTTCTAATTCTGATGGATACTTGAGTGTGTGTGTTAGTCCACAGAGAGCAGAGAGGAGCTGTCGGTGATCCCCTTCCCCACTCTCTCCTCCCTCACCCAGTCCAACCCCCCACCCTCCCAGCCAGCAGCACCAGCAAGTATTCACGATTCCTCCCCAGTCTGTTTCTTCTGCAGTGACAAACACCAGCGTCCACTGGTAACGCCTGTGCAATCGGACAGTAATGCAATGACGACAGCGGCAGCAACAACAACAACAAAAATAAAGCAATAATAATGCAATGATGCAAACGGTAACAAAACGTCTTAAATAGAGGCTTGAGTATCTAAACTCAATACAAAAGTGCACTATCAATATGCAATGCCAAAAGGGTCCACATTTGAAAAGAGAGAAGGAAAAAAAAAATCGAGTGAGCTTTTGGTGTGGTGCATTTGCTGAGATAGACATTTTATGGCCTAAAGCTTGCAGTCACTGGTCAAAGTTTTGTCCTGAAGAGACGGAGCTGAACTGTCCACATGGAATGGAGCCTATGACACAACTGACCATGAGAAAACATTTACGTGAGAACTGTGATCATTCAAAAATGAGCATTAAAAAAAAGGGTTAAACGGAAAAGCATTTAAGCCAAAGCATTGCTGCAGGCCCCTGCACTAATAATAATAATAATAATAATAATAATAATATTAATACAGGATGTTGTTGAATCTGTTGTTTTAGCACATTCGTTTAAAAAAAGCTTCCCCGTTGTATTCAGAGCGTGCTATTTCTTTCGACTGGAACAAGGGTTCTGCAGTTAAGTGACTGCACTTAAAATGTATTTTAACATCCACACACATCTACTGTATATAGATATTCGTATATATATATAGAATTTTTGTTATTTTTTTCCACACACAAAAAGTAACAAATAAAATAGAATAAATTAAAGTCAAACATGCACGCACACACAAAAAAGACTGATGTGTAGGAAAAATGTTTACATTGCCACCCATGTGTAAAAGACGGCCTCCCCTGTCTAGGTCTCTGTTCATTTTTTTAATGCATAATTAAATTAATAATGTTGGTCATCGTGTAAACATCATAATAAATCATTTTGGGCCTTCACTTTTCTTGCGTAACTGTTGTTTTCTTGTCACCCTCCGCATCTCTAAGCATGATAAACGAGGCCACTCAAAACTCAGAATTTGTTCATAGCGTACAGGGATTGTTTCTTCCTACTGGAGTTCCTATACAGCGTAGATCACAGGTCGGCCTCGGGATCCTCTTTGTCCAGTTGGGAAGTGTCAGCGTGGTTCATGGAAGCATCGAAACTCTCTCCGTTGTCTTTATCTCCGTCTGGCTCAGGCATGGAGTCATCGTACGAGTCTGTATTAAGCTCTTCTTCCGGCTCCTCCTCTTCATCCTCATCTTCCTCTTCCTCATGCACATTGGGCTCTTCCTCAGGTGACAGATCGTCCTCGGGCTCGCCGGATGTTCTGGTGATGTCATCCCGGGGGTTTCCCAGGCTCATGATGGGAGCAGTGGGCTTGAGCCTAGGGCTGGTGGCCAGAGGGTCCCTCTGGAGCTTCTTGCTGAGGTCCAGGGAGTCAGCTAGGCCCAAACCGACTGCATTCTTCAGGAAGAACAGTGAGCTGCTGGTGTCTGTGCCCAGGTTCAGAGAGCTGTCCAGGTTGAGCATGGGGCGAGGGTGGTCGGGGTACTCACCGGGACCTGGAGGAAGGTACATGGCCGGCCCACTGTTGTGAGGCAGCATGTGGGCCGCCCCAGGAGAGGTCGGGGGCATACTAATGGACGAAGGAGGTGGGATGAGGCCCACCTGGTGGTGGCCTTCTTGATTGGGTGAGACGGAGGGTGGCTCACCTCTTTCTTGCTTTTCATGCTTGCGCTTGTGGGAGTCCATCTGGGACATCCCGACCACCGTATGCTTGCACTCGGGGTATGTGCAGTGGAAGTGGGAGCACTTGAGCTTGTACTTGCAGTCAGCTACCTCGCAGTCTGCGCTGGAGCTGAACTGGCAGAAGCCAGCGGCGCTGATCACGTCCTGCTTGCCGTGGTGCTTACGGTGCGCCGTTACCTTGGTGCTGTCCGTGCAGCGGAAGCCGCAACGCAAGCAGTGGAAGTGTGTGCTGTTGCCTGAAAACTGGCAGTCGGCAAAGCCGCAGCTGAGAGACGACTTGAAGCGTTTGAAGTCGTCCAACACGAGGTTGTCCACGCGGTCATGGTGCTGCGCGTGCTTGTACATGTGCGTGCGGCCGCAGAACTTGTAGCCGCAGTTCTCACGTGTGCAGTGGTAGTGGGTGACCTTCAGTGAGAACTGGCACGTCGTGTCCTTACAATCCTCGTACAGGTCGTAGCGCCGGAAGCCTTCCAACATCATGCCCTCGTCCAACATTTTGCGAGAGGAGGCCGTCTTGCGACGCTTGCCAAAGGGTGACATGTCCTCGATGATCCAGAACCGCTTTTTGGCGCCCGTCGCCGTGGGGATGGAGATAGTGTTCCCTAGAAATGGGAAAGAGACAGAAGTGACATATTAGGCCTACTATGCTGACTACGAACGAATAAAACCACTGCTGAAGTGGAGTGAACACAAAGAAGGGTCGGCTCCAGTCACAACTAAAAGCACATCCTCATTCAATGAGGTTTATCTAACATATGGTGCACATAGTGACTTAACAGTGTATCATTACAGTCATAAGAAAACCTTGTGAGCTGGTCAATGATACCATTTGAAAATGCTGTCCACTCTTGATGTGAAAAGCAGACCTTCCACATTATAACATTGTTTATCTGCTTCTTGTGTAAAGTTACTGTGAGATATTAGGTTTTCTTACAACAGTGACATTTAATTAATAATATAATATTATGATATTCCGTGCATGCAGTGCTGTGGCACTGTGTAAAGGACGTCTGAAAAATGAGTCTTCAAGCTCCCCCATTTCTTTGTACAGATGGCATGCTTTAGTGAGTAGCCCGAGGTCACAGCTAATACCATGAACCCTGTCCAGAGGAGCGGGGCCTCCATAAAAACCTGACACAATTAAGATGGGAGTTTTAGCACTGCCTGCTAATGGAAGACAGCAGAGACAGTGCAGTACACACCGTGTCATACACCCAATACACTCTAAAAAATATGGAATTCATTCTAAAACATTTTTGAATAGTTTGGTTTAAAAATGCTGACCGAAACAAAAAATACTACAGCCCCAAAATGTTTTTCGTCCTCCGTAAGATCACTGTATTGAGGTTTTCTTATGACACTAATGACAAAATATGCAACTTTAAGGTCATTTTTACCATGTTTTTTATACTAAAAAGTTTAAAAGTGTTTAATTCTAATATTTTACCATCAAATAGACATACAAGGCTAACAGACATGTTAGGCCCAAGCCAGGCTACTCTAAAGCTGCAGAGTTCTGTTGGAAGTGGGATAGGTACCTGCAGCGTCCTGCACTATAGGGACGTCATTTTTAACTGGAGACGGAGTGGCAATGATGGGGCTGAAAGCTGGTGTGTTGGTTGGCATGACAACACTCCGAGTGGCTCCGAGAGAGGCGCTGAGCAGAGAGTATGAGACACAGGATGGAGAGAGGAGGTATGGGAGAGAGGAGAGAGGAGGCCGTAGGAGAGTTGGAGGGAAAGATGGAGGTTGGGACTGGAGCGGAGCTTGAGGCAGAGGTGGAGGAGGTAGTGGAGGAGGAGGTGGAGGAGGTGCAGACTGAGAATTGGGAGGAGTTTCAGTAGAGGGAGTGGAAGCAGGAGGAGGGACCTGACTGCCTGGTCCTATAGAGACAAGGTGCCAAGGGGAGTGGAGGAGAAAAAGGAGGTGTGGACAAGACAGACAGACAGACAGGTGCAAACACATACAAACATAGACACACAACCACACACACAGGGAATGGGAGGTAGAAAGGGAAGAGGTCAAATAATGAAATATCAAAAGCCAAATGACACCCAAAAAAAAAGAAAAAAATTAAACAGCCAAAAGCAACAGTGATGAGAATGAAAGATCATTTTTGAAACCTAATGGTGAGAAACATCTAAATCATTCCAAAGCAGGAAAGGCTAGATTTGAATAGCAAAAAGCCCAGATTTAAGCTCAGAGAAAATGAGTGCTTGTCCCAGAATGACATACTGTGCGTGCGTAGTGTAGGTGGATATTACGAGAGAGCAAAGCCTCTGTTACGGAGTTGCCACAGGGATGGCATTAATGTGCGGAGGGTGCATGGAGGACTATATAATAAATTTACTGCTCCATAATTTGATAAGTGTCATTACTGTGGAAAACATTTGCCAACTCTGATGCTTCATAGACAAGTTGCTGCGTTTATGAGACACAACTACAAGGAGGATGAGTGGCAGCGGAAAAGTACAATGGAGGGAGCTTTTGTCTTTTCTCATCAGGGGCATAAGCCACGAATAATTTAAACACAGTGCTGTTGTTAGGTCTGCACAGTGCAGCTGGTAAACTGACTTAGACACATTTTAATATTTATTACAAAGATTAATGACATAAGGTTTGTAATATGGATACACTGATAATGGATTAATTATACCCAATAACACCTAGTTAGTCACAATGCCAGTACAATTAACTGATATTATTACTTTATGCATCTCACATATGATATCTCTGTGAATTCTACACTGATCCATTTTATAAGGCCAAATCAGGCATGACAAATAATGTAAATATTTATATAGTTAACAGAGCAATGGAATTTAGCCAAGCACTTTTTTGTACAGCAGCAGAGTTTCTGCCTGAATGTAGAATCAACCTTCACATTCTGTGGGGGGCTGTCATGTTATCTACTATACAATCCATTTCAGTAAGGGAAATGCCCATCAGTTATTAAACCAAATGTACCAGTGTATGCACAAAAACAAACAGGACAAACAGTTGGTCGATTCATACTAATAAAATGTTTCCATTTATCTACAAATAATATCAGCCACTGTTATATCATGCACCCTAGTTTGTAATAGTTTACCACTTCTTAGCATGGGCCAACCTTGAGCTTTATTCTCATTCATTGTAAGCTAATGATAAACTTCTTGATCTTCTTTTTCAATGGGAAACTAAATCTAAAGATTGATGGTGATGATGGTGATGATGTAGGAAGATCCTCACCTGCAGGGGAGCTGTCATTGCCCACTGGAGTGCTGGTGCAGCTGCGGTCCTGGTTCGAGGACTCTGAGGAAAGGCCTAGAGGGCTTCCTCCTCCCATGTAGTCCATGTAGTCATCATTCTCCTCCATCATGCTGGAGAAACTGGGGTTCAAACTTTGGTGACCAGCCAAGGCACCGGACGAGGCTAGGCTGGCCATGTGCTGCATCTCATCCGACTGGTGAGGGACCACCTACGACACAGCAAACAGACCATTTAGTTGTACAGAACAGAGCAGCAAGCAACTTTACTGGCCAGCTGTTGTTGTATTTTAGGGTCAGATTCAGCAAAGCCTTTTTTTGCAAAGCAGTTTTCAGTGCATGGTAAGCCACCGCAACTTATCAAACACCTCAATCAGTCTCCAGCTTCCTCTTTGTGCTTCAGCAAAGAAGTTGTGCATGTTACAAGACCTTTAGAGTTTGTTTTCTTAAAGCAATGGAAAGGGTTGTACATGTCTCCATAAGTGTAACTGAAAACCTAGTTGTTTTTAAGCTGAAAATGTTTCATAAATGTTCACACCTGAGATGGAACTCGGTCAAAGTTCTTTCCCAGCATCCTCCTCATATGCTTGCGGGCGTGGGAGGTCATCTGGTGCTTGAGCAGGAAGGAGAACATGCAGCCCTCACGGATGCAGTGGAAGTGGCTGTTCACCTGGTTGTACTTGCAGCCTGCACAGCCGGGAGGAAAAGCATTACTTCCTATTAGCAAAGCCCAACAACGGCCAAACTCCTGCCTCAGACACCGCATCTAGCACTGATTCTCAATAAGGTGGTGATGAGCGTTTGAAAAGCCACAGCAGATGAGTCCAGTCCTTATTACTTTTTCCAGAGTGTCACACTGAGAAAGTGGAGCTTTTGAAGATTAGACCTGTGGTGCTCTTTATTACAATGACATCTTTTATTCAATTTGGAATTTACATAAATACATTCTGCATTTGGAGAGGCAATAATGCACAACCCTGCAAACCAAAGTAAACACACAATTATTTCCATATTAAATTCATTTTTCACAACCTATCTGTTGTTATTGTATCTATTCGGTCCCCTCTTTTTCCTGCCCTTTTCCTTTTTTCCGTGGAGGCCCTACAGATTTTAATTGCTATATGTTTTCAAATTAAATGACTGCTTTTCTGGGCTAATCAAATAATGTCGGAAGCTAGTATTAATTTTATAGTGAATAATGCACACGCACACATAAAAAAAAAATAATTGAATGAGTAACATGCAAGGGCAGGTGCCGACTTGCCCGTTACCATGGCATCCGTGGCACGGCACAACAAGCCGCTTGTCGTCAGATTGCTTTTGTACACATGGGCGATATACTTTAAACAGAGGGGAGTTGAGCAAATAAGAATGACATGCTAAAATATCAAGGCTCTTTGTGCCACCGCATCCTGGTAACATCATCACCAACGCTGTGTTTAAGGCTGCTGCCATGGATACAACTCTTCCAGTCCAGCTGAACCATCAATTTTTTATGACTCCACTGCTTGCTTTTGTAACATGCTCTTTTTTTTTTTAACCTGCTAAACAATAACGCTGTACAGTTTTGAGATACTACAAACCAGGGGAGTTTGGTGTCACTTTTGTCTTAGTTTTCTCTCTACCACAAAGTTTCTCTTTTCCTTCTCTGCAAACGAGGTGAGGAGAGGGGAAGGGAGAAAAAAAACTTTCAATTTGCCTGGGTGATGATGATCGAGGCTTGAAAAAGAGCAACACAAACAGACCGAGCTAGACAGGCACAGTAATTAACAAACATGTGTAATTGCTTATTCCTGACAGGTTAAATATACCCAAGAAAACAGCCTCCGTTTGATTGCTTACTATAAATACTGAGGTATTAATGTATGACAATACAGCACACACCATTTTTCTTGGGTTGATTTTAATCTAGATGAAACATCCCCTGCTTTGCAATTTTCCCCACTCTATTTTTAACACAACCTTGCAATATTTCTTATGAAATTCACTGGTATGTTCATTTTATTGAGTTTATTGTGTTACTACAAGACATCTAAAGAAGCCTACATCAGTGTACTGATATTAATGGGGTAAGTGCCGCTGGGAGAACTCTGCAGAATTCCGTGAAAAGGTGCGAGGCACGCTGCCTTCATGCCACGTGAATTGCACTGAGATGGTGTGACAATTAGCATGTCAGTGGAGGGAACAGCACTTTTCCTCTGCCTGCTGGAGTGTGTGGAAACAGTGTGTTCACAGCGAGCGACCGTATTGATGCGGAATTACTGTTGCATCATCACTGATCTGATTTCACACCTTCTCTCCTCCATCCTGCACGGCTGCCGTCTGCGGCTGCACCGCTGGAATGAAGTGGGGGCTCGGATAAAGAGAGGGTGTCTGGAAATATTGATCTTTAACGAGAAGACAATGATTGAAACAATGAGGTGTGTGGGAGGCCTGAGTCGTGATCTTATGCTACATGTTACTCCTGAAAACGTAAGGGAATGTAATGACCAATGCTAAAAGCAGCAAGCAACATCTCAGGTCTCAGATTTATTCAATGTGTCTGATTTTACACCTACCAGGCCGGCCACACTCTTCTCTCTTGGTGAAGTATTTGAAGCCGTTGGCCGCACGTCTCTCAGCTTTCTCGTGCTTTTTGACGTGCCAGGGCAGTTTGGTGGTGATGTTGGTGACGAAGAAGCAGCCAGGTCTCAGACAGTGGTAATGGCCCCTCATCCTGAACTCACAGTGCTGAAAAACACCACAAAGACATGACACGTAATGAACATTTCTCACATTGATTTTCAGTCACAGACTACTGTTTTGTACAAGCAAACAAACGGAAAAAAAATGTACTTCCCACTTCTGTGGGCTTTCATCGTCACTCTGATTAAAGAAATCAGTAATAAGCCCTAAGTGATCTGAATTTCATTCTTAATGTGCACACATGATTTCAGTGCAGCAAACAAAAAAGGCAGCATGGAACTTCTTTCATTTAGTGAGGGAAAACACGATAGCTACCCAGAAAGCTCTAGTCCCACAGGCAAAACCGTTTTACTATGACCAACATCGACTAAGACAAGGTTAAAAGACTTCTTTAAACAAGCCAATTATTCGACCTTGGATTAATTTGTGAGAATTATTTAACTGACCATCTTTTGAGGGAAAAATTAACAATGACAATTGTTCTGATAAGCTGTCACTGCACCCCTAGGAGAAGAAAGGAAGTAGGTTATACCCCCTCATTAAATCCTTCTCTTTCCTCTTTTTCAGGCCACATTACAAGAGCCGTCTAACCGACCAGCTCTGTCGGAAATTTTAGACTCCAGGGCCAGTCACTGACCCCACCAAAAGCTCCTCATTTAGATCACTTGGAGACTCCCATGCTTCATATGGCCTGTCATCGACTTATTTAGGTAAGAGCATTCCCCTCCTGCACTGTAACCTGCTTCCAAACTACCATCTGTTTGCCGAGAGGCATCTCCCTCAGGAGCCGACAAACAGGATCTACTCCACTCAGGAGAGAAGGAGGGGGGTTTAGGAGAGAGGGGACGGGACGCATAAATGAATGCATTTAAACAGGTTTGGCTCCAAATAAGGGCATAGCAAAGAAGAGGACTGCTTTGTTCTATTAATGATGACATTTTTGATGAAAAGCCTACACTTTTTTCTCCGCTCCTTTGGAGTATTTAAGTGTTTTTCATCTTAATTCTTTAACCATGAGTTAAACAGATCACATAAATATCTTGTTTTAATGATGCAATTGCAGCTGTTTTCTTTTGCCTGCCTTCATGTATGTATTTTCTTTGATATCTGAGTGCAGACAGTTCCACAGTTTTAAAGCTTGCATGCTGCTGCTGCAGCACTGCTAGGCCCGACAGCTCACCTGGTTGGGACAGAGACACTGAAGGGAGTAGTAAGAAAACTGGTCTCGCACGTTCACCAAGTTATTGTTGGGGTTGATGTGGTCCAGGCAATGTGACTCGGCCTTCCCAGAGGTCTTGCACACATACTTGCAGTTGCCAAACAGACAGTGGAAGTGGAATTTGTTGGAGTATTTGCAGTCAGTGGCCAGACAAGGGTCGCTGGGTGAAGAAAAAATAAGACAAAACCAATGGGATTTCAAATGTAAATCGATAATTTGAATGAAATATACTCAGTTTATTAGTTCACAACATGTTTGGTGTTTTCTTTGCACTGCTTTGAGTTATGGGCGTTTTAAATCCCAATTTAAGTTTGAATTTCATCTGTACTTTGTTTTCCACTTGTACAGATGTGTGTCACACATAAGCAAGTCTGTTGGAGATAGCTTTTCAAATGACTACAATTTGGGGCAAATGTGTGATGATTTAATCATGCAGTTTGTATGCAGCCAAATGGTTTGGTACAAGTTTTCTTCATTTTTAGCCTTGTAGTCTTGAATTAAAGAAGCAAACATCTGGCTGATGAACTCTACTTGATGCAGGGGGGAAGTTGTGCAAATTTTTACTCCAACTGAAGTCATACAGTACATGTAAGCTATGTTCATCTCTTTCTCCATCTCA
The DNA here is from genome assembly GCA_037577275.1 of Bryconaethiops microstoma. Classification (NCBI taxonomy): domain Eukaryota; kingdom Metazoa; phylum Chordata; class Actinopteri; order Characiformes; family Alestidae; genus Bryconaethiops; species Bryconaethiops microstoma. The sequence continues at coordinate 26,946,193 of JBBJLS010000134.1, read as the reverse complement.
GCGGCACTCACTTGTCCTGGAACTGCAGGAATCCAGGTTTGACCTGAGGTTTGGCGTTCTCCAGTGACGTGGTGGCCAGCGGGGAGGTGGCAGGCATGTTAGGCATGGTGGCATGAAGCTGTGGGATGGAGCCAGTTAGCTGCTTCCAGGCCAGCAGGGAGGGGGATGAGCTGTAGCCCCCTGACGCAGCCACGCTGGGCACCTCGATGGGGGGAGAGCTGGCCATAGAGATGGGGGCAGTGAGCTGATTGGGGGCGCCCTCGTTGGAGTCTTTGCCCTCATTGAAAGAGGGCTCTGGTTTAACCTTTAGGTTGGCTCTGAAGTGGAAGCTAATGGGAGACAGAGAGACATCATTACACCCAATTAGATCAACACACAAGGCCACGATATAGCTGCTAAACATAGCACGTCATTAACATTACTTTAATAGTGTAAATGAGAGTGTGAACACAAATACAAAAATTCGCTCGACGCAGAGGCATAGAAGCCATCGTATGCTTTCAGTATTGACTTTTGCACATTTTATGAGAATAAACATGATCTCACTTGGCGTGTTTGATTGCTCCATCCACAGTGCTGAAGAGAGCACCACAGTCTTCCACGAGGCAATGAAAGTGTACCTTATGCAGGAAGTCACACTGGCCATCACACACTTCATCAGTGTCATATCTACACAAGATGTGAAAGGGGACATATGACAAAGGAGTGAGAAAGAGAAAATTTGCCACAACACACACCACTAATAAATTATTGTGAAAATATCTCCTTTGTCTCAAGTCTGCATGAGGGAACTGGAATGCGCAATGCAGGGTTGACACTGTATTATATTAGTAATGGAGCAATTGACTGCATATTCTGATTAAACCTGTAATCAGAGTTTATAAAAATGACCAAAAAACAAAAATAGATTTTTATTATTAATAAAAAATAATAAAGATAAGAATAAATAAGAGTGTGCCTCTGTTTCTTAAGAAAGACCATTAAGAGATTTTATGATCATTGACAAGGTACGTTTTAATCAAAAGACTGACTTTAATCAAGCAGTAAGTAATGTGGTAACTCTGTGTTCGGACCAGAAGCCGCTGTGATATTTTGCCTGGGCTTTGGAACGGACCACAAAAAATGATTTGTCCTGGCCAAGTGTTTTATTTTTACATACCGAGCCAGATACAAACACTGCACATGGCAGTGATGAGCTAAAGAAGACTTTAAAAAGTGACAATGACAAAGCACAGGAGCCGCTTCAACTAGAAACAGAAAGCATAAGGGCAAAGAAGAATAACGGACTGTAACACAGCAGGTCTTCAACAAAACACTGTGGGAAAAAGCCAGGGGACACACAGAAACTCTTTTGCCTAAAGATATAGAGCCCCTACTTCAGGACTCTACCCAGATCCAGGCCTGTAAAGCCTTAGTCCAGCACAGTTTGTTGATTTCTGTGGTCAAACATAGTAAACCTAGTAATTAACAGATGAGGTTGGATTAGGTGTGTGAGCAGGAAAATCACCAAACTGTGATGGCTTGTGAAATTCCAGGATTCCAGCGGTGGCCACTACAAAAGTCCTGGTGTGTGGAGCAGCGCAGCACAATATATTTTTTGTTTACCGTTATCATAACACAGACTTTTTTTGCAGTATTAATACCAGAAGAAAATATAATAAGATACAAATGAGCTGAGCTGCCTGAATTTACTTCATTTAAATTTGTGAATTGACTTGTTGAAACCACATGAACAGAATATTTTACATGAGCACAGTTTTATCTGCCAGGTTACTGAAGTAACGTATTTTATTTGTACAGACGTACAGAGCCTGTACAGTGAAGGTGTGTGTGACACACCTGCGCAGGTAGGTCTTCCACAGTTCGGTGGGCTTTTCGGGCGCAGGCCTCTTCATCAGCCTGCTGAGATATTGGGCTGCTTCGGAATTCTCTTGTGCCTGGCCCCCTTCCAGCTCCGACTTCAGGTTCAGAGCACTGAAGAAGCCTGGGTTCACTTGCGTCATCTGCACACACGGTGAACGAGCCGTCACACACAGGCGCACATACGCACACGTGAGCGTGCATGCTCAAGCGACTGCTGCTACACAGTTTACAAACACAATCAACCCTCACTTGAACACAGGCCAACACACACATGCCAAGTGTCCTTTGTGTGCGCCTGGCCGTGCTTTATGTGAAGCGCTGGGTCGGAACAGGAGCCCTAAAGACACTCGTGAGTGGGAAAGGTAGAGGGGGTGCTTTAGGATGTTTAAACAAAATCAGCCCCTCACCAGAGCTCTCAGGCTGTTCTGTGCCAAACTCCATGAATGTGCTTTTAGCTATAAGCCCAGGGCACAGTTACATTCAGCCAAAGAAGGAGCAAGGGGGCAGAGAGAGAGAGTGAGAGAGAGAGAGAGAGAGAGAGAGAGAGAGAGAGAGAGAGAGAGAGAGAGAGAGAGAGAGAG
>JBBJLS010000134.1:26927178-26943649 GCA_037577275.1 Bryconaethiops microstoma | reverse complement strand
GAGAGAGAGAGAGAGAGAGAGAGAGAGAGAGAGAGAGAGAGAGAGAGAGAGAGAGAGCGAGAGAGAGAGAGAGAGAGCGAGAGAGAGAGCGCAGTGCCGAGCCCCAAGGAAAAACACAGTCTGATCCCTCTTTAAATCATCAAGGTAATGGAACTCACACTCCGAAGCATTTGTATTAGTCAGAATAAGACGAATGATTAAAACAATGTCCATTTTAATCTCCACAAAAACACACAACATTTAAATATTCACCCCGTAACGTTTAGTCTTTTTAAAAAATGAGGGTGACAGTTGCTCTTTTTTCTCCCTGCTGACTTTTTAATCAAATAATTTACAAACTCCATAAATAAAGATCGAGCGGATGGAAGAGAAAAAGCAGAAAGGAGGAGGAGGAGAAGAAAAAAATGTGCACAGAGTTCAAAACGGCTCATCAAAAAACAAACATCTCTATATATCTGGCATGGCACCCAGCTCTTGCTTCATTATATTAATTTGTGAGCAGTAGGCTGAAATTACACTGTATGAAAAATGGCTGGAAAATTTAAATGATACGAACTCATCTTATTAGCGGTGAAACATTAAAAAACAAACAGCCCCCTCTGCGTGCTGCTAATTTGTCTTGGGATGAAAAGCGCTTGATGGATGGATCTTACCTTATTCATAAGTGAGGATAAAAGAGATGTATTTGCCGGTGCAGGGTGTCCATTTGATTCATTACTGGAACGAGCAAAATGAACAATGTTTAGTCAAGATTTGCATGGGAATAGTAAATATTATTATTTATTTCAGACGGTGTGAATATGAAATGAAGAGACTGAAAAAAAGGCATTACATAAATAAGATCGAACTTCACCTTAGAAAAGTGAGAGTGAGGCGGTAAATACCAGGGTTTACGTTAAGCTCTGCTGACTTTTTAATCAAATAATGAAATTTAAAGAACAACATGCCGTGCTTCATATCTGACATGCCTTTTAAATGGAAAAAAAAATATTACGAGGAAGTCTTTACAGTTGTGATAGATTTCCTCAAAGGGGGCATTTGTGGCAGAGAGAGGGACAGTGTGTAAATCTCCTCCTTGACCGCTTTGCAGACCCACCTTGTGAGGGGGTTTTAACAAGAGCACTCACACTAATTAACACAATACGGTATTATTCCCGAGATAAATCACAGCACGGCGGCCTTGGCGGGTGCCGGGTGACAAGTGGTGGGAGGGATGTGTGGGGATTGGGGGACTGAAGGAGGGGGGGGGGCACCGGCTTAGGGGCCCATACCTGTAGTCTTTCTTGCTCAGGTCAAGGCTGTGTTCTTGCATGGACTCCTGCGAGGCTCCGGAGGTACCGTCCATCGGTTCCTGCTTCACTTGAACTGGATTAAACCGGCCTGCCTGAGTCTGATGCCCATTTCCTGAGGAGAGGGAGACAGAAAGAGAGAGAAACCAAGGCAGAGAGAAAGAGAAAGAGAGAGACAACAGAGTTATTGTTGGTCAGCATTATTACCCTTTGATGAGATCTGATCTGACTTGTGTCCGGACTGAAGAGAGGACTGGGAGTGATAATTATTGCAGAATTATGTCAAGCCGTCAAAGCTTTTAAATAGTGATTGAGAGGCGGGAGGAATGAGGGAAAAAGACTCCTTTTTCTGCGGCCCTTGTCACAATCCATTTGTGAGCCTGCCTCTTAACTGGTCATTACGGTGCACACTAATGCTGAGGGAAAGTGGCAGGTTCAGACGGACCCTCCCTCCTCCCTCTCATTGCCACTTGTCCTTGTTGGCCTGACAACGGACGGCACTCAGCGTCACTGAGCATGCCCAAAAGGAACATCTGCTGTGCCCGTCAGATTGGAGGTGACAGCCAATCAGATCAGTTCAAAAAGCACGACCTCTCGATCGGTTTTTCAACGTAGGTATGCAGCGGATGTGCTGAGCCAAGACAGGGGGTGGAAGGAGGAGTGAAAAAAACCCCAGAAATGATAAAGAAGGGGGTAAAAATTGCTGACAAGAATGTGCGCCCTGGCTTTTCCCCCAATCCCCAAGTGGTTGAAATATTAATTTGTCCTCAGGCTATACAGAGAAAGCAGGGCCTTTGGTAGTCAGTAAATGGTATTTTATTAAAAAAAAGAAGGACGAATAAAAGCAAAGGCCCTGCTGTAACCTCTGCAACAGTGCTGAGTGCATCAACAGTGATTGGTTTCATGAGGGGTTCGCTGTTCGCCTGGCCTGGCCTGCTCAGAAATAGTGACAAGCAAGGACATGTCACTGCTGTCTGCCCTTGGCCCTCAGCGCTGTCAAGGTTGAGACAAGTGTGTACGGAGAAGAAACAACCGCTTTGGGTAACAACCTGGCACACACACACATAGAAGTAAGAGACATTTTTAAACGTAATGTACATTAACACAACGGGTCCCACTTAATATATTTGAATAGCTCCCAATCTACCCATACATGTTCATAAACTAATAAAATTCTAAATCTGTCATAGAGTCTGTGTTAAGATTTGCATCAGGGTGGGATTAGGGCCAGGGGAAGTTAGATTTAGGGTTTGAGTAGAATTTACAGTTGGCATAACTATGGCTGGCAAAACGGAGGTGACAGATATTTACGTAGGTTATGTAAGTTTAATACAATAAAATATCTACAAAGCATCTTCCAAGTAATTCTGGACGATTTTGACTGGTTCATTTGTCATGAACTGTCCCCACAGTGTAAAAGGCTCCAGGTGTTTACATTATCAGCTGCGCTCAAAAAAACGAAGGTAAATAAAAAGCCGGAAAAGCAGGTTTTGATATGACAATGACAATACAAAGCCCCTGAAAGTCATTTAAATGTGTCATACACAGTCTAAAGGGTAGATGGCATTTGTTGGTGGGAAAGAATTAAGACCAAAAAATTCTTTCAGAGGCTTTCTTATGACAGATCTGATAACTGCTCATCACTGTTACAAAAAGGTGAAAACCACGACTCATTTGGTGCAACTGCTGGAGGCAAGTCACATCCTACCAGAGTCCACAGTTCGGATACTGCTGCGAAATTCCCATTTGACTAATGATTAACAATGGTCACCCCTCCCTACCCAGCCGCCCCCCAAAAACAGCTAGCCAGTCAACCTTTCAAGCAAGCCAAACTCCCAGCATGCTCTGTGATCAGCCTCTACTACAGGAAGCCAGTGCACATCAAACCAGAGGCAGCGCACTCCCTCTCCTTTGGGCTGCCTCTGGGAATGAATTGCCTGAAGTTAAAAAAGGACAGTTAAATAATGACCATGCGAGAGGGAAGTCATTAAATCCTTTATCAGCCTCGCAGTCTCCATGACAAACTCACTGATAATCTTAGAGAGAGAGAAAAAGAGAGAGAGAGGGAAAGAGACAGAGAGAGCAGGAGGGGGGGGGGGGGGGTGAGGGGGAGGCGTCTGATCTCAAAGCAGCATTTTTCTGGAAATTATCCAAGAATAATGTTCTAGCGTGTAATTACTCCTGCTAAGTTACGAAGCTTGTGAAAGATCATTTGTACTGTATGTCTAATTAGCGAACCCTTTAGATTCCAGGATCTGGAGAAACACTCAAGGGTAAGCTGGTGTGAAATACTGATAAAACAGTGAACGTTCAACAAGGAGACCACGACACCTGCGTGTATTAGCAAGTTACTTGTCATCGCAGAGTCCTGCAGAGATGTTTGGTTTTGCAGCGACTGTCAACTCGAAAAAAAAAGAGAGAAAAAAAAAGAATCTGCCAGAAAATAGCCGCAGTAAACATTGTTCACTCCTTTCTAACGCTGAGCCCTGACCACATCCTCTTCATATTTTACACAAATGTCCTGTTCACACGCTGTTTCTGAGCTTATGCATAAAATTAGCAGTGACTTGTTATGATCTGCAGTGACAACTCTGCCTTCTGCGGGATTTTTTTAATATACCTTTTTTTTTCTCAAAGGTACCTAAATTAAACACAAGGCATTCTTGCTATGAGCTGGTGAGCTGCTTCATGTTGAAGTGTGAAGTTTTGAGACACACACACACACACACACACTCTCTCTCTCCAGTCAAGGGAAGTCGCACCATCTGTGGTTCCCCGCCCCCGTCCCATCACACCGACCCCATACCGCCCCTCAGAAGTCATGAGCCCCCTTTCTCTTTTTCACAGGGTTTAGCTCTCTCTCTCTGAGGGCCACAGCCCTACCCGCAGCTCTATACCTGTAAAGGCCCCAGAGGTGGAGTCTGTGACAGGGTACACACCCTCTAGCAGCTGTCCCGGCTCTCTCAGGACCCCTGCCTCACCCCCTCATCCATCCCATTCCCTCAAACACACAGTCTACACCATACTGTCTTTACCCACAGCCCACCTGCTCAAAACCCACAAACACCCACTGTTCAGAGGCCTACACTCTACAGTATGTAGCTGCAGGTATACTACCTTTCAAAACCATTCAAACTTTTTAACAATCTATTAATGTCATAATCTGACTGATCAACAAATGTTACCTCCATACATATCAAACAATAATAATAATGATAGCACCAATAACATCTTTCAATAGCTACAACAACAGAAAACCTGCAGCTTGTCTGTTCATATTCTGAAGAAGTGTGTGAAGGCAAGCCTGCATCAAATTCTGAACCTGCTGTTACAACTTTGCAATTACACCTATAAAAAAATATATATATATAAAAAAACTGAGCTAAACTGTGATACTGGGACAGTTTATGGCTCTGTCCATAATGCAGAAGGCTGTTTCATATTTTTGGCTGGAAAAACTAATTATATTACAAATATTTATGACACCATGTTTAAGACTGCTTTGCTTTATTTTTTAACTGTTGAATAAAAGTGACAGAACACAAAGTCCTGGGCCATCACTGTGATGATCTATGGCCGTGATGTTACTTGTGTTCTATTGCTCAAATAATTTATTCTAGATACTATATTTATAATTCATTTTCAGAACAAGAAAACCCATAATTTATAAATTTTGTAAACTCATTTTTGTCAGGTTATTGGCCTTGTAGGATATTTTTATCACAACTTTCTTCTCAATGATTTCTCATATTAGACTTATAGCAGATAAGCGCTGTATAGCGCTGTTCATCATTTTAGACACCTAAAATCTCTCACTGATTTGTACAGCTTCCTGCAAAACATTTAAAAACCTGTGAAGCTGCCCTGTATTCTGCAAGATGACTGGTTTAATTTGAACATATGATAATAGAACGATGCTATTTTAATAATAATTGCGATTCAAGATTTTTGATGCTCATTTAAGGGAGATGCTGAAAGCTGAAGTTAAAAAGATAGCAACTAAACACACGCACACAAATGCAGCAGACAATGCACGCACACACACCTCTCTGGAGCGCTGAGTCATTTCTGCTTCAACAATTTCAGTTATTTTTCCCCCCTCTATATCAGTCTGCATAAAAAAACTGGTTTATACCTTCAATTTCTCAACTTAATTTTATTCAGGCTCCATTTGGTCGGAACGAGTGCATGCTCAGATAAGAGGCTGATGATGAGGAAGCATGTAGAACACAGACTCTGGGAACCTCCTGAGAATGCTATTAGAGGCGGCTTTACAGGGGCCGCTCACTACCACTACAGCACTTATCTGCTAATGGATTGTGGGTATCGAGGCAATGATCACTGCAATAAAGGGTCTAGGGCAGCAAACCAGCCCCTCAATATTTGCCCTAATCCTGAAATCAGAGATTTGTGTACTGTCTGTGGACCAAATGAGCCGATGGCCCATGAGTGCCCTTTTACTGTCAGACAGAGAGAGAGACAGGCAGACAATGACAGGGAGAGTTGTTCTGGTACAGTGCAGATGGAAAAGATCACGCTACCTTGTTCTTCCTTTTCAGCTTACACACCATCGTTAAAAATGTAAATGTGTTAAGATTTTTAACTCCTGCAGAAGCCTATGCTACATAAATCCTATATGAAATAATGAGACATTTGGGGTTCTGAATGCCTTTTGCTCTGAAGAGTGTGAGTAAGAAGATCCTCATACAATATCGGTATAGCAACTCTATGAGCTCTGCCTTATGTGCACACCATAGTTTTAATATACAGTATATAAAATATAATATATATTATATACATTCTGAACCATCCAGTATTTCCCAGTGTGCACTGCATTTCCCTATGCAGAATTGTGCTGCATGAACTCCTGTATACTGGTCAGTACTTTACAATGTGTACTGCTGTAAAAGTGTAATTTAATAGTATTGAATTTTATCGTTTATACTTGTTTATTGCTGTGTGCATGTTGCGCCAATGGCAACTATGAAAAAGCTCTCTGTTATGTTGCTCTGGTGTAATCACAATGTAGCTGAATTGAACTGAATATAATTTTAGATCATGATGATATAGCAACTGGTGAGGGACGTATGAGTGTGTGTTACACTATACACTAACCTGATTCTGGATTGCTGGCAGGGTTAAGGGCTGCAGCAGCTAGCCTGGCCATCATTGGAGATATCAGGCCTTTACTGGCAGAGATCTTCTCCATAATGGAGGAAGCAGAGTAGGAGGTGGGTGTGGAGGCAGAGGGCGCCTCCCCTGCCGAGCTTGAACTGGGGGCCAGGGAATCTCGGGGTGTGGAGTGCACTCCAGAGCTGGCTGCAGAGATCATTCCGGCAGCGGTGGGTGGAAGCTGCAGGGGCAGCCTGGGCAGGAGGGGGAAGAAAGGATTGGAGGCCCCACCCAGGGCACCACTGGCCATGGCCAGAGCCATTGGCATGTTGCTGGGCAGTGCCTGGGAGAGCAGGGTGGACATACGACTGGAAGGGGGCAAGGCTGTGGTGGGCTTGACGCTGTGACTGCTGGAGGCCACGGAGGTGGTGGGCGTGGCCATCAGGTGGGGCATGGAAGAGGAGGGCTGCTGCTGGGTGGTGGGTGAGGCGCTCAGGCTAGAGTTCTTGCTGCTAATGGCCGAGAAGTCCACCAGGTCGTCGTTGCTGGACTCCTCCTGCTCCTCCTTGGGCAGCAGGAAGGAGGAGGTGAGGCCCAGCACACCGGACGAGCGGATGTGGCGGCGCTCGTGCTTGCGCTTATGTGAGGTCATCTGGCTGGTGGAGGTGAAGGTGAAGCCGCAGCCCTGGCGGATACAGTGGAAGTGGTTGGTGGCCTTGCTGTAGACACAGCCCTCGTATTTGCACTCCTCGTACTTGTAGAACTTCTTGAAGCCATCCTTGGCGTATGCATCATCCTTGATGTGATAACTCTTGTGCTTCTCAATGTCACACTTGTTCTTGAAGGTGAAGGTGCAGCCGGGGCGTCTGAGAAAAAAAAGGATGTGAGAAAATGAGCGCCAGATGAAATGGATAGGCTGTGGTGATTGTGAACTGTTAATTGAGATATTGGCCTTTGTAATACTGATATCCCAAAAAAGATGCAATGCACATATGAGTCCTCAGATCAGTCACAATGTAGTTTTGTGGTGTGAACATCCTGAGCAATCACAGGTCCTCATGAGAGTGTTTTTGGGTGTCACGTTTGTAATCTGATTGAAATATACATGTAACAAATATTTGCAATACTAGCCATTTGTCTATATCATGCAGCCCTTGATACTGTTCAGACGTCAACTGAACAGCTCTGACTAACTGACTGAGGACATAACACTACTGTGGTTCTCACCTGCAGTGGAAGTGGGTGGTCTTCTGCCCGTAGAACTGACAGTTCACAGTACCGCAGTCCTCTGTGGCGCGGAACCTCTGGAAGCCATCGTTGATCAGCTGTGCATTCTTTTTGTGGAAGTTTTCATGAGTCATGACATCAGACGTGCTGGTGTACACCTTGTTGCAGCCCACCTGATGGAAATGGGACAGAAAAAAAGGTGCTTTCACTAGAAGTGGTGCAGAGGCGGACGAAGTGCAGTAAACAATGTGGGTTTCAGAAGGTTTCAGGAGAGGAAAATTAGTACTCTGCGAAGCCTATGTTGGTGGTTGGATTTCTCTACTCTGCAGGGGCACTGGAAACAACACCTCTGATACAACAGAAAGAAAAAGAGATGCTTGGCAATGAACTCAGAGAGCTCAGAAACTTCTGACCTAAAAAATTGCTTGAAACATGTCTCAAGATCTGAGGTTTGCTAAAAAAGGAGAACAACTTACGAAATATGAAAATCAAGTGTTCTCACCCAAGTGAAAAGGGAAATAAGGTGACAGTGCAAATTTCAGTGAACAGGTACTGTGGTTCCAGGTTGCAATGACTTGTTAGTTACTTTAGTCCATATAAGGCATTTGCATGATTACACTGAAATGTACCATTAAAAAGGTGAAAAATTGTTTCGGGATCATATACATTTCTCTAAAGTAATAGTATTTAATTCAGTGCTGATTCAGCTAAATGACGTCAGACGCCAGACAATTACAGGGCAGTGGCACAAGGTTCAATAAGGTCATTTTGTCTGGGTATGGTCATGTGATTGGTCCTCATGGTTTTGATCTGAGACTGAAAAAAAACTTATTTGTGCTCGGAACAGGGGCAACTCTGGTTCAGAGAAAAAACAGTACAGTATTGGGCAAGACCAACCTAATAACTAAGGCAATGCAACTGCAACATAGTGGGCTGGCGTGTGGTTAGAACCTTCTTCCATTTAAGGCTTTCCACACATAGAACGGTGTAGTAGAAGACCACTGTCTCTGCCTTACTTTAACTTGCAGAACAAATGTAAGAGTCGGGGTGAGGAGTGGGGGGGTTGGTAAGGGGGGCTAGGCACAGAGTCTGTCACTTTCTTTAGTCTGAACCGTTCTGTTACTCAGCAGCAGCACTCAGGAGCCCTCCGGGCAGCACGGAAACACAGACTAATGTTTGAATTAAAACCAGCAATTGTATATCATCCCTGGCACTTTTCAGCCGTGCAAACAGGGCAACTTCACCATATTGAGTCAAACAATGAAAAAAATGCCACTCTGTTTTTTTTCCCTGTAAATCAGGAGAACGGGTGCCAACATCTGCTGGTTCTCAGAGCTGTTAAAACAAGAGCTGAAATGTCTAATAACAATTACGCCGTTAGGGGGGTTTAAAAAGAATATATCTTAAGCCATCTGCCCCTGGACGCCGCTCCCCATGGTGAGAAAGCACTCGGCCTGATGACACCTTGAAAATAAGCAGATGTAAAAAATTAAACAAATCCGATGGGATATAATCTTCAACTCTCCGCTTGGTACTAAAAGATGAAAAATGTTGAGTTTATATAAACAACTAACCGAATTTTATCCATGCCAATTAAGGAGTGAGAGAGTGTGAGGGGAGCACAGGGCTGTCTTGTTCATCCTATTAATTTGTCTTTTATTTACTTTATGACACCTTTTGTCAAACGAATGAAAACTGCTCTTAAATGGTAATTCGGGCCTAATGGAAAAAAGTTGAAGAACTGGAACCTCCTTTTATAGGCCTAGGTAAGCCACTGGAACCTGAAGAGCATCTCATTTTGCCTCACTCGCCCTCTGCCTATGGCTGGCATGGAGAACAAGGTATTCTTACGGCTTGTTGTGTGCCGCTATATTCCATGACCAAATCTGATATAGTGCCATCTGATATAGCGGCTATAGTGTGTCACTGGGTAGACATGAAATCCTGCCATAAAGGGGTAGGATCTATTACCATGTTTGAAATCAGATACTACACATTCTTTTCTTGCTGTTTTTAGAGAATTGTGGATCAAGACATCATTAAATGCTTCAGAACCCATTCTTATATATCTTGTGTGGTTAGAGTCTAACAATAGAGTGTATTGTTTCATTCAATTCAATACAAAGAGGTACTGAACAATACATTCTTATTATACTGTATATATCATAAAAATGTAACCAGCAAGCTCATAATGAGGGCAGACGCTCCCTCCTCCGAAAATGTCATTTTCTCCTTAAATTGAGAGCAAAAAATAAAAGAACATTACACTTAACTGTACATTAGTTTGAGGCTAACATATTAGCTTGTGGCTAATGGAGTACTATAAATTATTGTATTTATTGTACAGTAAAAGCGAAAGTGGGACCCTAATAATGAGTTTCAGCCACGTTTTATTTTTGCCATACGGAATCTAGTTGCCACTGTCTCGTATATATGAAATACACCATCCTTTTTCAACCTGTTGTATCTGTGGAATGCACAAGTTTACCACAGCCGTCCTGCAGCAGGTAAATCAGTGTGCTTTGTGCAGAAACGTTGGTGTTTACCTGCATACAGTGGTAGTGGGTGCTCTTGCCGTTGAGGTGGCAGCCGTGGTAGTAGACGCTGCAGTCATCCAGTGGACTGAAGCGCATGAAGCCATGCTGCAGGGAGTTGTCCCTTTTCTTGTGCATGTTGTAGTGTCTTATAACATCCTGTTTACTCGTGAATCTCTGTCAACAGCAACACACAGCAACAGGTTACTCAGGAGTGGTGACAGTGGTGGCAGTGGTGTGTGTGTGCATGTGCACGGGATGCGTGCACATGCATACTGTACTGTAGAAAACCAGCAACATGTTATTGTATCAATCAGGCAACAGCTGCACAGCACAGGAGCCAACTGGCAGCCAAATGAGAGGGGTGATGCATGTGCCCAGTGCAGGAGGTCCCAGACTGGGACATCTAGAACCAGTTAATAACAACATGTCAAATATTTGTGGCAAGTATTATTCCCTGTATATATACATATATACAGTGGTGTGAAAAAGTGTTTTCTTGTTTTTTTTGTCACACTAAAATGAGTCAGATCATCAAACAAATTTCAATATTAGTCAAAGACAACACAAGTAAACACAAAATGCATTTTTTAAGTGAAGGAATTTATTATTAAGGGAGAAAGATGGCTGGTTCATCTTTCTCCCCTGATGGCCTGTGTGACAAAGATGGCTGGTTCATCACACCTGATATCTCTAGCCACACCCAGGCATGATTACTGCCACGCCTGTTCTCAATCAAGAAATCACTTAAATAAGACCTGCGTGACAAAGTGAAGTAGACCAAGAGATCCTCAAGAGCTAGACATCATGCTGAGATCCAAAGAAATTCTGGAACAAATGAGAAAGAAAGTAACTGAGATCTATCAGTCTGGAAAAGGTTATAAAGCCATTTCTAAAGATTTGGGACGCCAGCGAACTACAGTGAGAGCCATTATCCACAAATGGCGAAAACATGGAACAGTGGTGAACCTTCCCAGGGGTGGCCGGCCAACCAAAATTACCCCCTAAGAGCACAGCGACGAATCATCCAAGAGGTCACAAAAGACCCCACAACAACATCTATAGAACTTTAGGCCTCACTTGCCTCAGTTAAGGCCAATGTTCATAACTCCACCATAAGAAAGAGACTGGGCGAAAATGGCCTGCATGGCAGAGTGCTGAGACGAAAACCACTGCTGGGCAAAAAGAACATTAAGGCTCGTCTCAATTTTGCCAGAGAACATCTTGATGATCCCCAAGACTTTTGGGAAAATACTCTGTGGACTGACGAGGCAAAAGTTGTACGTTTTGGAAGGTGTGTGTCCCGTTACATCTCAGAAAAAGCTTTTCAGAAAAAGAACATCATACCAACAGTAAAATATGGTGGTGATAGTGTGATGGTCTGGGGCTGTTTGCTGCTTCAGGACCTGGAAGACCTGCTGTGATAAATGGAACCATGAATTCTGCTGTCTACCAAAAGTTCCTGAAGGAGAATGTCCAGCCATCTGTTCATGACCTCAAGCTGAAATGAACTGCAGCAGGACAATGATCCAAAACACACCAGCAAGTCCACCTCTGATTGGCTGAAGGAAAACAAATTGAAGACTTTGAAGTGGCCTAGTCAAAGTCCTGACCTGAATCCTATTGAGATGTTGTGGCATAACCCTAAAAAAGTTCATGCTCGAAAACCCTGCAATGTGGCTGAACTACAGTTGAATTAGTTGTTGCTGCTAAGGGTGACCCAACAAGTTATTAGGTCATTTTGTCACACAGGGCCTTGTAGGTTTGGATTTATTTTCTCCTTTAATAATAAAATCCTTCACTTAGAAAATGCATTTTGTGTTTACTTGTGTTGTCTTTGACTAATATTTAAATTTGTTTGATGATCTGACACATTTAAGTGTGACAAACATGGAAAAAAAAGAGGAATCAGGAAGGTGCAAACACTTTTTCACACCACTGTATACTCCTTATTCCCTCACACTCTGACCACAGCTAAAGACCTGACATTAATTCTCCCTAGCGCCTCTCTAATACACCGACTGCAGGTACTTTTTTTGGTTTTTAATTAAGACGGATCACTTGACATGCAAGATCACAGTTCTGATGTTCTCGGCTTCTGAAAAATTATGTTCCATGCAGATGGTTTCTCAAACGTGCGCGGGGAAAAGACAACAAACAAACAAACAAGCCAACCAAAAATGTTTCCCTTTTTAATTCCCCAGCTGAGATAGGATTCCATTTTTAATTAAAGTATTAAAGCATGATTTTCGTGCCGGGTTTAGGCTGTAATAAAAAGGAAATATGCTAAAACTCCCTCCTCGAAATGAAAAACCTCCTACACGGCGCAGCGGTGAGAGGTAAAAACAAAAGGATGTGGGGGGAAAAGCTGACTCCAGAGAGGAGCGCGCAACCAAATCTGCAGTAATTGGGCATAAGCTGATGTTACAGGAACTGTAACAAGAGAAGCTGAAATCAATGAGCCCGTTCTGACGTGAATCCATATTTTCAACGCAAATGTGCAACAGGAGACAAAAAAAAATGACAGAAACATCTAAAAAGCAAAAGCTAATTGAGTATATGCCAAGCTTATCTTACATGCAGGCAAGAAATAAATCTGCTAGCAGAAATATACACGTCTCAATCGAGCAGACAGTGTGTCATATCCTCTTTCATATTTCAGTGAGGAGAAACAGTTCAAGAAGAAGCTTCCAGGGCTTAGCGTATGACAAAGACAATGGCCAACATTTGAGGATGGCAGGTACTTGAGACGTCAAGTAATGCGATAAGTTGGCGTATAGGCTACGTGACCCCGACGAGGAGGGTGGTAAACAGAGCGAGGTAGAGGAGACAGATTCAGTTGGACTAGTCATAAGGGTTTGTGAGGACCTGCTACATTTATTTTAGGATTCCCACTACAGTGCGGGATGAGCACAAGGCCATGAAAGGAGAGGCAAGGCCAGAGTCACGGCGGAGGCTGGCAGCAGTGGGATAATATTCCACCGCTGTGTCATGTAACATTTCATGAGTTATCACTTCCAAAAGCCTGCTCATTTGAGCCTCACCTTCCTACAAGGCTGGGACCATCTATGCAGGCATCTGGGATTTTAGCTCGTGTGTCACTGCCTCAGTCGCTGAGTCAATGGAGGATAGCCTGATCAAATCGTCCTAATAACAAGAGCTTTATGAATGCTCCGCAAAAAAGAGACAGAACAAAAAAGGTAGTCGGAGGAATTGTTCTGTGCAGAGCCCGAAGCGAGCCACTAAGCTGAATGAGCATGTGTTTCATGCAACAGCTGTCTTGTCTACTTACAAGATTTCATCATGTTTGCCCTGAAAAATGTAATCAGTTGATTAAAAGTGAAGAGGGAGATTATAACCAGAGAGATCTTCATAGAGTGGAAGGAGCGCTGAGCAGCTTTTGGTTGCATAAGGATTTTTGACGTCTTCAACAAATCTGCCCATATTTGCCTGCTCTTTTCCACCATATGCACAGGAAGCTCCAGCGCAGGAGCGTTCTGATCTGCTTAATGCTGATTTCGCTCGCGTGGTACATGACAACTCTCGGGACATGGATCAGATTAATAATGTGAAAGGGGATTAGCAGTGGCCCCAGAGTACTAGCAGATGCCCTCAAGAAAAGAAAGCCCTACAGGAACCATCTTTCTGAGGTATTTATCATAAGAAGAAGCTGTTGCTCAGCTGCGCTGTGCTGAGTACAGCCGACTTTAACCCATTGAGATTTCGCCTGATTCTTCACTGGCATAAAGCAACAGCACATTTAAATCAGCTCCAGTTGTATCAGCGGCCCAGTAGGTGAGCGCTGAAAAATGTACAGTGACACTTCCCATCCTGAGACAGAGTTCTTGAGTTATGGACTCGCCCACCCGTCAGCCGAGTGTCCAGAAACCACTTGGCTTGTTTTCCCCAACAGCTTTTTAAGCCGTGAGGGACGGCTGTTTGGAGGCGCTCAACCATGGCTGTTAGACTACGACATTATTCGGTCTACATTATCTCATTTATCAAGCTGTCGGGGCAGCAAAGTGGGTGAGGAGCTTGAGTCTGAGAGTGCACTTCACAATGGCGAATTTGTGCCAACCACAAATTTGTGCAAAAAAGTTACAGTTGAACAGAATACTTCAGTCAAAACAACAAATGTAAATAATGACTGATCAGCACTATTAACATATTACCTATTAACATACTCGTGTGTTGAGGTCAATGGGCAAGAGGTGTGTTTAAAGGGTCAAATTTTTTCTTAGACTTTCATTCATATGAAACCTCCTAAAATCCCCCTCAATAGTCATTTCTAAGTATTGCTAAGGCAAAAATGTAATATCATGATACTTGAAGACATTTTCTTGATACACAACAAGACTAATTATGCTTTGTCACTAATGAAACATCTAGTTGGTCATTGTTCTTTAAGTACTGATGATATCCACAGCATTTTGTGAAATCATATTAACAATAATATCTTCAATGTACAACCGTGGATTCTTCACGTTTATCAAATCATATTTCTTGCTATGAAAAGTAGTTTCTTTTGCTGTACAATGATTTGACCATTCTTTCTCAAACTACTGTGAACAATGCCTAATGGAACATTTATGCTTTTTTCAAAGGTGGTTTAAATGCCTAATAATAACCTGAACAAAATTAAGTGGCGTTGGCATTTTTCACAAAGGTGGCACTTTCAGTTTTGCAATTTGTATAAAGAATTATAACAAGATCCAAACAGTTCATATGTTAAGCCAGTGTTTCCAAGCTCTGGTCCCGAAGGCCCGCGATTTAGTGCTTTCCCTGCTTTAACACACTCGGCTCAGTAAAAGGTTGTAAATGAGCAGGTTATTTGGATCAGGTGTGATGGAAGCAATGAAAATATGAAAATGTGCAGGAAACTCTATGTTAAGCTATTGCAAACCAGGTAAGAAAACTACTCATTTATTCAGAGCATCCGAAAAGTTAAGTGTTGCGAATGATCCTTTTGCCATGCATGAGCTGACTGCCCTGTTGGGACAGGTAGACTCACCTGGTAGTTGCATTCAGGGTCCATGCAGTGGTAATGCTCCCTGTACTGATAGGCACAATGCACGTGTCCACAGTGCTGGCTGCCAGAAAACCTGTGAGCAAACACAATCATCACAACATCATTACGGCCCCATTTCCCCGGTAAAGCAGACGGAGATATCAGCGCCTGTACAGCGACTAAATGTTCATTGTTGCTTAAGGAAAAAAAAGAAAGCTTTTATGTGTAATTAAAATCATAACCTTTACCAAATCTTCTGAATGAGCGATTTTCAGCCACTTCTTTCTAAGAAGTGAAATGTGACCTCTACGCGCACAGGGCCGAGCTTTAAAGGGCAATTTAGCCTTTTATCCTCGACTGATAAACACCCTCACAGTGACAGCATCATCTTCACGGAGCACAGAGCCATTATGGGCGACTACAAACACGTAGAGAAAAGCGCGATCTCATACCTGCCCACGCTTCCACAACCATGTGATTACAATTCACACTTCAGTCACAGCAATCTCCACCAAATTAGTTCCATTGGCTTCAGAAGCAGTAGGTAGACTCTTATTAAACTGTAACCCCAGACGTAATTCACTCATTTGCCCATGCTTTAAACCCTGCCAAATCAGCGCTCAGCACTCTAGGTTAACAGGCTGTGCTTTAATCAGGGAAAGGTTAGGCCTAATAGAAAGGTTTGAGTGTGCCTGTGTGTTATTTCCCCCCTCTTCACTCTCGGTGTCTGACTGGCCCAGCCTGCCGCAGATTGGCACTGCTTTAAAGAGGCCCATTTCCTGAGTGTTTACAGGCTGATTATAACCCTGACGATGATGACTGTTAAAAACCTCCAATTACAGCTCAAAACACACAAATAAACATTTGCACTGCCGCTGCCAAGAGCACCATCTGCTGAAGTAGAGAGAAAAAGGCTAAGTAATAGAATTTTTTCCTCACGCACCCCTCAGAGCCCTGGATTATCCCAAGGCTGCTTTTACAGATCACACTGCTGAGTTCATTAAGCTAACTGAATGGCAAATCCACTACCTTTTAGTGGCTGGCGGCTGTGTCAAGGGTTTGAGGGGTGGCACGAGCTTCAGGTGCTTTTGGCTGATTCTTAAAGGGCCAATATCATGAAATAACATTATTTTTTGCTTTTTAAAACAAACAAAAAAATCGTTTGAGGTTTTTTGTAATTGTTGATTTTCAAAAAGTACTATTGACTCCTCAGGCCATAATATCTACAGTACTGTGCAAAAGTCATAGGCACCTATGAAAATTGTTTGAATCTGTTTATATCAGCAGTGGGTTTCTTTCTG
>JBBJLS010000134.1:26903611-26914752 GCA_037577275.1 Bryconaethiops microstoma | reverse complement strand
AGATAGATAGATAGATAGATAGATAGATAGATAGATAGATAGATAGATAGATAGATAGATAGATAGATAGATAAAAAGGGGGCATACCTGGAGAAGTAAAGGAGGCTTGGCAGTTGGGGGTCTCACTGGAGGGCGGGTAGGTGGTCTCCTTAAGTGGACTGTCCGCAGAGTCCCTGTCGTCATGGTAACTGTCCTCGTGGGAGACGGGTGCGGCCTCAGCTTCATCCCCGTTGTCTTCTTCGTCGCTGCATCCTTTAGGCTGGACCATGTACACGCCCTCTGGGGGGCCCTCATCTCCGCTGCTGGCTTTGGGGCCCCTCGGCTCATCCTCGTCTATGGACGCCGGGTCATCAGCATATTCGCCATTCACCCACTTCTCAATGGCCTCGCGCCTTTTCTGGTCATCCTCCAAGCTCTGGCCTAGACTCAGGCTTTCGGAGAAGTCGCTGTCGGGCCGGTCTCCCTCTTCGTAGTGTGAGCTGCCCCGCTCACTGTTGTCTGCCAGGCTTGGGTCCCCCTCTGCATTCTGGGAGCTGCCGTCGTACACCACCTGTCGGCTCAGCTTGGCACAGATAGCGTTGAGTTTTAGGCCACCTTTCCTTTTGGCGGCCATCGTGGATTTTCCTGAGGTCTTTTCAGTGCATAAACCACTTTCAGCTGGCAATTAAAAGAGAGAGAGAGAGAGAGGGAGAGAGAGCAATTTAGACAAGAATTCTTAATAATTGAAGCAATATTGTCACTGCACGAATATGAGCCTTTTGCTCAGTTATGACACAAGATACAATTAAAGCGCTTTACCAGCACAGATAAGGCTCAACAAAGGATTTCAAAAGAGTGATGCTGTTCTTACGTGGTGCTTACATACCATAACAATGTTTTTCATGAGGAACGATAAAGAAGCCTGGCTAAAGGATCAGTATTGATTCTGAACACATTATAGAATAAGGAGAGAACAAGAGAAGACAGTCACATGTATGTACTATGAGTTACACCTGAGACAGAGTATGAGTGAGAGAGAGAGCGAGTGAGAAAGAGAGAGAGAGAAACTGAGAGAGAGAGGACAAACCTCTGTTCTGTCACTGAGAACCTAGAAGCAACAACACAACTAGATCACAATCAGACCCCCAACAGTGCGCCAAGCAGCCACTACATGGAGATTTAATCCTCAACATGACAGCGGAATAAAAACAGCCTGACATTGTAGGCTGCCTTTACCTAAAGAGGCCCAGGCTCCTGCCAATGTTAGCTCTGCTCAGCCTTAACTCTGACAGCAGGGGGACGTGAGTGGCGTCTGCGTACGACTCTACAAGGCACGGAAAGAGAGTTTTCAGGCAGCAGCCACTGCTGTTCTTCCCCGCGCCCTCACACTGCGCCTTCAACACAGCGGCACCTTCATGCTCTTCTCACCTCAGCTCACTTTACTTCACCCTTCTCCTCTCCTCTTCTCACCTTTTTCTCCTTTATTCCTCTCCTTCTGTCTTTACCACTTTTCTCTTTTTTCTCCTGTATTCCTCCCCTTTTCTCTTCACCTCTTCTGCTCTCCCCTTTTCACCTTTTTCTCCTTTATTCCTCTCCTTCTATCCGCACTTCTTTTCACTTTCTTCTCCTTTACTCCTCTCTTTCTCTCTTGACCTCTTTTCTCCTTTACTTCTCTCCTTTTCTTTTCACCTCTTCATCTGTCCTCACCTCTTTTTATCCTTTACTTCGTATGTGCTCTCCTCTCCTTCGCGCTCCCTTCTCTTTTCACCTCACTTTTCTCTTACGTCCCCTTCTCACCTCTTTCCCCTTTTTCTTTCTTTTCTTTTTTTTCCCTTCGCCTCATTTGTCTTCTTTTCTTTTCTTCTCCTACTCTCCCCTCTCATTTCTTCTTATGTCCTCACTTCACTTCTCTTTCCATTTTTTCTCCTCTCTGCACTACTTTTTCCTCACTTTCAATTTTCCAATTACTTCTTCTCCTCTTCTCTTTCCTTCTTCACTGACCTATTCTCTTCTCTCTTCATTTCACTATGCATCTACTGCAGCCGCTTGAAGACACTGTACAGCAGAACGCCAGCAGAAGCAGTGTAGAAAAGTCCCTTGGCGTATATTAAAGCACAAGCTGATGTCTAGAAATGTTACCCTGGTGGTCTCTGAGAGATCAAAGATTTTATCTCAAGTTTAGAAAGAAAGACAAAAGTCAACACGCTTCCTGTGTGCACCCCATTGACTACCGCAGTCCAAGAGTGTTCTGGTTTAGAGGGCTCATCATTCATTTAGTGAACGAATAGGGCTTCTGCCACGCCGGACCCAAACACCAGGTCCTCAAAGCCACGACGGTTAAAGTATGTGATAGACATTGTGAGTCAATCACACCGTCCAACTGGAAGCATGTGCATTATATAATCCCTCTGTCCTATCTTTAAAACTTGTGGCTGTCAGACCCCCCCTTCCCCCCGTATGGCCGTCCTCAGGCCAGTGCAGATCCAAAGCTGCCTTTTTAGGGCAGAATCCTCTCAGCGCTACCTTTCCCTCTCATAACCCAACACAACACAACTGATTCACGATTTACAAAAGTTCATTTTTAATAGCTTTTCCAGGCTGAAAATCAGATGTGCACTTAAGGTCAGACTTTACTGGGTCTTTACTGTGCTGTAAATGAAGAACACTGAGGTGGGGGGCCTAGTGGACATTTATTTATCACAGCAATCTGAAGAATGCTTTTGATGGTATTTGGACACTGTATGGCCAGAAGTGCTATTTCTGGCCTGCTCTCATAAACTCGTCAATACAAAGCTGCTCTGTTTGGTGTTTGGTGCAATAATGAACGTTAGGGAGAGAGAGAAAAAACCAAAAAAAACAAAGGAAAGGACATACTGTTCTTGCTCAAATACGTGCACCAGATGCACTAATAGTGTTATGCGACGGAAATCAGATTTATGAACCCAAGATGTGTGTGACAAATAAGCTCAGCTAATCAGGAATTCCCATCGTGTAATTACGTTACCTCACAATTATGTGGCATTGTCTCTGTTTTTTGCTCTTTTCTTTTCTTGTTTGTTTAAGTGACGTACGCAGCTCAAGGTCAAGCTGTTCTGTTGGGGCAGAATGCTGTTGGGGGGCCCCGTGGTCTCGGCACATGCTTTCTCAGTTACCGGGTGTTGCGCTCGGCCCTTCCTCTCTGAAACAATGAGCCGAGGAATTATGCGCGCTGAAGAATTATACGCCACACTACCACACACCGCACAGGTCCAGACACCGCCGAACAGCACACTTTCACCCTTCAGACAATCACGGGAGCTGGGGTGAGGGGGTCACGCTGTAGAGGACAGCAATTTAGAACAAAAAAAAAATCACCTGGAAAAACTATTAGGAAGTGGAAGACATAAATTCTGAGGTATTTATTTTAAGAACACCTCCGAAGGAAGATTGAGGTCATTTGGGCGTAACAGTAAAGGTCATTTTTCTGTTTACTGTGCCACTATTTCATGCTTTAACTACTGATTTCCTGAGCACCGCAATCTAGCTTTTCCTTGTAGGAAATGACCCCCCGAGAAGTGATTTCTTTCCATTATCCACAAATTATGTGCATTTTTTCTACCTATCTAACCACCTCACGCTCATGGTCAGTATCTATCGATTCTTGAGATAATATTCTAATCTTCAGAATCACCATGGATACAGTATACTTGGGCTTTCTAAAGCCTGGATTTGGAGCCCAACACAAAGACTCGCGCGCTCAAAGGCGTTCTTTGTCTGAAGTCAGGATCTGAGGTATTAAATAAAAGTGGTTAAGACATTAATGAGAGCTCAAAAAGAGCAGGCTAGGCCCGCTCATAGCTGCTGATTTAAATACGCGCCTGCCGACACAATTGCCTCGGCTTTCTGCCACAATGGGGATCGCTATGGAAACACTGCTGTTTACCTTCAGTCGTTCTTTTTTTGTTTTCTTTTTTTGTTTTTTTGTGCGCATGATAGCGCACGGTGCGATAAAATCAGTGGGGACGGAGATGAAAGCACAATCTCTCCTGTGGGAGGCCTTCCGCCTCTCAGGGGAGCGGCATTCAGGTTAGCAAAAATAGGTGTAACAAGCAGCAAATCCCTATTAATTCTACGCCTCGACCTGCTCTTCTGAGCATGAGCGAGAAAGGCTGCGGTTCAACCAGTCTCCGAGGTGCTTCAAGATGCTCGTCCACCTTGAGTCGTAAACGAAGCGGCAGAGATCATCATAACTAAAACCAAACTTGTTTTTCTTAAGCGGAGATGTTTATTGTAAGGCTGACAAGATTTTCGTGGAAAGAGCGCAGGGCCAGGAGGAAACCCCCCCGCCGGTAATTCCGTTACTGTATAAGGAGAGAAGCTTTTGCGAAAATGCTCAAACTATTTTAAACAATTTCGACAATAAGAGTGAGAGAGGTCCTCTTTTTATCTGCCGGGCCCGAGATGCGCATCAAAGGCCTTGCGAGCCCTGCTTCTCATCAGAACTCTGACATAGTGGACGCACAAAATAACCGAAAGGGAAAAAAAAGAAAAAGAAAAGAAGAAGAAGAAAGCTCTCCTGAAGTTGGCCTGTCGCGCTTCTCCAGGCTCTTCACGTCTCGTTGTTTAATGTGGAGCTTCTGTTTATGTGCCAGAATGATATCATGCCCAATCAAGTGGTGTTTCAAATCCTAATAATGCTGTTGGAAGTGCATTATTTGTGTGAACGTGTGCTGACTGTAATCAGCCTGCCAGAGTGGGGAAGTGGCTGTTAATGACTGCTTAGATTGGCGTGTCCTGTCCTTTCCCTCTCTCTTCCTCTCTCTCTCTCTCCCTCTCTCTCTCTCTGTCTCTCTCTCTCTCTGACAGACAGGGTATACAGAGAAATGCTAGGAAATGACACACACACGCTCACCAACAGGCATCTGCTGCAGTCAGAATGCTCTGGAAACCAAAGAACTCGAGTCTATTTCATAAATGTGAGAGTGAGCATGAAACATGTTCTAACTGCTGAGCTACATGTGGTATCTGTCCATAAAGCTAGAACCTGATCCTGACACTTGCCTAAAAGGCATGCAGGGTGTACTGCTGTAATGCAGGGAATTCTTTCCAGGTTTCAACATATCTTGACTGACAAGGACAAAACCTCCATAATGTTGCCAGATAATTAATATGAAACAGGCCCGAGAAAAGGCTTAGATAAGTCATAGATTATTTTTCATTATTTAACATGTCCTGTGTCAGAACCGGCGCCCCCTTTTCTCAGTCCTTAAAAAGTGTGGTTATAAGATCAAAACCCATTTGGCAGATTAATTGACAAGGCCAGGTTTCCGGAGTGTGCCTGAGTGAACCCTTTGTGCCACTGTTTCTAGAGAGGTGTGGATGCAGAGCCCCCTATGTGTGTGTTCCTTGCCCCTATGCATAATCTGACCCTCTTTCACACCTGCCCCTCCTCTGCACATTAGAACAGCGCTTTCTGTTTTTATTTCGTGAATTTACAGCTCGTGTTTCCCCCGACTCCTCCGAGGGTGTGTTCTCAGGGCCCAGGGAAGCCGAGTGGAAAGCCACTGATGGACCCAACCCTCGGACCCCTGCATCTGGCCCCTCTTTCATTTTTATTACACAAGAATAACAATAAGCAGGTCTGCGACCCCGTCTCCAGATTCCGCCGTATTTTCTCCAACACTCTGTGCTGATGCTCCAAATTTCCATTTTCTGCATGCATATTTAATTGAGTTTTGTCCCAGTGGTGCGGAAATGATTTGTTTTTTGCTCTCTGTTCACTTGACTCCTCTTCGGAGTCGGTAACCCTGATTAAGACGTTCGCGTTAATTTCCCAGTGCACACCTTTTTTTTGTGCATTAATGGTTCTGATCGTCTAATTAAAACTTCTCAGCTTCGCTGCTGATCACCGCTCGTTGTGCTTCTGACCTGAAGTTTTAATTGCCGCGTCAGAGGCGATAATAATAATTTCTGGCTTCTGATGATTAAAAACAATGCCACTGCCAACTGCGTTTTAAAGGAAGAGGAGTTCGGAGGGAGAAGCTGGAGTTTGGGGGGTACGGGGGGGAAATTTCCCCAGAGGAGGGCACAGATGGAATTTTCCTCTCTTTCATTTCCTCACTGGTTTTTGAGGAAAAACAGGTTTGTTGGGATGTACTTTCACGTAAGTGTAGCCAAAGAGCCACACAGATGACATACACACACACACACACACACATACACACACATACACATACACACACAGCTGGTTTATCCGGTTTGTGTTTTTGTTCTGAAAATCCGGGAAAACAGGAGTTAAAATTAGGACTAAATCTAAATACGAAAGTAGAGTCTCAAAAGCAAGGATTATAAGATATTAAGATTCTTGAGTATTATGTGCACCTGAACTATATGAGGTACTGCCCTAAAAAAGATCTAACGGAGAAGGAAATGAGGGTGTGAAGCTGTGCTGAATGCAGTTGGGCCATTAGCATGGAGGGGTTGTGGCCCAAATAAAATGTGAACTGACACTGTAGAAGAATGCTGAAACAGTTGGTTCTGCACGCATGCACCAGCACTCCATCCCACTGTCCTCCTTTATCAGACGGATTCTAATGGATTTTTTAGATTCTGCTGCAGGAATCAATCTTTAGTATGAGGATACACATACAGACAAAACAATTACGCTCAAAAACAACAAACCTTTAAAGTTACAAAAAACACACACACACACCCCTGTCATACTCTCTTCCAACACACATACAAACACACACACAAAAACACACACACACACACACACCTCTCACTCCCTGTCATACTCTTTTACAACACACACACCTTTCAATCCCTGTCATACTTACAAAAACACACACATACACACATACACAGACACACTTCGCACTCCCTGTTATACTCTTACAAGACACACACCTCTCACTCCCTGTCATATTCTCTTACAAACACACGCACACACACAAATCTGTTTTATTATTAATCAGTTGGTTGCACATCTGCAGTGTGTTTTTTTCTATCAATAAAGCACTTATTGCTTTTAGTCTAGAATGTGACCTTGCGCTTTGCGTGCTGTCTTTGGGCCGACCTTGAGGGACCCACTCTGACTTTGCACAAGTTCTCTCTCTCTCTCTCTCCCTCTCTCCCTATCTCCCTCTCTCTCTCTCTCTCTCTCTCTCTCTCTCTCTCTCTCTCTCTCTCTCTCTCTCTACCACACACACACGCACGCTCTCAGACAGGAGCCTGCAGCCAAGTGCAATACTCCAGCCAGGGAGTGCCACGACTAGCACAAACAAACAAACCCCCCAAGAAACAAAAGGCACACACAGACACACAGCGTGCAGGACAATGAACAGAAAATGCCAATGTATATTTTTAAGTGCAAAGAGGAAAAGGAAATATGCTGTTATGGGTGCAATTAGGCAGCAAAAGCACAGTTCAACAGCACAATTGGCTAAAGGTAATCACGAGACAAAGCGTTTCTAATGTCTGGTGTAAAACAGCAACAGGAGCTCAGAGGTGGCAACAGCAGGCAAGGTGAAGGCTGTCAGTGACCCTGAGCTCAAACTTTACATCGCAAAACTTTTATCTGAGATGAAGACTGGGAAGCATGTGACATGATTAGGGGACAAAGTTGTTAAAACTGAACAGGAGGTCTGGTGGGCAGCTGGCATGATGCTATAAATGAAGATTTCACCTCAACCTGTCCAGGCATTGCTGAGCCTACTTAAACACAACAGAGCAACAGAGATTCAGAAGAACACAGTGAGGCTCACCCTCAGCTTCTTAACGTGGCCATATTCTGCTTTTTTGTGGTTGTTTCCCCTAAAGGGGTGCTTATGATGTTTTATAAGACAGTTCTTTTCATTACTGTGCCTTTAAGATATATGTAAATGATCTCTGTTCTGGTTGGCTGCCCTGTTTTATGCCTTTAATTGTTCATCAACCTCCCCAAAAACTGTCTGCAACCCTTCTTATCACTTCAGCTGGAATGTACAGGACTTAACTGTAAATGTAAAACGCATGAGACATCACAACCATGACCAGGCTGTTTCTGCAGCTTAATTTCTGGAATGGAAAGGCATGGTATGCTCTAGGAACATCAAAAAATTCAGCATGGGTTAAATATGGTTTAAAAAAAATTGAACTATTTATTAATGAGTGATTTAACAATGTTTACACAGAACATCAAACTCTTCAGTTTAAAAAAAAAAACAATACATGATGATATAGGCCCTTTAAAACAGTCACCTTAGCAGCTCTTCAGAAGGAGCCGGATTGAACGCGACCCTAGCGGTGGAGGTTAATTAGCCCAGTTGGCAGCTCCAGGGGCGTGGGGCAGGGTGGCTGGCAGCGGGGCATGGCCGGGTGGCTGGCAGCGGGACATGGACAGGAAGCTCGGGGAGAGCCTCCCCAATGCCTCTCGAGGGTCCTTGAGCTGATATCTGCACAAATTAACTGCTTGAGTTGTATTTTTGTCACGAGGAGCCGTGCTTGGTGCTCGGGCGGGGGGAGGTGGGGAGGGCATGGGGAAGACTGCAGTGGGAGGAGGAGGGAACAGAGAGCTGGGCAGAACCCCTCTACAGTGAGGAGCGGTGGCAGTGGGGTCAGTAAGCTGCTGGTGCCGCCCAGCCCAGAGTCTGTCACTCAGAGTCATTATCTGCCGGGATATATTTAATTTAGCAGTTCCGGAGCCACACTGCTGAGTAAGCCAAGCCACCATTAGGGCCCATCCTCCAGGGGGAAACACAGCACAAGCCGCTCGATTAGTTATCAATTAAGAGTGCAGAAACCTCCACCTGCCGTGTGAAAGAGAGAGAGAGAGAGAGAGAGAGAGCGAGAGAGAGAGAGAGAGAGAGACTGGGTCCTTCTCAAGTACAAAAACGAAAAACATGGGATCTAGAGGCACACCTCAAAAAGTGACATGCACTCTTTTTCTCTTACGTTCAACTAATCTCTCTCTCTCTGTCTCCCCCTCTCTTTCTTCCTCTCCCTCTCTATGCTCCTTTGCTTTCGTAGCGTCAGGTTAACCTTGATATGAAGCACTGTCACCCCAGATAACATCAATCATACCAAGCCCTCTCAGATAACCCCAGTGCCCAGCCTAAAAAGCAGTGTGTTTAGATGTTTAGACATATCCCCCCTCCCCTCTCTCCAGCATATGAATTCCATTACGGCGAAATGAGTTGTGGCATTTCTTTAACAAGACTCTTAAGACATTTTGACAGCCTATAAGGCACTTTGCCGTTAAAAAAATTAAATAAGGCAGAGCAACAAAGCGCCCTGCGCGAGTCGCGAGTTGACGGGCGGCGTGTCTCCGGAGAAAGTGTGTGTGTGTGTGTGTGTGCGTGTGCGTGCATGTGTGTGTGTGTGTGTGTGTGTGTGTGTGTGTGAACGGGGGGAATGTAAGAGAAATTAAAAAGTGTGTCCCCCTTTTCCCTCACAAACGTTTCTGGCCCGCACGGAATGCTTAATTGATTTCCAAGGTTACTCCTCAAATTTGTTTTTCAGATCCCCTGCGCGCTGCGCTTTTTAAAGCGATTCCTCTCAAATTCTGCCCACCGTTTTGTCGCCCAGCTCAGATCTCCGTGCCCTCTCCTCCAGACGAAGGGGAGGAGGTGACATTAAGTAAAAAAACTGCATTTCCAGACAGGAAGCCTTCACTGACAACATTGATCCCAGGCCACCATTAAAACATTTGCTCTGCTTCACAGACTTTGCCTTTTTTTTCTACACTCCCCCACCCCCTAACCTCTCATTTTATGCACAGAGGAATGAGTCGCAGATGTCCCCTAAACGTCTGCTGCATCAGGTATACCGCTAAAGATTCTTTAAACCCTCAGCGTGTCCTTCCTATCATGGAACTGAGGACAGAGCAGCATACAAAAGTACCTTCAACCCCTTAAACTGAACAAAGTATTTACTTATTAATCAAAAGATTTATTACTGATGCTTTTACAGTTTATGGTTTTATTCCAGCAGCAACTTTATTCAGTAACTGCTGTTATATATTCGCAGGATGCAACATTAACTGTTTGTGAGAGAGAGGATGATGGAACATGGTTCTGGAGGAACTGTATGCCCTGTGTAGATGGTTGAAATGACAAAAATGACTTGACCTGAGGCATGGGTCCACATACATTCCATACAACAACTATGAAACTGATATATTAAGTAATAAGTTATATAGTTATATGTGTGAGGAACTGAATTTAGTCCATGTGTAGATCTTTACATTAAGATTCAATTTTCAGTATCTACAAGACTACTAGACACCTAGAGCTAGGCCTTCAGTTCAGGCCCTGAAAATCAAAACATGGTCAAAATGTAAAAAAAAACAAACACCTGAATAGGTGAATTATTTCTGCTAAGATTCTAGTAGTTATGTAGTCTAAGCTCGCACATGACCTTTTTTGGCCAAAGCTTATGAAAGACATGTTATCATGTTATCGTGGTTATTTGTAACAAACATTTTAACACGTTTTACCTCATATGTAGCATTTCTGGGGTGATTTGTTCAGTAAAGAGTCCTGTTTTTTTACCAGTCAGTGTCAAATCAAGGACCTCCAAAAGGCCAAGAGTAATGTTTTCCCTCATAAAATTGATCCCACACACTGGAAATCAAAATTTGTATTTGGTCATCTGCTTCTTAACTATATTAGTGGTTAATCTGACATATTAAGCATATTAGCTTCAGTTTAAGGCCTGTGTCTACTTACATACAATAAATGAAAAAAAAAATCTGACTGGATTAGTTTCCATAAGTCATTTTAAGACTTGAACTCAAATATTTTCACCAAAATGTAATAGTG
This sequence comes from Bryconaethiops microstoma, assembly GCA_037577275.1. Taxonomy (NCBI): domain Eukaryota; kingdom Metazoa; phylum Chordata; class Actinopteri; order Characiformes; family Alestidae; genus Bryconaethiops; species Bryconaethiops microstoma. The sequence continues at coordinate 26,903,992 of JBBJLS010000134.1, read as the reverse complement.
AAATCTGAATATTACTACAAGTCATGCAGTTTAAATATGAACAGGTTTCTATTACGTAAAAACGAAATAAACAGATATTTATTTGCCCAGAAATCTCTAGGCCTTCTCTTAAGCATGTGTCTATGTGCAACGTTTTTATTCATTCAAGACTTTTGAGATTTGATGATGTTTTTTGCTTTAGGCCTGTAAGTACAGTTGACGTGGAAGTGAAGCGGACATTAGTACTGGACATCCCACAAGATGATGCCTCATAGGAAATGGCGAGCATGGTGGATGTGTGTGTTTGTGTGCCGGGGGAGGTGTGTGTGTGTGTGTGTGGGGGGGGGGGGGCCTGAACCTCTGTGGGTCCTTTCCCCTCCTTTGGCCTTTGGCTGTAGGTCC
>JBBJLS010000134.1:26862723-26887513 GCA_037577275.1 Bryconaethiops microstoma | reverse complement strand
TGTCTGTCTGTCTCTGTCTGTCTGTCTCTGTCTCTCTCTCTCTCTCTCTCTGTCTGTCTGTCTGTCTCTCTCTCTCTCTCTCTCTCTCTCTCTGTCTGTCTGTCTCTCTCTCTCTGTCTGTCTGTCTGTCTCTCTGTCTGTCTCTCTCTCTCTCTGTGCTTCAGCTGACAAAGGCCATGAAGGCCACAGTTAGGGGAAAACCGCATGAATGTCTGTAAGCAGCTTATCATCCAACACAAACACAAAAACTGATCTTGCCGAGATCGACACCAACCTTCTGAGAGCGCGATTGCAATCGCGCCGCCAGGCCACATTAGCGCGAGACCTCGGCATGCTGCGACTGCTCTGTGTGCAGCAGGACAGCTCTGCGTCCAACAATGCCTCAAAATGCAGGGGGTACGAAATCTCCCCTAATGCCAAGTAAGGCTTATGAAAGAGATTCTTTTTTGGTACTAAACATCTGATTGCTGCAGTCAAGTCCAAAGCCGTACACGCAAGTTGAAGTCTATATTAGTGCAAGTTAGGCTGATCCTAGAGTCATCTATGACCACTCTGTCGCCTGATTGTCTTCAATTTAAGGCAACATCATATCATTCATAACATTGCATTCTTAAAGCCTCTGCTGTGGAAAGAGCCTTCCTTCTTGAGAAATATCCATCATTTTTCTTGCACATCACAAAAGAGCCAAGAATTCAAATAGGAATCCTGCCATTAGCTAAACCGGATGGCTCGGAGATCTGTAAAAGCACAGCTTTAAATGAATTCCCGTTCTCTTTTATATATGAGAAACACAAAAGCCAACCCTGCTCACTAAGGGTGCTGGTTGAGAGACCAATGATATGAGTCACTGGATCCAACTGGGTACCAGTTTATTCATTTCCAAAGTAAAGACATGTGCAGTGTTTCCCCTATCATTAAATAGCCAGAGCAAAACTCCCTGCCAAGCTTGCACCATCCTGCTTGGATGAGACAGGGATTCAAACGCTGGCATGCAGCTGCCAAGGTAAAGGTTTTCATGCGTCATGCATTCACTTTGATTGCAGACAGAAGAAATCAAGTTTCCCAAACAGGTGTATACCTGATGATAATTTCCACACCAAACAGGACTCTTTGTACTATAAATGAGTTCCTAATCAGTCAGTCACAACTGCATTATATGAATATAAATGTGTAGAGAACATAAAGTTTTTGTTTTCACATTTATAGTGTGTTTTAAAGAAATAATAATCATTCTGATGATTGTAGTCCAGCAGGTGCTTGATAACACTCTGTACGCACAGAAACACTGGAAGCTTCAAACGACCTGGAGAAAAAAAATCAAGCAAACCACTGTCCTGTTATCAGACGGTCGATCTGTGACTGTTCTGTTCGGTATATTGGTAATGAATTCCTTGTCATACGAACTGCTTGTTGGTATAAATATTAGTTTAAGTGAATTATTTAGTGAACATTATTGTATTTTTTCAAATTGTTAACATCACTGCACAACTTCACATCACTACTCTGGAACACACCAGTTCGCAGCCTGACTCTTTTGGTTCTTTCACTTTAATGGCATTTTTGAAAACTGGCACAACTAGTCTTTTGCAGCAAATCATGTATGTATGTCCAGTTAAACAATATTAAAAGCAGTATATCGGTTCTAACTGTGCGTTTGAATAAAGTGTTTGAAGTCTAACCTGGATAAGGCAGTACCTCACATCTACTTGAAAACATTGCCGCAAGATTTACTTATTTCTGTATTTAAGTATTTGTTTGTTTATTTATTTATGTATTCATTGGAGAAGCAGATGCTCTTTTAAGCCGTTACTCTTTTGGATGCACTTGGCGCTTTTTATTTTGACTGTAGGTTATCAAACTAGTGGGTCTTCTATATGTAATCGGTGCATTTGACATGAAATGAGTGTAGATCAGTCCTCTCATTAATCTCTTATACATCTTTTTCCTATATGTTTAACAAATCCCTCAGGCACTTCCCCTCTTAACCGTTTGTCCTTACTTGTGTATTAACCTCTGACTTGTTTTTTCTCTTCGACAGGGTTTGTTAAGGTGTGTGACTTAGCTGGCAGCAACTTGGTTAAAAGCAGATGTTGATTTGAGTTTAGATTTACAGGTATAAGGAACTGACGTGTACTACTAAAGCACTGATGCACGTCGATCTGGATGAGAGCGTCTGCCAAATGCCATGAACGTAAACGTAGATCTACTGAAACTACTGAAAGAACGGAAGAACGGAAAGTTCCAGTAATCTGTATGACTCTTAAATTTACAAGAACACAGCTCCCGGTCGTCCTCTCCGGACAAGCGTCCGGTCCGGTGCCCATTAAGACGCACAGAGAGAATAACCATCAGCAATTCTTCAGTGTGACACATATCTAGTGTTACTTTATGGCTAATGCCGAACACGGCATCTGTACACACAGGGAGGCCCTGTTTCGCGAAAGGGCTATTAGAGTGTAAATATTATAATCCAGTTCTTTGTGGCCCTTAATTACCATCGTTATATCAGTAATGTGGAAGTCGTGATTGAGGGGTTGCTGCAAAGTGCTCGTTTGCGCAATGACGTGTTTGCATAATTAAAGGCAAACATTTTTATACGGAACACGCTCATACTGAGGGCTCTCCAACAAAATGTCAAATTCATTCTGAAGCCCATTAAGGCCTTGTAAGTGGAGGCTGATGCTAATAGGCGAATAGATAAATAATAGAACAAGGTCTGCACAGGCAAAAGCCTTATACATAATTTATTTTTTATTTTATTTTGTTGTGAAAACAAACCCAGGCTTGAACTTCTGATTTGAGTTTTATTTTGTGTGAAATGCCTTTGACCAGCGTAGTACGTGCCTGTGCTGCACAGGAACGGGGAGGCCGTGTTTGTCTATGTGCGAGGCCGGCGTGAGCCATTGTGTCGCTGACGGCAAAATCTGCCGCTCCCTGCAAAAACACAATCAAGGACAAAAAAAAACAAATGCCAGTGATCCACCCAAATTAAATATTATAGCACTAGAATTACTTTGTCTCACACTAGTTTCTTGCTCATTAGTATAAACAGCACTCAGTGAGCTTCCGTGCAGCAACATCTGTGACGGGTCAATACACAAATATACACCTTTTTTTTTTTTTTTACCAAAGCCAGCAGTCAAATAAACCCTGTAGAAATTGTCTTACTGTTTATATTAACTGACCCTTCTCCACGGACCGACTGTTTCTCCTACACTACATGGACATGCCAGCCCTATTTATACACTAACAGTTACACTAGACTGCAGCACTAAATAGAATTGCGATGTGTGTGTGTGTGTGTGTGTGTGTGTGTGTGTGTGTGTGTGTGTGTGTGTACAGCTGTGTGTGAGTGATGTCTTCCTGTGGGGAGAAACCTTTTCTAAGTAAGTGCTAAGTGGGCCAGACTTCCATAACATTTTGTTGACTGGAGTGAATTTGATTATTTCTAAATAACAACATCACTCTGCTGTCTAGAAAAAACAGCTTATCTTAAATTATTAATAAGACATTGGTCAGGCCTATTGCACTTTACTTTGATTAAGTGGGGGGGAAAAGAAAGCTTGTAACATTTCATTTGCAGTAAATTGTCTCTATTTGTAATGAGAAACATATGAGACACCAGCATCCCAGACTCGCAGCAATCATAACACAGTAAGGACACTAGCAAAGGAAAACGGAAGCTTTGAAACACTAAAATGCACTCACAGCACGATGCCACCCATGCTTTGAGCCCACCAAAAAAATTGCCTGGGATTCTACCAAGCTGTTCACCCATGCTGTGATGTTTATAAAGTGTACGGTACCTGTTCTGGATGAACCGGTACCGTGCTCTGGGGAATTACAGGCACCTTTTCATAAATATACGCAAAAAGAGGCGCAGAAAATATCAAAACCCACCCATCAGTGAAGATAAGACAACATAACAAACATAAAAATCATGTAAAATTGGGCACTCCTGTCCTGGATTTTTTATGATCAAAAGGTAATTGATCTTTATCCCTTTACCTTTATCCCTTTTTCATCCTTTATTAATGATTGGAGGGATTTCTTGGAAAGGATTTCTTTTTCCATGACTTCCTCTTTCCCTCTCTTCACTGGTGCAGAAACATGCAGAGTCATATAATACAGACCATTTTCCGCATTATTCTTCTGTTTCATGAAATTGCGCTTTACACATACAGGAAAAAGATCAATGCTGTTTTATGATTAATGCCACTTGTGTTACAGAAATAAAAAAGGTTTTCCATTATATGTTGTTTTTCTTTTAAAAAACTTGTTACATCCATAGGTCGAATCAATATACAGCATTTCAGAAAGGAACCCTGTTCCCTGAGCTGCGCTGAACCTGCTTGAAGCAGACGCTCGTGTATTTGGCCGCGCCACACTGAGCCAGTTGCATGTGCAGGAGGCATCTCAGCGCGAAATGGGACCTGATGTGACCGCAGCGTGCCCCCACCATGCACCTCAAATCATTTGACTTAGCCTGGAGCCAATCATGTAAACTGTGCCTACGGACACCCGCTAATTAGAAAATGCTTGGGAGGATAATTGCATTGAAATAGCGGAGCAGTGAACAAACTACAGAGAAAATTACAGTTCGGTGATGAAGAGATAGCCATGTCAATACATTTTATTTACAAGTGTCACATCAATAACTTATTCAAATGAGTAAGTTCTATTTAATTCTCCTAAATCATCCTAATATAGAGCTCTAGAGGAAGAATTTGGGAGTCAAAAAGTGCTGTAGATGCTGTGCGTACGTTTTTTTCTTCCTTCAGGCCTTGAAAAGGTGGAGAAAATTGAACAGAAACTTTGGTAAAATTAATGTAAACAGTATGACCATCCTTTAGATGCCTTTGTATGAAATGCATTTGATGTTTTTCAATTCTTCTTGCATATAAATGCATTTAGGTTTAGGGGACACTGGTTTCGAACAGATATGCACCAATCACCCATAGCATTAGAACCACCTGCCTAATAACGTGTAGAACCCCTCATGCTGCCAAAATAGTTCTAACTCATCAAGGCAAGAACTCCACAAGATGTTTAATGGTGCACTGGGGTATCTACATCAAGACGTTTGCAGCAGTTCTGTAAGCTGCAAGGTTGGACCTCTATGGATCCGACTAGTTTGTCCTAGTGATGCTCGAGACTGAGATCTGGGGAATTTGGAGGCCAAGTCGACACCTTGAACTCCTTTTCATGTTCCTTAAACCATTCCTGAGCAATTGACTTTAGTACAGCAGGACACATTGTGCTGCTGAAAGAGGCCACTGATATGAGGGTATAGCACTGCCATGGTTTACCATACCTGGTTTAGATAGGTGGCACACTTCATAAAAACACATAGAAACCAGTACCAGAGGTGGTGTGCTTGGTCTGTAACAATGTTTCCCAGCAGAACATTTCCCAGATTATCACACTGCCTCCATCACCTTGCCTTCTTTCCCCAGGTAAGATTAATGCTCACGACTGTCCACATATTGTAAAAGTAAACATAATTCATCAGACCTAGCCACCTTTTCCCATCACTCCATGGTCCAGTTCTATTGTTCACATGTCCATTGTAGACTCTTTTAGTGGTGGACAGGGATAAACATGGGCACTCTGACTGGTCTGTAGCTACACAGCCCCATACGCAGCGAGTTGGGATGCATCGTGTATTCTGTCTGAACCAGCATGAACTTTTTCAGCGGTTTGTGCTACAGTAGCTTCTCTGAGGAATCAGACCAGGCGAGCAAGCCTTCACTCCCCAGACACATCAGTGAGTCTATGGTGCCCATAAAGCCTGTCAGTGGTTCATCGCTTTTCATTCTTTGGACAACTTTTGGTAGATACTATCCAATGCATACTGGGAACACCCCACAAGATTTGCCGTTTTGGAGATTCTCTGACCCAGCCATCAAGCCATCACAGTTTGGCCCTTGTCAAAGTCGCTCAGTTTCTTCCTTACGCCCAATTTTTCTGACTGTTCACTTGCTATCTAATATATCCAGCCCTTGACAGGTGCCACAGTAATCCATGTTATTCACTTCACATGTCAGTGGATTTAATGTTTCGGCTGATCAGTGTATGGGCAGAATGCATCCTGAAACTTGCACAAAAGACTTAGTATATCTGGGCCAGTGTAAGGAGAACGGTTTGAGAAGCAAAACTTTATCCAAAGAATTCAAGGCTCTACATTTGCATACCACTTTTCAGGCCAAAAAACTACCAAATAGGCTCGACCAAAGACCATCTCTGCCATCATACTACAAAGGTAAGTTTAAATAGGACCAGCCAGATGGATACAGTTCGCACCTACAAATCCAAAATGGTTCACTGATCACAGAATCATTCCTGTAGGATCTGGAGAAATTTTGCTCCAAAAACATAAATGTTCTTGCACATTATCCAGTAATGTAAGTGAAGATTCTGTGCTTTCTTATTTGCAAAGTAAAGGCAAACTTTTGCCTGATTCTCTCTTTTCCTACATGTATATATTATATTTAAGAGGTTTAGGTTTGTGTGAAACATTTTTATGAACCGAAAATGACCAAATAAAAGACATTAGCTCCACTCCAAACCATGCTTTTCTATACTCATTTACATTAGGTTGTGCATTATTTTCTACATACTATTCAGTGTAGTTAAGCAAGCAGTTTGGGATGAAGCCACTGTCCCATCTTTGAACATAAACTGTCAACATAAAATGACAAGTTATGGCATCTTCTGGCCAAAGGAGCTGTCAAGATATCTATAAAATATATGCTAACGAGAGGTTAATTAGCAAAAATTAACATGTCATAAGTTGTTGTAAATCATTGTAGCATCTGTCCAGATAATTAGCAGTAATTGCTTCACGACACTGTTATATTAATAGACATAATACACCATGGCAACTCATCTTCCCTGGCATGTTTGTGGCAAAGTTATATCAGTTTTTAGACAAAAAGGAGCAGGCAGAAAGGTTTGTATTTGAAGGCTACTTGCAAAAACATTATGAAAACTCTAAAAACACTAAGAAAAATTAACATAGATGCTAAATAAATGTATATGACACAGTGATGTTAACAAGGTGGGGTGGTAACAAGGTATACATTTGCTGCTTCTCCTCTGGTGTCTTCAGTTTGGAGAAAGAGTCTCATCCTCACCATCACAAACACCCCCAACCACCTCCTACCTGTGTACAATTTGGCAAAAAGTCAAATATTTGTGTCCTCTGTAGCTATTGTTTACCTTTTCTGACTGTTATAACCTTTCTTTCAAAACCAACTGGCAAAGAGATTTATAAAATATATGACAGAAGAAACTTACTACTTCGGGCTATCCCAATTGTGTCTTCCACAGGAGCTTAACACCAGAGAGGAAATACTCAGGGCAGGATTTCTGGTTAGGATAAGCAATTCAGAAAATGAATGAATGAATGAATGAGTAAGTGATATTTAATAGTATCAATATTATATAGTATACAAGTAAGTGATATTTAATAGTATCAATATTATATAGTATACAAGTAAGTGATATTTAATAGTATCAATGTGCATGTTCTCTGCACAAAAAGGTTAAAATATTCGGGGTTTTTTTTTTCCATAGATCCATCCGAGCAAGCTCTCCCATTGGTGAGGCCTTCAGGAGATGGACTGAAGGTCTAATGCCTCAGATTAACCATCAAAAATAGGAAGTGACAGCGTAATTAACCAATCATGTTTTGGTTTTCAATGACTGGGACCAATTTTATGAGAAAAAACATCACTCAGGGCTGTCCTAAAGTCCTAAAGTCCTCACTGACAACAAACAGGGGTGTATATTCTGTTATGGCATAATTTTGTGCCATATATTTTATGCATACTAACATGGAATGTATTTTACAAATTTCTAAAATCCATATTTAATCTAATCTAAAACCGCCAAACATTACTTATTTGTACCCATTTTTACATTTTTGGCCTGTACAGAGGGCCCAGCTTCAATAGCAGTGCTTTGCCACAGCTGAACATGTATCAGAATTAAATACACTGTTGCTGTTGTTGCCTCAGGAAAAGAATTTGTGCACATCCTCTAGAGCAAAGAAAGAGGAAACAGGTTGCATCCTTCTAATTTAGGTTCAAACTGTGATCTTTTTTTCATTGGTTCCAATGCACAGTGTCTCCTCATCCACATACTGGGAGTGTAGGGAAAGATCCAATGGGTTTGATGTAATGTAGTGGCTCTCTAATTGTTTTATTTAATTTTTTGTGGCAGCCAGTCAATCGCTATGTTGAGTCTGAACTCAGCTACATCAACAGTCTGCACAAACCTTTTAAAACTGTGAGCAACATTCACCTAACAGGTATGCTGACACACGCTTCACCAGTGAACTACAGAACAATGCAGGTCCTTACGCCCTCTTATTTAAAAGTGACAGCTAGAATTAGATGAATTGTAGCTAACACAAGAGGCCACCAACTGCACAAACATCGTTTTAAAGATTCAGCCACGAAATCATTCCTCATTTCTCCGAACAGGCCTGCAGCGGGAGCGCGAAGGAGTGGTATGAAAGTGGATGCCATGCGAGAGCCCTGTGAGAGATGCGGGAAAACTGCCGCTCCGTCTGCTTCCTGCTCTTGCGCCAGCTGTACAGGAGTAAACCTCATCCATAATTCATGCCGTCACACGCAATTATGCCGCTGTGGTAATATAATGAAAAATGAATTGGTGAGGCAGTCATTGTAATGGCGGTTTAATAATTCAGGCATATAGGATCAAAAAATGTTCTTCTCCCCACTGATGGCATAGGGCAGGCTGATTAAATTCAATGAGGTAGATTCTTTTACTGGCTGTGGAGCGATTTTGTTGAGCTTGGAAGGGTGCTGTCTTCCTCCGGCCCGGAATAAACGCTGCCATTCATCTGGAGAAAAGAAGGTTGTCACTTTATCTCCTGCTCTGTGTGGAGTTCCAGTGGGTTGTGTGTGTGTGTGTGTGTGTGTGTGTGTGTGTGAGTGCGTGTGTGTCCCAACCTCACCTCAGGGCCAAATATTTTCAAAAGGACTGAAGGAGTTGAGTGGCGACTGCACCCAAGTCTAGCCGACAGCCGGCCTTATTCTAATTGGAAAGTTGGCCCAGGTGTCAGTGGCTCAGCTACACCTGAGCACACAACATGGATTCAGGAGCAAAGGACCATGACAGCAAGCAGTCTCTTTACCTGGCAGGCAAAAAGACTAAGTGAGCAGCTCAACAGGTCCACCAGGGCAAGTGCTTCCCATTTAGACAACTCGAACCAGAGATAAAGAGAGAAATACAGGCAGATGTAGGGAGACTGCAAAGGGATAAAAGGGAAGAGAAAGTTATCTAAGCTGTGGGCTGGCCTGACTGCTCAAATAGAAAAAAAATGGATGTCTGGAAGGAGGGAGGGGGCAAAAAGTCCAGATACTAAAAACAACTTGAGAAGTCTCACTTGGCATCAAATTTGCACTGTCACTACAGATGCCAGAGCAAGAGGATCAGAGCAAGAGGATAATTGATGCATTGCTGGGAATGGTGCATTCAATAGTCCTAATGGCAGGATAATGCAATCCAACAGATCACAAGAAAGATACACAGGCCACAAGTTCTAATTAGTCATTATCAGGCCCAATTCTTTGGCAGTTTAATTATGTAGATAAGGATCAGTGGGATCTCACAGTTTCTGTAGCAGCAGAAGTGCCATGATCTTTGACCTCAGGGAATTTATGGAGGCTTAGTGGTCGTTTCAACAGCACAGATACTACTGGATATGTCAATCCCACGAGTAGACCAGTTGTACACCTTTCTACTTTGTAAGAAGATTCTTTTTTACAGGCTTCTTCAAATCTACAGAGAGCAAGAGATGAAGAAATTTGTCATCAGTGGGTGGGATGAAAACTGGTGATGGGAAAATAGGAGAAAACACTTCTCAAGGTTAGAAGTCCTTGGGTCTGGCAGCAAGCTGGGGACATTGCAATTTGTGCTTGGAATTGGGGCTAAACAGGGAAGGTAGTGATATATAAGGAGCCATAATTCCTAATGTGGATCAAAAAAAGGAGGAGCAAACCAGGGAAATTTCCACATTCCCTTCAGGCCTGAGTTATGGTGATGGATGACAACAAGGGATGAATGCAGGACCCGACAGAGAGATTATTAACATGACAAGCATGGAGCAATTTCCTGTCATGCGATCACTCAACATTACCAGACTAGCGGAGGCGCATTATCTTTCGAGCAGAACCAGCGAGGACATTCTGCCGGGTCAGCATTTCACATATTCTGGAACCAGTATGAGACAGGCAAGTAAATAAAAAGTCTCGAAGTACTAGATAACACCAGAAGGGGGGGGGATTCTGGCAAGAAAAAAGTTAGAAGCAAAGAAAGAAAGGTCAGGACAAGGAAAGGGAATAGAGGGAGCTCAGGAGATGGACAGAGGGGTGTATGCAGAGTGAAAGTGAGGGGAGACAGTAGGGAGGGAGCAGGGCTTGTTGGGGGATCATCCATCACTCTGAGCCAATTTTCTCCCGGTCATTATGAAATCGTTTAGGGGACTGTTATTTCTGTCGGTTTTACTAATGTCGTGACAAGGGCATGCTGCTTCACAGTAAATACGAAACCTCCCTGTCATCATTCCTAACATACGACCTCAGCAGGACAGGCTTCTGGGCGGGGTCGCACTCTTCAAGGCAATTTATTCCTCCATGCCAGGAGGAAGATGACAACACAAGGTATGTTCAAGAACAGCGATTAAGTCATCAGCGAGTGTTAGGGGAAATTACATTATTCGGTGCAATCAGGGCTGCTCCCATCTGTTCCCTGCTGCAGTGCCACCTAAACAGGGACCTGAAGCTATTAAAGCCTGGGGCTGTTATTTTGCTATTAATCCTAAGGCTAAATATCCAGTGACTACTATGAATTATTCAGCGACTACTAGGAAACTGCTATGTGAGGGTATGAGAGTGAGGAATGGATGCCTGGACAACCCAGTTAAACACCATCAGCTGTAGGGAAGGCTACTACAACCCTGCAGTGTTTGAAACCTGCAACAATTATGGTCTGCCTTTGAAAACTGCCAGGAAATTGTTAAACGCTTACAGTTTTGTTTAGACCTGCTAACAACACTTTTGCTGAGCAAATTCAGAGCACATTTTGAATTAATTTCATAATATTGAAAAACACATCAGACTAGAACAAAGCTTTCACCATTAGTTATATCCCCTTGCTGTTTCTATTCGTTTCTAGGCATTTTGCTAGTTAATTACTTTTCTGAGTGAATGTCATCAAACACAACAGTCTGGTGTCATGGGAGAGCTGTTGGTTCATGACTTTGATTTTGATTCTCGCAGCTACAGCATCAAGGAATATCTCAGCGAAAAAATGTATTTAGACGATTTGTCCCGCTGTCCCATGGTCTTTTTTTTAGCACTGGAGCTGTAAGGCTAACATGGCTAGAAGTCTAGAAGTAAATATCCACCCAATTTATCTTCAAAATCATAACACTAAAGTATTTCTCAACTTCATTGAGGTCATACCGACAGTAGTGTGGGATACAGTGTGACACTGTACTGTGGACACACCTTCACAATACCGAGGGCAGTCCTTTTAGACATCAGGTGTTGCGCTTATTTCAGACACTTCTTTGCATGCACAAAGGTTACCAAGTACATTTGAAATATCTGTTGTTTTTACAACAGCTTCCATCTGTAATCGAGCCTCCTTATGCCTCGCGAAGGAAAATCAGATTCTGCAGAGGAGGGTCAAACTGTTTTTACAATGTTCATCTATTCAGTCTAGTTTGTTCAGTTGTATACCTCACTATGAGCTATAGTGCGTCCTAAACCACATGTCCAAGTTTATGCCATGTTAATAAAGTACTGGATGCGGTTTGACCAGATTGAGAGACGTTTTGTGACTGTTTTGTCTGGAAAAGATTTGGGTGATTTTTGATGTTTAGTGTTTACAGGGGGTCCTCGGTCTACGACAGAGAGTGTATGATGCTCACTTCCATAACTAGTTTGGTTGCACACGGTGCAAGAATACGCAGTATACGCAGAATATGCAGTAACACGGCACCCCAGTACGCTTACCTACACCATTTTGGACTGTTAAAACTGCAAGTGTTTTTACACTCATTTTTTGTCCTTTTTCTGTTACTACAGTACAGTGTACTTTTATGTTCTTTTCCTCTTTCTGTGGCTTAGTTGTGTTTTTATGTTATAGATTATGATTTTACACGGTGTTAGAATAGGTAAGTGACTTAGGCTAGTGTATATTTTGACTAACACCAAAAGTATTTCAACTATCACTGTCAAAGGAATGCATTTGTGTTCGAGGACCCCCTGTATTTGAAATGCTAGCCTTGTAGCTGCAGCACTAAACTAAAGAAGCAAAATTTGGACACCAGACATGTCTTGGTTGACTGGTGAGTAAAAACTAGTGTAAACTTGATTTTCGTTCCACGAACTGCTCCTTTACTTCTGATTCCTGCCATTACATCCCTCCCTCCAGCCACCAAAGTCCACAATACAGGCAAATATACAACACCATAGCTGTGAAGTATACCATTTAAGGATTTAGAGAGTTCATTTCTAAGAACTTGCATCAGTCTGGCACTGTGGACAGCGAGGAGTCTTATCAGTTTAAAATTCAGATAAACATTTCATTTCTGCCATCAAACCTCCGTAGTGCAGAGACCTGAAGGACAGCGGCTCGTACAAGTTCAGGGTCAGCGCTTTGGTTTATTTCATTCTGGTCTGTCGGTCCTTCCCCCAGGGGGTGATGAGGGCAGAGGCCTGCTGCTTTTGAAGCCCACCTCTGTGAAGTGCAGGGTCTCTGTGTGGAGCCAATACATGATTAATATTTGACTGAGTCTTGAAGTGAGCCTACATAGCTGTGAGGGCAGTGAGAGTAGCAGAGGATAATGAGTGGATGGAACACAGTAAACGCCTCCACTCGAAAACCTAGCACACATTCATGAAAACGTGCATATCTTCAAAGTATATTACGCAAAGAGAACATTAAATGTGCCACATGCACCTATAATCTATACTCATAAATGTGTCACATGATCCAGCATTAATGCATCTTTGCACACTATTCAAATGTAGTGTTTACACAGTGGTTCGGTGAAGGTAAAATATACCATGTTTGGGTGTTTTATATCAAGGCCCGGAAATTAGTTCTACATAAAAAAAGAAGCAGTTAAACTTGGAAAAGCAATAGCGGAGATCTATGTGCAAACGCATTTCATCCCAGTAGACAGCAGAGTAGAATACATGGCCAAAAGAGAGAGTCAGTGAATAGGGAAATGATAAAGAGATGAATCTTAAAAATGAGAGATGAGGGGAAAAGGGAGGGAGGGTCAAAGAAAGAGAAAGAGAGAGAGACAGAGGCTGGTATGAATGTGACACTGTAATCTTGACAAAAAATCATTTAGAACATGAATCAGATGGCATGTGTACCACCCCTGGTCCCCACCACACCAGCATCCATGATGGATTTGCTGCTGATATGAAGGGAAAGACCAAAAATCACTTCCAGAGAGAGAGGGAGTGAAAGAGAGAGAGACATAGACGGAGAGACAGAGACAGAGGAAGAGAGAAAGAGAGAGGGAAAAAGGGAGTCAAAGGAAAAAGGGGTGTCAAAGGAAAGAGAGTGGGAGGAGTAAGAAAGGGGAAAGAGATGAAGAGATAGATGGATGGGTTACTGGATGGATGGATGGATAGAGAGATTGATAGAGGTGCTGTGACTCTTGCAGATTTGTGAGCAGTGTCAGAAGTGCTGGTGGCCTAGTGTGTTGGATACTCGCCTCTAGACCGAGAGGTCATGGGTTCAAATCCTACCTTCAGCACCACCACTGGGTCCCTGAGCAAGACCCTTAACCCCTAGTTGCTCCAGGGAGACTGTGAGACTGTCTCTATTGTTAGGGAATGGAAGTCGCTTTGGATAAAAGCGTCTGTTAAATGCCTTAAATGTAAATATAAAGTTAACTGGATGTTTTATTTAAAGCTGATAAGTGAGAGAAAAAAACAGTATTACTTTGAAAAAGCACTGATCTTCTGAAAAACTACTAAAGAGCAACTACTTAAGCATTTCCCTTTACTAGCACAGGCCGAGAAGGGGGGAGGTACTTAGGCAGAGAGAGGAAAAGAGAGAGAGAGAGAGAGAGAGAGAGAGAGAGAGAGATGCATAGGAGATGAGAGAGCAGAAAGAGAGAGATCAAAGTACACATGATAATAATGGATTACAACAATTCTGAAAAGATATTAATATATGATGTGCAGTGTAATATTCCCAGAGTGGACCAGTTAAGTGAGTCAGACTGGACATCTGCCTCATCCTCCAGGATCAGACAGCAAAAAGAGAATTTTAATGCAGTGAGAGAGAGCCAGAGAGTGAGAGAGAGAGAGGAAAAGAAAGAAGTGGTTGGATCTCACGATTTTGAGTTGAAGTTTACATGAAAATGAAGCTTGTGTGTGTCCACACTTTTGACTGGTGGTGCACAACAGTGTAAGTGATTGTATCATAGACGCTGGACATGATATGAAGTTGGGGGTCACAGCTGGTTATAATAGTGTTCTTCTCACCATTTGAGCCTCTATAGCTAGAGCTACTGCTCCCTCCACCTTCCCCCGCATTCCACCTATGGAGTGTGAAGGCGATTGTGGTGGAGCACAAGAGGCTCTGCTTCGTCAGCCGTGACCTTGTTGTGCTGGTGATAAACGTCCCTGTGAATTGGGTCGGCTCCCCCAGAGAGAAGCCATCAGCGGCCCTGATCTGGGAAAAATCGCCAGCTCTTCTCTCATGTCTCACCCGCTCCGGAGTGTTTAATGGGTTTTTTCTCAGGTAAGACCCCCCCTCCCTCATTGCATCTCCCTGACCGCCCCCCATTCCAAGGTAAATAATGATGATGGTGGTGGTGCTAGAGCGACAAAGGGAGAGCCACTGCTTCATCTCCTCCACACTGAGTAATAAAAGCTGAAGAATGAGGGTAGTCCAATCCCTTGCCTGTCAAATTACACTCTCATCAGCCTCGAGTGATATTTGTTATTTGTTATGGTTGCCACAGAGACACCAACCCTTTTCCAGCCATGCCATGCAGACCACAGGAGGGCCTGGCCGTGTCTGAAATGAATGGAAGCTGGCAATGCTGTGGGGCAGCCTGCTCTGAAAGAGAGAGGTTAAAAAGGGGCTGGAGAATAATATGATATGATAATGGTGCAGCGGTAGAGTGCAGAGCAGATGTCAAACCTGCTTGGCTTCTGGGTCAACCTGTCCAGCAGCTTAATATTTAAATGTACCAGCTTTGCATGAATCAGGTCGGTGGCCTTGTCTCTTTCTATTATTTAGTATTTCCATGTATCGCTTACTTCTCGAGGTGAAAGAGGTAGACGGAGACCAAAAGTGAAAGATTAAAGGCTGCAAATGCACACCTCAAGTTGCCAAAAAGACATCAAAAGGGAGCGAATTTTCCAAATAATAACTGCCCAGAAAAATTTCTGAAGGGGCCATTCTGTTCAACCATCACTACATCTGTTGTAGACATGCTGACTCAGACCCTACAGCAGTGCTGCAGTCCTTACATTTGCATAATGTGTGCTGATAATGCATGTAGTGAGAGAACACTGATGAACTTAAGCATAAAAATGATGTAAAATCATGAATTCTGAGGGTTTCAATGCTGTGCTGCAGAATATGCACATAACCTTTTAGCTCTTTTAGTCTGGAATGGCCCTTTAATTAATGTGATTGGGTCCCCAATCACACATTATTTTTTAATTCCACCTGGTTTTGGTGCCGGTTCTCTTCCAAACTAGTTTGAGATCCATCACTGACACATGCCTGATTCCAGTTTTTATATGTATATGTAATATGTAAGCTGATGTGGACTCCTGTTGTTGGTCCATCCATCATGAAATGTTCGCACAATGTGAACATTGGTTGAAAATGGTGAATAGAAAAATTAAAAAAATGGAAAACAGTGAGATTTTAATATGAGCAACACTATCTAGCTGTAGAAAACAGTCCATTTTAGGTTGAAGTGCCAAATCCACTTCTGATTATCTCTCTCTGATTCTGGCCATGTTTCAAATCTTTTAATCTGTTTTCTCCACCCTTAATTCACTGCTTTTTCCTCAGACCTGGGTTGGATGAGGGTATGTCAGCCAAACAGATGGTATGACTTGGGACGTGCGCACCAAAGCGATCCGTTGGGTTGCAGAAAATCCAGTTATGCATTCCAGTCCTGCACAAACAGTTATGTGGCCCGCCATGCCCGCCCTTTGATCAACCATATGGACCATCAGAACTCAGGCTCAGCTTTCCTCTTTCATTTGGAGAAGCTTGTTTAAGAGAGCACTTGACTAAGTGCTGCATACTGGCATTGCAGATTGCCTCCTGATGATGTAACGGGCCTGCCACTCTTTCTACATCGCGATTGGTTTTGGAAGGAACAGTGCAGAGATTGTGAGGTGTAATGCTCTTAAAGGCCTTTACGGTTGAACTTTTGACACTTCCACAAATTCAACTTCAAGGAAAAGGTCAATGCGATGTTTTTTATGCTTTTTTTATGTTTTTTGTTTGTCTTTTTTTATGCTTTCCATAATAATTCGGGTGGGATGTTCTGTATGAGGGAAAATCACCTGTCCCTCCCCTGTTGGGCTCAATTTCCCTCTATATTTGTTATTCTGTTTCCTTGCTCTGTTTCATTCACTCACACTTGCTATTCTTCATATACCCCCTCCAACTGGCTGCTAATGAAAACTATATATATATTCACCTTGCCACGGGCGCTGCGATGTGATAGCACAGCTGATATGTGCTGCTGTAGCAGGAGTCGAGTACTAAGTAGACTGCCACCCGCGTAAAAGATCGCCGACCGTCGGACTCTGAAACGCACTGGATGGCTGGGAGTACAATTGTGCAACCAGCAAGTTTGCTTTGACCCGTCCTGGCCTGACACAGGAGGCACAGACTCGATATTGTGTCGCACTAGAGGAGAGGGGAGAGAGACACGAAAATGTAGAAAAACAGGGCACAGACCTGAACAATTATCAGAAGAAGAGACTGACTGATATATGAATGGGAAAGCCTGTATGGCTGAACATTGCTTTATGATTGTTTTATGAACTTCGATAGTAAAGCCACCACTTGGAAAAAGCCATTTTACACAAATGGTTTCTAAATGATTATTGGCTTGGATGTTCAGTTCTAGAAAAACATTTTCATTGGTATGAAACCTTAGGTCCCCCTTTGCTTGAGCCCTACCTCATAAAACTGACATGACCGTGCCATAAACAACAGTAATTAATGACACTGGCAGTGTCATGCTGACATCACCAGTCATTCTTATGACAAATACTGTAATTTCTGATTACAGTATGTGACACAAACTGGCAATGCTAACTTGAAAACATCCATTATATTAATAGATATAACCTGTCATGGTAAAGCATGTGCCTCCTTCCATTATGTGCATACGGCATGGTTATGTCAGGGCTGCGTAGCAGGGCAACATTTAGATTATGTGGAGTTATCTTCAGTTTTAAAATGGTTCTTAACACTCCCACATTTGCAGCTAGACGCATTAAGTCCCAGAGACGTGACTGTAGAGAGGATGACACCCACCAACTAGCCTGCTGCACTGTAACCAAGTCATTAGAAAACTGTCCTTTCACGACTACAAGAAAAATATATTTTATCTGTGCAACACAACACACAATTACTTACCTTGCATTTAGTTGCCTGGTTACAATAACAACTGACAGCGGACCATGGCATGTACTGACTAATTAACTACAAAAACCCTCCTTTTACAGCGCATGGTGATGGCGCCTGCTGAAAAATTGGTGATGACCCAAGGAGAACTTTGGCCATTGCTTTAATTCATTTAAGATAGAAAAAAAAAACACGAGGATGCAAGAACTCAGCACCTTAGGGATCCTTCTGTTTTATAAGAATGCAAGACTAATTGGATTCCGCAACATATTCAGCACTCAAAAACCCAAGCTCACCTGTAACCTGCGCCCGGTTAAAACACAGTGGAACAAGTGAGCTTGGCTGAAAGACATTAAGTGGACAACCTACCAAATGTTCACTTTCCTTCATTTTACAACAGCATCATAATATAGTGAAACACTTCACAAAATGGCAATAAACCCTCAAATGATCCTTCAGTATGGACTTGCTGAAGGGGAGAACTATCGGAGCTTAGAAAACAAATAAAAATGGGGGCGGAAAGGGAACCAAGCATAAAACCAGTGCTTGCTGTCCAGGGGATTCACCAAACAGAAAATGGCCCAGCATATAGCCCAGAGGAACACCCACAGCTCGATACAGCTAGGCTCTCATCTAATTGGAGTGGGACCAGAGCAGGATACTCAACATAAATTGTTGTTGGTGAATCATCGATATCTGCACTAAAAGATAAAGAAATGGTGCAGCAGTATTTACAGCCACTGTAAAAAAAAAAGATCCAAAAAGACTACAGTGAGACACGTAGACCCACCTCAGACATCAATGCGCACTATGTAGAAAAGGGGTTTACAAACAACAGTGAGGCTAAATGTTAGCTTCATTTGAACATTAATGTAATTGGTTTAATGGCTTTAGCCAGAAGGTACAGGTGCATTAGGTGCATAGGTTAATGAAACAATATGTTTTCCATTAGACTCTAATGAAAGTGTATCCTTTTTTTATCCAATGTTGCGTAGCAATGTTATGAGAGTGTTTTTTAAATAGCTTTTCATAGACTTGGATTTTGGCCATTTTGACTCGCTGATTATATTTTCTCATTAACGTTGCACAAAACAATTTGTTCTCAAAGTGCATGGCTCTTTTCTCCAGCTCAGTCTCTCTTGCTGGTCAGTAAAATGAGTAGTCACGGTCACAAAGTATTTCAAGCTGCCCAAGGCTAAGGGTTACAGTGATCCATATGTTCCACAGGCAAGGCAGGGGCACTTTTAATGCTTGTACCATCTGTATTAGAATCATATTCAAATCATATTCACACTCCATGCTTATCACTATGCTCCAATATATATATATATATATATAGATAGATAGATAGATATATAGATAGACAGATAGATAGAGAGAGAGAGAGAGAGAGAGAGATTGATTGATAGATAGAGAGAGAGAGAGAGAGAGATAAAGAGAGAGAGAGAGAGAGACAGAGAGAGAGAGAGAGAGAGAGACAGAGACAGTGTGAGAGAAAGAGAGCGAGAGAGAGAAAGAAAGAAAGAAAGAAAGAAAGAGAGAGAAGGAGAGAGAAAAACCTGTGCCCTTCAGTCTCACAGTTAAGACACAGTTAACGAAGTGTGACAGCTGCCAGCTCCTTGACAATTGGGGTCAGTTAGAGGAAAAGTAGCTCAAGTTTTCAAGGCTTTGCAGGAGATGTTCAGGAGCAACTGCCCACCGCAGCATCAAAGGGGATTAGAGGCCACGGCCATCTGCTGTCAGGACAGGCTCAGGGCCTTTCATGTCCGGCTTGGTGAGAAAGCCAGTCCCTCCAATGGTGCTACTCGGAACCTCACTGCAGGGTGGACCGGTGCAGCTCTGGAGAACATAACCAAAGGGCCCAGGGATACGGGCAATTAAGCCTGAAACAGTCAGACACAAGAGCCTACATTGGCCAATGACAGATGCTAGTGCAGAGCTGCTGTCATACGCCATACGTACTCTGTATATGCTGTTGTTTGTCATATTACGCAGCTCTCTTCACTCTAGCACTTACTCCCTCCCTCCTCCTCTTTCTCACTTTCTGTTTTATTGACAGGCCATGCCAGCCTTTTTCGCTCAGCCGCTAATTTGTTTTGGGCCCTATCCCTGGCCTCCCCCATGACTGTTTCCTCAATAGCCTGCTACCTTTTAGCTCAGGCGCACAGCACTTGACCCGCCGCCGCCGCGTGTTTCCACCGCTCTAATTGTCGTTTAATCACATATCAACCTGTCACTTAAAGACCCGCTTTTTTCAATTGCAGACATTTGCATATTGTGTGAAACTAATTTCTAGCTGAAGCTCTGATGGCTGTACACTCTGTCTCTCTTTCTCTCTCTCTCTCTCCTTTCCGTCTTTTTCTCTCCCTCTCTCTCACTGCTTAACACGCGTCTCCACTGTTACACACTCGTAGACATACAGTACATGTTTGAAAGTGTCTGATGTTGTATCGTGAACACAGGTGTGTTAACAGGCTCACACGTGGAGTGTAAATGGAATTGTGAAGGTGAGAGTGGCACCGGTGGAAAATTGTCGCAACTGGGGGGGATTTGTTGAGCACTGCGGGGTTCATCTCACTTTCCGCTCATCTGTAACGGCACATGGAAACGGAGAGAATACTCTTTCCATTAGTGCTGGTGTATGTAGGCCACACGTTCATTCACTATCTTCACTATCTGCAACTCATGCTGTGAGTGAAGCCGGATGCCAGGGGCTCGGCGACGCTTAGCTGGAGAGAAGCTCCGCTAGTGAAGGACCTCTAGAGATGGACAAGTTTAATTATGAAGAGGAGGGAAGGTCTTTGTTCCATCTTTTATTATATTAATTGATAAAGGCTGCCGGATGTGAAATGGGGGGGGGGGCTAGGAGTTGAGGAGGGTTTACACGGGGGCTTAATCCCGTTAGAGGCTCTAGCTGCACTCCCTGCCTCAGTGGGACCTGCTTTCCTTCAGGTTCTTGCCTAATCCACTCCGCCTCCTCTCCCCGGGGCAGGGCTGCAGTCCACCAGCCCATGATGAAGAGTTCCTGGAGGGACCCTTTGACACACACCTGCCTGAGGGGCTGAAGCTTCAAAGCTAACAGTTAGGGGTATAAACCTCAGACCACACAACAATCTGATCTGATTACAGTTCTTTAGAAAATAAATCAATGCATCTTGAAACCTCATATGATTCAGATTGATGTTATTACTACAAGGCCATTCAGAGCTACTTTAAAAATACACACTGTATACACAGAAAACTATTCAAGGTTTTTTTTATTATTATTTATTTTTAGTTGGAATAATAATAGTTTATTAAGGCAAAAATATAATTTTATAATTTTTGTGCCATTTAAAAATGATGCAGCCACCTTTACATCAATGCCAACATGATGCATTTTTATACTTGAATGAAGTACAGCTCTGGCCCTGGATTACATTGGATGTGTTAGAAGAAGAAAAACACCCAAGTGTGTGTGTCAGGGGTCCTCCAGGACTGGGGTTAAGAATCATTGGATAATAAAGCAGCAAGTTCGTGACCCCATCCAGCTCAAGCCAGTGCCTTATGCTTCTGAGTAAGGCCCTCCGGCTCCATGTGCTCTGGTGGGGATTCAGGCTTTTCCTCTTCCTGCGTCTCAGGAGCCTGCCTGCATTCACTGTTCTCTTTTTCCTATGCTGCTGCCTCTTACTATCACAGGCAGATGGTAACATGGTCCTTCCACCTACACTGTTGTCTTTACACAGAACTAGGAATTTTCAGGCTCACTAACAAGAATAGCTTTCTTATGACACTGTTTTTTTTCTTCATCAGAGCAACACTCACTGTTGGCCACTATGATCCGCTAATTTAATTTTAATTTAATTTTAGAACAAAGAGTGCTATGAAATATACAATAAACGTGCACAAGATTTTCTTAAAACAACACGGCCAAAAATAAGTAAAATTATACAGCATTCCTGCATGAATACAATATTGGATGCAATATTAGATTCATGCAGCAGTTCTGTACACTTTTGAATCCAGTACATTTAATGCATTACACATTAGATACATAATGTGATACACACTATATTGAATACTATGCTACTAGAGGGCAGCACTATAGTTTCCTGAGTGGAGGAACTTGAATGATCATAGAGGAGGTTGACATGGGCCAGAGCAAAACTTGTAGCTCACCAGCTACTGACGACTGCGTCCTGTCACTGCTCTAAGAGTAATAGCCATTAGTGTGTGTGTGTGTGTGTGTATGTGTGTGTGTGTGTGTGTGTGTGTGCGTGTGCATATATGTGCATGTGTGTGACTATGACAGTGAGTCTCTTAACTGATGCAGCCACTCATTGAAGGGTTCATCTCAGCCTGACCAGGTTCCTTGTCGTTCATCCCTACGAGACGTCTCCAAACTGTCAAAAGCATTTTCCGCCGAGCTGAGGAGAGGAACGGGAGAGAGAGAGAAGGAGGGGAAGAAGAAAAAGAAAAAAAACCTGCCACGCGCATTCACGCACACACTTTTCGCGAGGCTGTCAGGTAAATTAGATCTGAAAGCTGACAATTTCTGACCATATTTCCTTGATTATTTCGAACAAATGCACACCAGCCGCTCTAAGGAGATTAAAGTGACATAAAAGTCCCGAGTGGGAGGAGGGAGGGCAGAGAATCCAGGTCACCCCCATTTGTCCCCCTGCCTGACAGCAGCTATATCGCTATCCAATCCAATAAAAATCCCCCCTCCTTTTGCTTTAATTAATTTTACAGCTAGCTTGCTTAATTACTTTCAATCAAAATCCTCTTGCCATCACAAAATTAGAAATGGTTCAACTCCATTAGTCTAAATTCTTCATTTACATACACAAAGACTGTCAGCTCTTGCTAAGCAAACGGCCTCTCGCTTGATGAGATTGTTTTTTTCCTCCCCTAACTCTCACCCTCTCTGTCTCACCCTTTCCTTCTCCCCAACACCCGCCCCTCCCACCCCCTTCCGCAATGTTTCCTTTTTTTTCTCCAAGGAGAAAAGTAGCATAAAATTATTTGAGCCCTGATTTAAGATGGTATCCTCGCTCTAATATGCATTCAGGTAAGCTAATAGATGTTATTTGCACGGCAGGGAAGTGTGGGCTGGAAGGCCATACAGTGAGAATGGCTTTACTAAGTCATTATAGTGCTTTCTCACCTCTCTTCCTACACCAACATACACAACGACACTCACACACTTATTTATGGAACAAAAAAGACTGTGAATACTGAGAGAAAGCCTAGATAAAAGTGTACAGTTTACTTTTTGGCAGCATTAGTTCTAATTTTCTAATTTAGTGAGAATGGGCCAGAGCATTCTCTGTGTGCCCTTATGTCTAGCCATGGCCAAATAGTGTAATATAGTGCCATGCAGTTCCACACTGATGCTACACAGTGCCACACAGTTCAGGCTACATAGTACCGGCCAGAGTTATACAGAGCCACAAAGTGTCTTATAATATCACAATGTGCTATAATGCACACATAATCTCACACAGTGCCATACATCGCCAGCCAGTGCAGCACTGTATCACAGAATGCCAGCCAGTGCCACACAGAGTGCAGATTGTCACAAACTCCTACAGAGTGTTATATAGTAATACTGAGTCCCACAGTGCAATCAATGCCAGCCAGAACCACACAGTGCCACTCAGTGGCAAGCAAGAATCAAGTAGTGCCGGTCAAAACTTTGCAGAAAGACACAGTGCTACAAAGCACCTGCCAGAACTGCACAGTTACACACAATGCCAATTAGAGCCACGGAGTGCTACACAGCACCAATCATAGCTGCACAGTGCCAAATAGTGCCAGCCAGAGTCACACAGTGCCACATGAGCAGCCGTCAGCTGCCGCAGCTTCAATGTATATCTCTCAGGCCACAGGACAATTTCCACTGGCGAGGCATCCTCTTCATCACAGTCAGTGCCCACATCAGCAGGAATTAAGGACATGCAGATACAGTTCCCGGTATGAGAGTGGAGCCCACCCCCAGCCTGGCTCAAATAACTAGGCCCCGTAATAATGAGCAAATCAAACTTGCCCATCACTGGTGCCCTGCACATCCCAGAGCAACACCACTCAACCCAGATACCAGCACACATAAACACACACACACACCCTCTCCCAAAGTGCTGACGCTCGCTTTGCGTGTTTGTTTTCGTTTTCCGCCACTTCCCTTGACCGCATGCACACGCAAAGCCACAGACACTCACTAACCGAGATGAGCTTTGATCTGTTGTCTGCTCGCTAAACATATTACCTTACAAACGCCTGCCCGGCCCTTCCAGCAGCTTTTTTTTTTTTTTTTTTGCTGGAGAGAGAGAAAAAAGCACAATGTACTTTGTAAAAGCTGAAGTGACTGCGTTTTTCCTCTCAAACTGGTGCAACCACTGGGGTAAGTGATTATAGTTGTGGTTATTGCAATACATTTTGTCACAATAAGCTATTCTGAGAATATTGTGGGTAATTTAAGAAGACTAGTGGCCTGTTCTATTGAAAAGCCGTTTAGAAGAGTCGTGCAGTTGTCTAAGATACTGTTGGGAGATCATAAATTTGAATTCCGATTATGTCAGACCTTCAGGAGAGCTTAAATGGCCCAGCTCTATTGGACATACATATAAATGTGGAGCATTGTAATTATATTAAATCTAATAAAATAATTTAAATAAAAAGATTTAAATTGCTTTATGTGTATGTGTAAGAAAATGTCTTAAAGTGCTGTGATGTTACATTTTGTCGTATTTTCCACTTCTAGTTAAGATACAGCTAATCAGTGCAAGTTGTAAAGCAAAGCCCTGAGCGGCCAGTGCATAAAAGCCTCAATGTGATCGGCCTGTAAGGGTAGGACTTGAGATGAACCCCCTCCCCCCTACATGTCTGCTACCCCTTTCCCTGCTCTTCCTAACCACTCCCCATTAACACCCTTAATTATCCAAATCCATCATTCTTGGGGTAAATTAAGACTGCCTCTTTAATTCAATTTAATAGGATAATTTTCCAAACTCCCATTCACTTTAACTCTCTCTCTCTCTCTCTCTCTCTCTCTCTCTCTCTATCTCTCTCTCTGTCTCTTTCTCTCTCTCTCTCTGTCTCTCTCTCTCTCTATCTCTCTCATGCT
>JBBJLS010000134.1:26844576-26858283 GCA_037577275.1 Bryconaethiops microstoma | reverse complement strand
AGAGGGGAGAGAGAGAAAGAGAGAGAGAGAGAGAGGGGAGAGAGAGAAAGAGAGAGAGAGAGAGAGGGGAGAGATGGCGGGGGGAGAGAATAAGAGAGAGGCTACTCAGAGGTGTATTCCTACACAACAAATGCTCAGAGTTTCACACTACGATTAGCCATCAGCCACTGCAGGAGGTAACTGTGACAAACCGTGCAGCTTACTGAGTTCATTTCGGAATATATTTATATGATTAAAGTAAACAATGTTGGAAATTTCTCTTCTGAGCCATGCACTGCCTGGCCTCATTGGAGGACATGGAGGGACAATCGACTGTGACCACACACGCAGACTGGGCATGTGCCACAGACATTCATGCAGGCTTCAGTGAAATGCAAAAGTTTGGGCCCCTCCGGTGAAATGACATGTTTTGTTGATTTTCTATGTACACAGAGAGCACACCTCTACACATTTTAATACACAATTATTGTTTATTTTCTGAATTGAATGCATTGGGAGAAAATAAAAGACAACAAGTACATTTGATATTTTATGTTTTTTTTTTTTTAAATCAGCAAATAAACAGACATTTTTCTGTAAAATTAGCATGAGAATGCCATATTTAATTGTATTCTCTATAGAGGATGTATTTAGATCTCAATAAAACGTAATTTGATTGAGGTGTTAAAGTTTTTTTTCTAATAAAAGAATAAACATTATTTACTTGAATGTATGTAAATGTAACAACATTGTTTTGAAAGTTTTCCACGGGTCCGCTGGTACTGAGATGTCGACTCCATGTGAAGGGCAGCATTTTAAAATGGAGCTTTAAAAAAAAAGAGTATATGTCTTGATATGACAATGGTGGTCTTCTTTCTTGTCAAGCCACTTGTTTTGGAAGGCCCAGCTGCTTGAGGACATGTCACCTCTCCAATCGGACAGACCATGTGCTGCCTTCTTTCACACGCGCTTTTTCTATCTCACTGGACAACTGGCGTGAAGGCCCTTACTCTAAATCTGAAGCATTTACCCTATGACAGAGTGCCCTTTACAACACCACTGCAGAGAAAAAGACCCCAGAGTCGCACCTGTTGTGCCAAACAACTGCACTTTGAAAGACTATGCAAATGTTTAACAAATTTGACCCCAGAAAGCAGTGAGGCACCAAGTACGCTCAGAAAGCTCAGCTTTTCGAGTTAAAATTGCACATTTAGTGCTGCATCTCTAAGTGTCCTGCCTCGGAGACCATTCTGCCAGCCCGCCCCGGTCAACACACATCGATTCCAGAGAGGCTTAGGCTCACAAATGTCATTTGTTGTCATCTTTTATCACAGCAGTGTCCAATAGCAACCCAGTATTATTAACTGTGTCGTGGATGACTGTGTCCATTCTTGTCCCTTCATTTCGCTCCGGTGCGAGCATGCTGATCACAATACTGATACCGCAGATGATATTATTTTTGCGGCTCGGATTTGCAGCTGGAATAATTTATGCGTTATTTTGTGCGCAGTCAGGCCCGAACCAAAGAGAATAATCAAGATTAAATCACGTCAAGGTAACTGCTTAGTGACAGAGATGAGTGGAAAAGTACTGAGAACGCGTTTCATTCTGTGTGCATGCCTCACACACACACACACACACACACACACACACACACATACACACACACACACACATACGTATGGATCTTTTCGAAGGGTTTTCCCCTCTTGGCTTAGTCAGAAAAATAAGGATTAGACCAAAACATCTACAGACTAATGATAGTAGCTGATTCATAATAAATAAAGTGACAGTGCCAAGAACGCTTTACAAGAACTAGGCTGGATACAGGCAGTGTCACACCCAAACACAAGTCTGGTCCGATGCATTTTAAAGAGCAGAGAAATAGAAATTAAAATGGAAAAGTATGAATAAGTGCTTTGTGTGTGTGTGTTGGGGGGGGTGGGCTAGAGATGAGCAGAGAGATGGAAGACCACAGGCATCATTTAGCGAGGAGTGGAGAGAATGGCAGTTGGAACCTCACTCGTCAACAGAGAATGCCCAAATCATTCCCGACACCATCCCGTCATTGTGCCGAGACAGGGGAGTTACTTCGGTCAGCTGCTGATTTGATCCATGCTGACTGTTACACTAATGGCATTAATAAGGACAAAATTACTATTTTGAAACCCTGAATTTTCATTCTCCTAGTCTTTAAGGCCATGTTCCTGCACCCCACCACCACTACAACCCCTCCCGCCCCCCACTCCCAATTACCGCCCCCTCACGGACGTGGCCGCTGGCCTGGAATGCCATTCGAATTGATTGCAACATTTTGAGAGGCCAAAAACACTCTGATCATTGAAATTTGACCCTCAGCTATTTATAAGGCTTTGATTGAGATATTAACTCCAGTCCAGTCCAGATTGTCCAGATAAGATTTCTGCTGCTCCATATATGGCAGAGGCTCAACTGATCCCAGATGCCAGGCAGCTCACTGTCATTTTACACAAACAACGATCAGGGCTGTGCATCCTGATAGTGGCTTAGGAATACGCCCCAAAAAAAAAGAAAGAAAAAAAGGAAAAATCCAAACAGCTTCCGAAACACATCTATATATTTGCCGTCCAAACACAAATGAGTGTAATATGTAGAGAGGAGGGGGTGGTCATGCTCTGCCGGGTTCCGAGCTCTTACACTGAGAGAGAGATGACACAGTGTGATCAAGGACATGAATTGCTCATTGATTTTTAGCGCCAGCTTAACTATCCATTCCAATTGATTTTAGCCTGGCTGGGTGTGCGAGTTATGGCACTTTTAATGCATCTTCTGTATGACCGCTCATCATGGACACAGATTTAGAGACATGCAGAGGCCATGTTCCATGGAGAAAAGCAGTTGACGAAACACGCAAGGAAAGTTCACTGTCTCTCTTTCTCTCTTTCTCCCTCTGTCTCTCTCTCTCACTCTCACTCTCTCTGTGGAGAAATATGCACATCATAAAACTTGCATGTGTACTTTAGTCTCTAATTACTAGAATGCGTCAGTATTTTCACCTCAGAAAACCTTCTGCTGATTACAAAATAGCGCAAAAGTGATAAAAATCTTGCTGAATCCATAATTACAGTACATAACTGCTTGCAGTAGACTGCCGGGGCTGCGGGGCAAAGGATGGCTGCCTGGAAAAACACCACTGCCCCAACGTTCTGGTGCCATGGGAGCAAATTGACAGAGTCGAAATCAAACCTTTAGCGGCTCAGCATGAGCAGAAGATACAGTATACATTTCAGTCTGAGAATATACGCAGGCCTGCTTACCAGAAGTGCATCAAATTTCCATTACAGGCCCATGCATGCTCCACTTTCATATGCACACTGTATGTGCCACAGTTATTACACATCACCAGGGGCGCACGGTCATAATCGGCCAGAATCAGAATCGTAAGATTGTGATGTGCAATTTATTTTGGATGTTGAATTTTATGCCAGCTAAGTACATGGGGCCTGTGATTGTGATCATGCTTTTACTGTTAAAATGAACTTACGGGCAAGCATTCTGACTTTATTTATTATTGTAATATATGAATTTAACCATGGCAGTAACTAGGTTTTTTTCCCCCCTGTAGTCATTTCTACACCCTCCAACCACATCCTGTACTAACATAAAGCCAAAAATATTTGAGTAATTTTGCATTTTTGTTTTTGGTATATAATTAGGAACACTGAATAGCAGCAGTTTGTGTAGACATTAGCCTATTTGTAAGTAGCCTATTTCATATTATAATGCTTCTATATATTAGCATCAAGCTAACAGAGATGTAACAATGTGTATAATAGCATTTATAATAATAGCATTAATGAGTTATTACCATACGAGTTTATGACCTACAGTTAACATGTCCTTCAGACAAAGCCCACTCAAATGTGTTCATGACACAGACACTTCCGTCCAGAAACCATCCACATTTTCTTGGCTAAAATATTGTTAAATGTATACAAATTCAGAAGCTTACTAAAGCAAATAAAGTGGCTGGATGTGAATAATTAGAGGGGATAATTCTTTTAATGTAGCTTTTCTCTCTCAGCGCCGAGCATGAATTATTAATAAATCCTGGCTTTGGTGAAATAAGAGATAATGTCAGAAATGTGATCCAATACACAGCCTAAATGTCATCTGTCGCAGAGAAACGCGTTAAAACACAGGCTGGCTATGGCTAGGCTTACACACACACACACACACACACACACAGACACACACACACACACACAAGAGGGGAGATTTCCTTACTTCTCTTTCAAATATCATACACTCCTATTCCTGCGCACCCTCTGAAAGCCTCTTTTCATCCCTGCCGCTGTGGGTTCAAATGGCCATTTAGTACGAGGTAGATTTCTTTCTGTCTTCAAGGAGCGCCAAATAAAGCGCACTATGCCGGGGTTCCTTTAAAAGAAAAAAAAATCTCCACATAATTAATGTTTTACAAGTGCTGCTGTATTCTTATTCAGAAAATGGCTCGATCAAAGCAGGCAGGTTCAGATTACGCACCTAATTGAAATCCTACATTTCAGAGCCAACATCACCCCCCCCCACCCGACCCTTACCGCACACAATGAAGCCGACATTTGTGTAGCCCGCAAATGACATCAGATCATCAAAGCAATACATGCTTTTTCTTTTACACTGTATTCTCCTACTAAGCCTTCATGAGACAGTGTAATAAAGCTGTAAATGCGTGGGGTGGGCAGAGAGAGAGTGTGTGTTTCAGTGAGCTCGCAGCAGGTCAGCTAAGAAGGAAACTCCAGCACACACACACTAAACGGCCATCAGGGCGAGGGGTCAGAGGCTGGCTGGTCAGAGGAGAGGGGGAGCCACACGTGTGCTTCTTTCTGTTACAGCTCCTTTGGTGGTCAGTCAAACAGAGACATTCAGTTTGTGAGGTGTGGGAAGGTGTGGGTAAACTATTCAAACTCCAGCTACTAAATATTACTGAATTTGCTTCTGCAAGAACACACAGACACACACACACACACACTCACAAATACACAAACACACCACCCTTCATGATGTTCGGTCCCCACTTGACATGACAAAGCCACACCAGGTGGAAACAAATGAGGTATTGTGGACAATAAAAGATGATCCATTATATATTAATAGATTTTAGATATTTTCAGGCACAAACTAAACATGGTGCCTCTTTTTACTACCACAATCTGCTTGAACCTTTTGTGAAAGTTCCCTGTAGAACAAGCCCAAATGACATACAACAGCAAAAGCGACACGTCATGGAAAAGTTTATGATTGCTAATCAAGGCAAAAAAAACAGTGCTTCTCTCTTATTTACCTAAACCAGCTCACTTTCCCAACTATTGTTTTATGGGTTTGTTGTTCTAGTGTTAGGCATTATAACTTAGCATTCTTTCCCAAGGTCAGCCGCTTGCGTGACACACACAGTATTTGCTTATGGGGCTTTTCAGGTCAGTTCTATTATATTTACATCAAATAATTTTTGATAAGGGATGTAAAAGGCCTATAAAACTCCACCATAAATGGGAGAGGTGTAGCTGGGAGAAGAAGAAGGGGAAAAAAAAGGACAAAAGATCAACTGGTTTTTTTATCTTTGACACGTTGATATTTTTCCAACTTTGAGCCCTGAGCTGGACGGTGCCAGGGCGCCCTGGAGTCCTGGGTTGGGCCCGTTGGTGACCACGCCACCAGCTCCTGTTTCTGCCCCGAAGTGCCTGCCTCCTATCTCTGCTGCGCTTATAATCACTTAACAAAGACTCGGGCATTTGCACAAATTAAAACATCAATAATGCACAAGTGCTTTTCAGTGTGTGCCATAGACACCCCCAGCAGTGGGGCACCAGCGCCCTCTCAAAGCGCAGGCCCGCCAGCCTGGGACGCTCCTTCAATGGAATGAGAGACAAAATCGAGAAGATTGGGGGCTGTTCTGTTCTTCTTCTTCTTCTTCTTTCTTTTTTTTTTTTTGGGAGAAAGTGGTGCTTCCGAGTAAACAGCCAACACCCTTGAGTGGCGTACTTCCATAAACAACATCCCCACGGCATGGCCGCCATTGGTGATTAGTGGTCTCTGTGCACACACAGACATGGCTTTAATTCCGCGTCTTCGCCCCATGTCTAAATCGGCACCGCCAAGCCTCTTATTTACAAGGATGAGAGCAACCAAACAATCTTGCTGGGCTGAAGCGGAGTATGTTAAATATGCACAAAAGGGGTCAAATACGGCTCAGGCTGGGAAAGAGGGAGGAGAAGGAAAAGGAAAAGAAAATGTGCAAAAAACTTCCCTGGAGAAGATACACGGGATTGGTGGCGTTCCACTTGAAGAGGGCTCTGAGGGCACTTACAGTAACAGCACATTGGCAGTAACAGCACATTAATCCTATACGGCCTTTCACTGACCACTAACCACATACTGCGCCTCTTCGTATGTATAGTCTGTGACTCCAATATGAGCCATACGTTCAAATAGGAAAGGATTTGTGACGTGCGCTTGAGCCCTAATGTACATATTTACAGAAATTAAACACATAACCGGGATTCCTTCCGCGGACACAGAGATAATGCAGAATGGTACTGAGAGAGAGAGAGAGAGAGAGAGAGAGAGAGCGGGAGATAAAAAAAAGAGAAAGAAGATCATATGCACAGAGAACTTTCAATTCACCAAAAAACGATATTAATAGCTACTAAACAGAAATAGGAAGGCAGGCGGTATTTATGTGTCGTGCAACACGCTTAAATATTTGCATCTATTTTCCCTAAATGGAACGAAGCGCTCTGTGTCAGCTTTATCCCTCTCTCCTTTGCTTTCTCCCTTTCCGTTCACCTCACAAACAATCCGCTTGTTAGCAAACTGTTGAGGACAGGCGCACGGCACACAAATTGCGCTCGGCCGAGCGAATTTGTTTTGCAAGGGTGACCTGTTTAATCATCTCATTTTCTTTTTGCGGACGTTTATTCATCCGGTTTCCACGGTTACGGAGGACATTAAGGGGCTACAGTAATAAGGCCAGAGAGTCAAACAGGTAATAAAAAAATTAACGCCGTTTTCCAGCAGCTGAGGAGGAGAGCGGCTGAAATGAAGCCGGGGAGAGGGGAGCGCGCAGCCAGGGCGAAGAGGGGCTTCCAATACTTCCCAAACAATTAAAACCTGGCCTGCTTATTTCCCTCTGTAGAGCAGCTGAGCTAGGGCTTCCTATGGACACGACACTTTCTGAACAGTCTCCACCGAGCAGGGAGGAGAACTGTTTTAAAGTCATTCTGTTCCTTTATTTATCGCCGTGCCCAGATTACTTATCAGGACCATCAAAACTGCCTGAATTATGATTATTAAACATTTCTTCCCTCCTCCTCCTCCTCCTCCACCTCCTTCTCTCAGATAAGATTACTGTTGCTTGCAGAAATACGTGGTTATGGAGACATGTTGTGTAATTACAGATAATATATAATGTCAGTTTTACCAGCTTGATCTGGATCTTTTTTTTCCTGAATCATATCTTGCAGAGTGTTTCATCACAAAGACTTTATTCCACTGGGAAATGAAAATGACTTTTATGGAAAAACTTTGAGAGATTAAAAAAAAAAATCCCGCTACACGTGGCAGAGGTCTCTTTCTCTCTCTCTCTCTCTCTCTCTCTCTCTCTCACTTTCTCTTTGTCTCTCGCTCTTTCTCTCTTTCTCTATGCATTTGCAATGTGAAACAGTGCCCTTTCGCAGTAAATGATGAACCCAACTTACAGCCAAATATAGAAAATCCCAGCACAAGAGACAGGACAGGTGTTGAGAGCTCCACAGAAAATGACTGGCCGACACTTGCCAAACATGGTCGTGGAGCAATGGAGGCAAAATAAACAAGCCGTTAGCATTTTATATCTTTCTTCTAACTGTTTTCGGCGATCCGTACATATCCGAGTGAGCGCCGCTGCTTTTTGTAATGAAGTTGTTTAACGCGGCCTGGAAATTAAACAGCAATTCTTATTCTACATGTAAGGTACTGAAAGCCATAACATGGCATTTGTCGTGTTCTGAGCAGTTGTGGAAAATATCTAAATCATGTCGGGACACAAGGCTGGCTTCAGCAGCTCTTGTATGCCCTTTAATTCATTACTCACTGCATATGAATAGATGGACATAAAATTGCACAAATAATAGCACCCAGGCCTGGTGTCAGGTTGCTTGTTTGCCAGAGAGTTGACATTGTGTTTGACTCATTTCGCAAGAAGCCCCCCCAGCTGCCTGCTGAGAATGGAAAAACCTGTGAGAGCCCAAAAAGTTTTTTTCCTCCATGAGTGTCAAAGCTCTTCTTTTTTTAGAATTCAAGTAACAGAAATTTAAGGAGGCAACAGCCGTGTGTCTTTCTCACGACAGCAAGCGGGACCTTATTGCTGGCTGACCTGTATCAGGGTTCAAAGGCAATATAAAGTATGATTATGTAGAATATTCAGCTTAGAAACAGGTTTTTGTTTGGGTTTAGGAAAATAATGCTTCCAGTTACACTAATTTACATTCAGAGTTTGAAGGTCTTATTGTGCATCTGTGTATAACAGAACTTCGGTTGGACATAAATGTATGGAACGTCATACTGTCCAATTTTATATATTTTACCTAAACAGAGTGTCATTTGATGTGATTGTGTAAAATATAACTGTATAGAAAATCATATGGTTCAATATTATATAACATAACTGAATGGACAATCATAGATGTACAGACTATAACTGAAAGTACTACTGTTTAACTGTATATAAATACACAGAAAGGCACATTTTTCAACTATATATAACCCTGTTGAGTGATTTCATACAGAAATTCTTGCGGGAAAGAAGAAGATCTGAAAGTTTCTACCTAGATACATGCTGTTCCTCTTTCCTTTAATAGACTAGTGACTATGTGATGTGAAGTGTTAAATTTGAGAGGAGGAAATTGGTTTAGGTGACTTACTGTAAATTCTCCTTAATATAAAAAATCTACCACACAATTTGAGGACCGAATTGTCCTCCTTACTTCTTACTTTTTTTCTCCAGTGTGGACTGAGGGCAGCTACTCAAACTCATGGCTACTCATTTGCTCTGGCCAAGAGGATAGAGAAAAGCCCACAAAGCAGCTCATGGGGAGAGAAATCCCCAAAAGAGGACAGAGTGAAAAAAAACACCACTAAGCTTCAGCCATAAGACTGCCAACTGTTCTGTTAACAGCCTTTTAACAGGTGTGGGCCCTAGAACCATGTAATCCTATCAAGTTACAGAGTTAAAAAAAAAATTCAGTCAAACAGCAAACTCCTAAGCGTCCCTCCTATAACCCCCCAAGCCCCAATACTGCCCCCCTACCCGCACCCACCCAACCCGCTGCTCCGGCACTGTGTAGGCTGAGACAGAATTGAACAGCTGGGCTTCAGATTTATCATGTACAGACAGTAATTATTGCTGCCGCTGCCTGCTACTGACCCAAGTGAATAGAATGTCACAGGAAAAAACACACAGAGTGCGGGGACCCGCGGCAGGGGAGGGTTTCAGACGCAGGCGCCCCTGTTTGCAGTCAATTACCAGACAGGACGGGATATCGGCCTGGTGCCTCTCCAGAGCAAACACACTCTCTCTCCCAGGATGAAGGTGACAGGGAACACACCGCCATGTGCTTCTTTCTCTTATCAATGGAGAGGGAAAAAAAGAGGCATTTAGCAAGTGGTTTTCTAACAGAGGCAAAAAAGGGACAGGTTAGGAAGTGTGTGTGTCCTCACATGATCCATTAGCACAAATTAAAGCCTGACAAATTTCACACTGATAGACAGCACATCTGCACCACGCTACAGATGCGATGTGTGGCGTGCGCTCCAGGACCACCCAAAGACCTGGGCTTTTATACCGGACCTCACCCCCACCCCTCGCTGACCCCCCGCGTTTGGTCTGAGATAAGGAGCTGAGGACTTCCGGCACACAGATAAACTATCAGTCTATCAATCACTGACTTAAACAGCCAGACACTAAGCAGCTAACCAGCACTGAAAGCCTTCTATATGCAGCAGCGTTTTTACTAGGATGCACTGCAGTTCATCAGAGCTAAAGTGATTCAACTGTTCCACAAGGCTGCTGATATAGGTCTGTACTCAAAGGCTCTAAAAAAAAGGTAGCAAAATTTTCATGCAAAATATAAAGCATATAAATATATATTCTTTCTTTTCAGATATTTACAAAACAAATCACACTACATTAAATTTCCAGTAAGTGTCAAAAAGTAAGATCGTCCCGTTCTATAATATATATGTATGAATGTAATATAGAATGTATAGTATAATTTACAGTACAATTGTATAGAATATTACTGTACATCCCAATTATATTATACATAATGGTATGGTACAATAACATAGAATATTACTGTATAGTACATTTATATAGAATATAATTGAATACACAAAATAAAAATCTAAAAAGTCTTATTAAATAAAATAAGTGTACAGTCCAACTGACAATATAATGTAAATAAATGTTGTTGCTCTTTCTCTTTACATTTTATTTTAGTGAAGAATTATATACTGAGAAAATATAAAGAACAATTTGTGTATGTGTGTGCGTGGGGGGGGTGGGGGGGAGTACGGACCAACACCCCTCCTCATTGCTTAATACCATTCTTATAGTCTGCTGAAAGTTGAGTGAGGCCTAGCCCCTCCCATTTCAAGTAAGCCCCACCCTCAAACCATGAGAAATAAAAAAAAAGTCAGAGTGACACCAACATGCAGAATGCGCCTCACACATGTTCTAGAGCAGCGTGCCACGGCCTGAGGAGCGGGTGGGGGGTCCGGAGTGTCCCTCTTTTAATGGCCGTACCCATCCTGCCTGCAACCTGCCCGCAGGGTTGTTCCCACCTTAAAGACCCCTGCCACATTTAAAAGGATTAGACGCCACATTTTGTGCCGGCTTAATCTTCCTTTCAGACGGCCTAATAAGTGTGCGTCGATAAGCCAAGCATGCAAATTTCATTCTAGGCCAGCAGAGCTCATGCTTTCAGACAAATGGACTAAAGTATTTTACACTGTGCTAATTGCTTCTTCATATTCCTCTTTTCCCTCTTATATACCATATCAGCGGCGGCAGATTATTCCTCTCTCCCACTTTGCATGAAATTAGAATTTCATGTGGAAGATCATAAACGTGCAACAGAGCCATTCTTTGAACCCTCCGCAAAGAGGAACATCTTGGGCAGAACTGTCATTTTTCCAGAAGAACAGCTCCTTCCATGTCATTTTGCTTTATGGAGCCGCAAAACGGACAGTCAGAGGAAACCGCGTGATTAGATCAAACTCAGAGGACTAAAGTTTATCAGTTTAATGCCCTGACGCAGCAGTACCTTAAATTACTTTATTTCCTGGCATTGGTCTTTACAGAAAATGGCATGAACTCAGGAACTCACCTGATCTGTAGGTGCACTTCTGCATTTCCCCACTACCAGGAAACCTACACCCACAAAACAGCAGCTCAGAGCTTTCTGCTCCTCTCCCCAGCATACAGTGACCTGCTCCTCTGTACGTGCCACTGAATTATTACACTGACTGCTAATAACAGTAATTAAAAAAAAGCCAAGAAGTAGAAGGAGAATAACAAATTGCTATTAAGAATACCTACAACAACTGTATTACTAGTAAACACTTTGAGGGCCTAAAGGTGCGACCTGTTTATTATTCGTGAGGACTTCCTCTCGCAGTATTAATTAGGCTATTACTGTGTATTGGTGACGGAAAGGCTTTGAGCTTTTAATTAGGGTCGGGTGCCTGCATGAATGCACAGGAAAGGAGAGAAGAGAAGAGAAGAGAAGAGAAGAGAAGAGAAGAGAAGAGAAGAGAAGAGAAGAGAAGAGAAGAGAAGAGAACAGAAGAGAAGAGAACACATATGAAGTTAGGTACTGAAGGTAAATATCTTATGTCCCCTTCATACACACCCACACACACACACACACACACAGACACACTTCACTACACTAATGATTAAAAGTCCTCTGACTGACTTCTCAAACAATGTCTCTGGCCTTTGAAACTCCCTCATCTCTCTGTTCTGTCGCAGGCCTGGGTAACACTAGCCAGGCTCGGGGTCTGGTATATATAGAATAGCAGAAGTGAGTGTTTGTGGCGGGGCTGCAGAGTGTACAGTGAACAGGGTAGGGGGGAGC
Organism: Bryconaethiops microstoma; assembly: GCA_037577275.1. NCBI lineage: Eukaryota > Metazoa > Chordata > Actinopteri > Characiformes > Alestidae > Bryconaethiops > Bryconaethiops microstoma. The sequence continues at coordinate 26,846,146 of JBBJLS010000134.1, read as the reverse complement.
CGGGTTAGGCAAATTAACCTCCCTCATCTAAACCAGTGTCACTGGCTGCGGACGAGCCAGCCGCTCTCTCTGTGCTGACACATGACGGCTGCGAGGAATCACAGGCTTAATACTGGCAGCCTGCCTCTCCAACTTGGCAGATCGTGGTCACTGGGGGGGTGGAGTACATGATAGAAGCAGGATTTAGCGTGCACTACACGCTGGCTAATGAGAAGCGGCCAGGCCGGATTTATTTGCATTAGAAGGTGCGGGGGCTACTCGGCCCCGCTGTAAATTTGTTGTGCTATATTAGCTTTGTGGCGTGTATACATGGAAGATAATTTGCTTAAGGCTGTTAGGTCTATTACACAATGAATATTGCTGGAGAGGGGAGAGCGACCAGCAAAGAGGGCCATTATTAGTGGTTATCTGATGAGGATCATGAATAATGATAGGAGTGCATTCCCTCGTTTGAGCGGCTAAGGTCTCCACTTAAATTATGAATACAGAACAGGGCTCATAAACAGCGAAGTGTCTGAGCAAAGTTACCACCATTCAGTGGATAGCAGAGTTCTACCAGCCTCCTCCCTACCACTACGCACACAAACTCTCTCTCTCTCTCTTTCTCTCTCTCTCTCTTTCTGTCTCTCTCTCACACACACACAGAAAATCAATCATGAACTGTGTCTGCCCTAAGAATCTATATTAGCTCTTACTGTTTTTTGTCCGTGCTCCTACGGGAAAGCTGCATGATGGTACACACTGTCTGAGATGTAAGTGACCAGTGCAGAATACCCAGCTGACCGGGCACTGCTCACACCTGTGTGCGTGTGCGTGTGTGTGTGTGTGTGTGTGTGTGTGTGTGTGTGTGTGTGTGTGTGTGTGTGTGTTAGAGTGGATGGATGAGGTCAGTCCTCACTGAAGGGCAAAGGGGACACGGCCCACAGTCTATTGATCAGGCAGCCGACTGAACAACTAGTTGGTCCCGTCGGACACGGCCTTCTCCGCTCCAAACACACACTACACTTCCGTTATTCTCCCCACTTACTCCATCACTTCTTTCCCCTCTACCTCTCGCTCTCTCCCACCTGCAGCAGGGCCTGGGCGCACTCAATGTCAAAGATTAAACCTCTTTTTTCCCATTTCTGTGTTAGAGGTAAATAAATAAAGAAAGGAGTGAAGGGGGGATGAAAGGCGAGGGAAGAGTATTAGCCAGTCCTTTAGACTGCGGGGCAGAGAGGGTCACCAGAGAATTGAGCGCTCCTCTGCTAACACTGCTCACACAGAGCTGCCTGGTCAAGTAGAAAAGGTGCATCTGTGTGTGGCAACAGGGGTATTTTATGTTACAAAAGGCCAAGAGAACAAAACAAAACAGAGGAAGAAGAAAGAGAGGGAGAGAGACAGAGGGAGAGAGAGAGAAGAGGTAGAGCGCAGAGGAGAAGCTCAGAGCAAGTGAAACCCCAGTGGTCATCATGAATCAACCATGTGCAACATCAGAACAGCATCCTGTGCAGCTGTGTGTGTTTGTGTGTGTGTGTGTGTGTGTGTGTGTGTGTGTGTGTGTGTGTGTGTGTGTGTGTGTGTGTGTGTG
>JBBJLS010000134.1:26808813-26842563 GCA_037577275.1 Bryconaethiops microstoma | reverse complement strand
TTAATAAATACTTAAGAGGTATCCTAAAACACACACACACACATATATATATACTTTTTTTACACTCACACACAAATACCTAAATACATATATTATGTATATAAAAACAGAAACACACACACACATATATGTAAATATATATACACATTATATATATTTTATATATATATATATAAATCTGCTTACATTAAACAGAACAGGTCTGTACATAAATATCGAAATAACTGAGGAATCTGCTCTCGTGAGCTCTCTAGACACATGAACCAAGTATGTATGACACACACGGAATGAGACATAACGACCCTAAACGCAGTGTCAGACTGAAGTAATAGAGCAAACATGTAATACAACTGTGCAACATTAATCTGAAGGTTTACACGAAAGAAAGGGCACTTCTGAGAAAACTTTGCCAGAAGATGACAATTACAGAGTCACTGGCGTGTCCTGAACTAAGAGCAGAAAACAGAGAGGGGACAGCACCTACAGTGGCTCGGATCAATTTCGTGCGCTCCAAAATATCCCTAAACTGAGAGACGGGGGGATAAATAGAAGGAGATCACTGTGTTTGTGTGTGTGTGAGTGTGAGTGTGTGTCCTTAGATGTGTCAAAACAAAGGTCCCACAACAGTTTGTTTGCTCAGTCCCCCTGGCAACAAACCCTTAGGCCACACCGAGCACTTCGCCGCTAAATACCTGTGTGTTATCTCTGCCCACAGCCACTAAAAAGACATATCAATTCACAGGGAAAGAAAAGGGGAAAAAAGAACAATTTCTCGAATGGAAGAGGAGGAAAAAACAAGTAGGAGGAGGTGCTGAGGTGCCGGGAGGTAAGAGTGACGTGCAGCAGCAACACGGTCCGCAAAATAAATATAGATACTTCCAGGTTTAAACTGAAAGTGGGTTTGCTTTAAGTTGCTTCTGTTTTAAGCAACAAGGTGAGACACTTACTTACGAGAGGAGCAGTAAAGCTGAACTAAAAGAGTAACCGTACGCATTGCTCTAATCAGCCCTCGGCTATAAATAAAGCCGCACTTAATCTATATGTCGGCTGAGTGGTTAAAACATGACTAACTTCCCCATTCACACACTCACTCAGTGACAAACGACACACCTTTACACATTAAAACACACCGAGCCAGACACAAACGGACACATGAAAGGGGAAAAAAAGGCCACTTACCATATTCAGGATAGTCGAAGTTAAATCCTCTCAAGCATGTAACTTTCATAATATTACTTAACTCTGCCTGAAAATCATCAGAAGTAAGCTGGCCTGTGAGAAATAAGCACTAAAATAAGTTTGGTAAAAATAAAATGAAAAAAAAAAAGCCTTTTTGTCTTTCAATCATGTGCTAAACTCCTTGACATGTAATCTGTCAATAGTTTTTGCAGCCGAGATAATGCCGGCTGCCACGAGTGAAGTTGATTGGCAGCTTGGCCCGGGCCCCTCCTCCTCGTGGTTTGACGGGGGGTAGGTGAAAGAATACAGAGGCGGCCCCTTTGCTCGTTCGCTCCTGCCCTTCTCACTCTCTCTCTCTCTCTCTGGTTTTCTCTCATGCACATGCACACACCACACAGGCGCACCAAGCAGTTGGCGATAGGAAATTACGGAAGAGCAGGAACTGGAGCAGACCTTTTTTTTTCCTCTCCCCTCCCTCCTCTCAGAGGGCCGGCCTTTTCGTCTCCGCGCCTTTCAACTGGCCCAGGGGCGGGGCCCGGCTGCTCTCCATGCAAATGAGGAGGGAGGGAGCCACGGGCCGGCGCTGGAAACGCATCTACATGGCTCATTACATATGTTGTGTTCTAGAATTCCTGCAAAAGCAAAACAGAAGTCATTTTGTTTTTCATTTCGGCGAGCTGGTGGCTCATGGCAGGCGCTCGTCACCAAGGCAATTTTATCAGCGTTACGTCCGAGGCAACGGCGGGCTCGTACAATCCACCCTGACGTTTAATAAGTGCACATAAACTTCAAATGTAAATAAAGGCGTCCGTGAAGATGTGAAGAGCAAAATTAAAAAGTGAGTGACTTTGGGAGGGTGGTTAAAGAAAATATCCAATAAAATAATGTACGCAATGTCAAATAAATAAAAGAAACTGATTAAAAAAAAACTCACAGTTCTAGAATGCTCAGATTGTTAAAAGTGAGACTGAACTTGCAGGCCAACTGGAGTTTCAATAATGAAGAGTACTCAGATGGACTAAGTAACCTTATCCTGGAACAGTTGGCTGTAAATTATGAGGAGAAAAATAAGCACTATCCCAACTATTCCCTAAACACCTCTCTTTCTCTTTCCCTCTCTCTCTCTCTCTCTCTCTCCCTCTCTCTTTCTCTCTCTTTCACTCCCTCTTCACCTCTCTCTTTCTCTCTCTCTCTCCACTGGTCACTCCCTCTCTCTTTCAGTGCCCGTCCCCTCCTCTCTCTGTGTCCCTGTCCCTCTGATAAGGTATCAGTTTTCATTGTAATTTCAGGTGAAATGATAAACGGCAGCCGTTACCAGGTGGCAATGAATACTTTATAAGACAAAACCCTTATTTGCCTGGCAGTTTCTTTCGCCGTGGCATGCAAAGTGCTCCCAGACATTTCCAACATATTTCTTATATTAGCATAATTCCACACAGAAAAAATAAATTCCTTTTTCAGCCTCAATTTACAAACACCGTGCGGAGACAGCGAGCAAAACGAATGATGCAGGAAGTGCACATAGTGCTGCTGTTGTCCAAAACACAGGCACCTAAAAAAAAAAAAACAAAGTGCTGAAAAAAAAATAGCTTTCGAAAAGGGGAAATGCACATTTTAGGTAATGGTTCATAATTCTGTGAAATGAGTCAATCCCTAGTTCCTGTTTGCTAACTGCTGTCTGACAGTACAGTATGCACAAAACAGGTTTTGGTTGATTCAGTAATTAGGACAGTGAGTCATAATCAAACAATGGTTATGCGTTCCCACCTTAAACCAGCGCCTCCGAGGGGCGAGCCCACGTCAGTCATATGGCACCTCTCTCACTCAGCGTGGAAAGTCATCATACCAACCATCCTTTCACAACTTTTGGAAGAAAAAAAATGCTTACGGAGAACGGCAGACTCATGATTAAAATCTGAGCCGTTTTTTTTTAAACTTCCGTCGGATGGAAAGAAGTACATATGTTCCTCCCTAAAATGGAAACTTACAATGCCCTCTTAAAAAAAGATCCCTTCACTTGTTCTTGGCTTGGATGTAGGGTTTCAGGAAAACCCTTAAACTGGATTTCTTCAACTTTAAGAAGGTTCTGTGAAAAGGGGTTTTTATAGAACCATTCACTAAGAAGTGGTTCAAAACTGTTTCTTCTTTCTGTCTTTTTCATAACCACATGCATTTTTTTACACCGAAAAAGGAGGCCAGTGAACCAGAACTCAAAATCCCGTGAAGATAAAAAGTTCCCTTCTGTTTAAGCACCGTTGCAGGATAATAGGAAGTTTACTGAAATTCCTAAGCATGCAGATCAAGCCAAACAGGCTGAGCTAAACGTATGCTTTGGCAAGCAGCGGTAGGCAATTTTTTTTTCTGCTGCCATCTCTGTTTTTCGGAGAGGAGCTGAATGGCGTTTGATGTGGCCCATTATGATGGTATGCTTGGGGCATGGGGTGGGAGGGCGAATGGGGTGGGAGGGCGAATGGAGTGGGGGGGGGGGCGCGATGTGACATGGCAGAGTCGCATCAGTCAAAGGGCCGCGGAGGCCAGACGTTTAGCCGCCCCTGACCGCGCACTCCAGGAGGGGCTGGTCTGATGGCCGCCCGCTCCGAGCGCCTCGCTCCACCGGGACAAAAGCCAGCGCCCAGTTGAAAGATGTGAATCGAGGAGGCTTTGTGGCCGAGGCCCGGGGCCATGTGGAGTGAGAAATCTGACCTTTGCTGCGAGTTACATAGTGTTTGAACCCTCTCCGCTGTCTCAGCCAGTGGGGCATCGCAGACCGAGTGGGCAACTGTGAGGTGGAGTCAAAAAGACCAGGAGGAGGAAAAAAAGAGAGAGAAAAAAGGAGAGACATAGAAGAGTATCATCATCTTTCTTGACTGAAAGAAAAAAAGGGTTGCCTGTTGAGACGATTTTTTTCACCATTAAAAATAAAGCCTTTTTTTCCTCCCCCCCTTCAGTCTTTTTTTTTCCTCAAGTCTCGATCATAAAACTGATAGAAAATTGAATGTGACAAAGCTGGGAGTGTGGCACAGGGCTTTGAAAAGAAGGCCAAAGAAAGTGTTTGCCCTTGTATTGTTCTAGCGACTCTGTGATGCTGGATATTATTCCCCCTCACGTCTGCTTAGATACCATTATATATTTATTTTTTGTTCCGGGGGGGTTACGTGTTGCATACTAAAATTAAGTATACATCCAGCAGTGGCAGCTGGAACTTATCACTGACTAATTGGCCATTGCTCTGATTACTCATGGTAGTGGTCATAAAAACAGAAATGTCCTGATTAAATTACTTTATCAGTTTTGAGATTCTAGTCCAACGCAAAGCGTGCAGCATGTTTATAAACGCGCATGTGCACTGCACGGTCAGTTCATATGCTACGTCTGCAACAGTACATCGTTCTGGCAGTAGGAAACCTCAGCTTCACTTATAAAAACATTACTTATTGTCAAAAGCATTTTTTCTTGACGCAGCTTTCATCCCCTGCCTCTAATCATTATGTTTCAGTATCTCTCCCCCGGATGCAGACAGTCCTAATGTAATCTTCCTAATTTTGGTCCCACACAATCTGGTTTTAAAACAAAGAGAGAAAGGGGCACATTTCTGAGGGCCCTGACCATAATCGTTTTAGACAGATAGCTTCTCCCATCGTAGATGAGCAAATATTTGTAAACCAGCTATCTAATGGAAAATTATAGTGAAATTAGAGCGAAATTCATGACGGAGAAATCTGATTACCTCTAATTTTATTATGCCATCTTAGCCCACACAGCATATTTTTGTACAGTTTTTTTTCCATAAATACCTATGCCAGGGGTCCCGGTAATCAAATAAAATTGAAATTCATCTCCCCATTAAATTCAATTAGATGCAATTTCTAGAGCCTATCAAAGATTTTAATTACTAAATTATAAAATTCTCTGAAGCCAAATTGAGGGGGAAAAAATGGCATCCATGCATCTGGGGTGGGGTGGGGGTGAGTAACAAAAAAAACATAAACCATGAAAGGAAATTGTTGATCCAAAAAGATATCCAGTGATAAATGGAATTAGCGAGGCAGAGGCTTATTCAGCAGCTCTGGGTGGGGAGTGACGTGTGCAAAATGCAGGCTCCTGGACTGGAGGAAATGAACTTAGCTGAGGTGCGCTCGGCCTCTAAACGTCTGCCCTCCGAGTTATTATGCCGTAATTGACTAATTGACACCTTAATTTCATTTATGGGCTCCTGTGTTGAGGAGGCAACCTCTGGGTACCGAGGTGGTCCTAAAAGAGAACATCCAGCCAGCATTCTGTGTGCAGGTGCATGGGAGGCCCAGCCTTGTCCCTTCGCACCATCATTATGAGCATGCTAATTAAGTGGGGATAAGGAACATAGCGGTTTAGCATAAGTTTCTGCAATACTGTCCTCTTGCTCAATAATCTCCAGCGCCTGCTAATGCAAACAGCTGTGCAAGTTTAGTCATGCAGATGTTAACAGAAGCACTGGAGCTGGCCTTAACTGGTCATCAAATCACTGTTCTGACAAAATATACCATGGATTCAGGACAGATTCTGGTGATCGAAGTGATGAGAAGTGTCACAATGGAACTGAATGTCTGCAACCAGCCCAGTGACCAAACTTAACAGAATAATCCAACCTTTTCAACCCCAATCTCCACCTGTCTGTGTCTGAAGTTGATTACCATGAACAGCAATTTCAACAGGTTTCCGTTTACTTTGAAAACAGCAGAAAACCTGTCGACTCAAAGCACAGTTGCTTCAGCACCTGCTCACTGGTGTCCAATATAAGTACGTTTTGAATCAGTGGGTGTTTTATTTTTGTTCTTCTTTATCTTCTGTGGTAATCGACCCAATTAGACAGAAGCAGCAGAGAGGTTATGTTTGCAAATAAGACTCTGTATTTATTAAGATGTAATTCGGATCATACATTAGAATTCTATTAATTATTAAAATCACTTACTGAGGCTTTCTTTTAAGCCACTTTCTTAACAACGTGACCACACATCATGAGCTCAAGGTAACTTTGCGGCAAAGTTCTTTATTTCGCGTTACACAAACACAAGCACGAAAAAAGGCCTACTCGTTTTTCAAACTGCAGCAGAGATCAAACGCCGCTGCTACCTTTGCACAAAAGTCTTCACAATGGGACAGTAGTGGGGTCCCAGGTCACCCACGATGCTGGTTTCCCAGCCACCCCCTGCTATAGGCCAATGGAGGCCTAAAACAACAGCCCAGCAGCAGCTTGAGAGGACTACAAAGCAGTGGCTGAAAGGACACCTGCTGCCATTATTCACTTAACGCTCTTTAACTACTCCCTGTGTTTGTTTAAAAGCCATATACTAAAAAGACAAGACTTCAGATGCAGGATTGCACAGTGATGAATAAGATAAATGGAGGCGTTAATTGTTTCTAGACACACATCTCTCGCTTTCTAAAGCTAAGGGAGGAAAAGAGGCTCTGGAAGAGTCTGTGTGAAGCTGAACAGGAGCTCTGATAGAAGTGGCTCGGTAAATATTACTAAACTGAAACTTTAATCTGCTTTTTCCATACTCAAGCTGGCTGGGTATTAAAGATAATCTTTTTTGTGTGTCATATGGCGGGAGATATGGATGGAGCTAATTTTTAGAGACAAATCTGATATTTGTCAACTGGTTGAAAAAACCTGGGGATTTTCCCGCTAATCCTCGCCCGGATGTGAAGGCGCGTTAACAGCGAAATGCAGATGGTGTGGAGCGCTCAGAGAGAGCCCAGCCCACAGCGCAGTGCAGACGCCCAGGCCTGCGCTAGCCTTAAAGCGGCTCAGCAAAACCTGCGAGAGCCTAATGCCTCGCACACACTCCTCACAGCAGTCACATGGCCCGACCATTTCGCTCCCCTCAACCTGCTCTCCTTTTATTCCATATGTTCTTCAAGCCTCTTTCTGCTTTTTCCTTCGTCTGCTTAGCTAACTTTTGTGTATAGCTACAACACATAACTCAAAGCTTAATATTTGGCAGTAAACACTATCCAGTAACTGCTATTAAGCTAATATGCAAGTTATGTAGATATGACAGAGAGGAATTGATGGGAAAGTCCACATACAAGGAGTTTAAGTGGGTGACCCTTGAATTTATTTTTAATCAAACGTAATTCCATAATGACACATTTATTACCATGGTGAGTTACACAATGAAACACATTTACCCTGGATTTACATTCTGTATCCACAGCTTTGAGCCTGACTCTTTTCATAGAGAAAAGTATAAAGGCTGATTTTTGTTTCAACAAAACAAGACTACAGGAAAACCGCAACTTTTTATCGACTGAATATCATAGCAAAACTATTTTCTCTTTTACTTCTGAACAAAAAAACTAGTGTTGATTGAAGGTAGAACCTTCAGACTGAATTTATCAGTTTATTTCAATGGGCTGTGAATGATAAATAGTTGACATTCAAATTTTTGGAACTTCTAATAAAATGTAATGTGAAAAAAACAGCTTAAATAATAATGTCAGTGGGAGTGGGCTGAACAGATGGATATATTAGATTAGATTTTCCTGACATCACCAGTCCTTTCAAAACTGGATGTTTTAGCAGCTTAGGGTCTAAATATATATAATTGTGACACTTTAGAAACTGTAATAGTGTTTACATACTACATCAAACACTTTTATTTAAATAAGGGAAATTTAAAGAGAGCCCCTTTAAGGATACTCTCTTTAAACCCAATGGATAAGATTTCATTTTATATTATATTTCATATCATTTTCTAGTTTCACTCCTAAGGTTTGTTTGTGACAGTAGAGACCAATTTGTCCTTGCGCCAATCTGTGGGCCTGCTGCTTGCAATCCTCAATTCTGTTGCTGCTTGTATTTTTCCCATAATCACTGCTTACAGCTTCATTTCTTCAGTCACATGCCAATCAGAATGATGTTTTCTTCTCTTCCATCTCCCCTGGGGTTCTGAACACTCTCCTTGGCCCATGCCCACCCGCCGGCTCCATGAGGTTATATCTAAACTTGCTAACGAGGGTCATCTCTGTCTCTGAGATATAGCGACCAAGAGAACAAAGCTGTGCCATATAATGTTACAAAAATGGTGGCATGGCTGCTTTAGCACTAGAATGCAAGGTGGTGGGGCACTATGAACACATTCTTTGACTGCTTTGTAGCTCTCAACCACATTCGACATTCTATTGATAGCTCTTCAGAGGCTTCACAAACATCGGGTTATGTACTGTATGCACACAGGTATGCGGGCTTCACTTAGAAAGGGAAGGGGAAAAACGCTAATGTGCTAAAAATGCAACACAGCATGTCCTTCAGTGAGGGGACAGTAGAAGGAGAGACCCTCGGATTACAGTGCTGAAGGGAGAAAAGAGGCTCTACGTTAAGTTCCACATAAAGAGACTTGATAACATGCCAGCTCACAAAATAAAAAAGGCTTTTTAAAATGTTATATACTTCCCTCTTGTAAGGGGCCTTTGTAGAGTGACCGTGGGACAGAGGGAGACCGTAAAGGCGATATGTAGTGCTCCACAAAAAACAGGTTCAAATCAGCATCTCGATTCACTGATCAATAGGACTCTATTTAGCAGATAGCACAAACACCATGGTGTTAGTACAGTGACCATAGTGTCACCATGTCACCAACACAAGTGGGCATTTTTTTCAATGACAGCTAAATAAAGCACAACTAGAGGATCACAAGCATAACTACAAAGCTTATGAATTAAATGGATTGCAAACAGCAAGCTTTCCTATTTGAGCATTGCATGAACAATGGAAGCAAAGACATTCATTCACAATGTTCCAGTTTCAGGTATACTGTGACCTGTGTGCTACCATAATCAAATACAAAATACTTCATCACTTGCTTGTTTCACAACTGCCACATGGTTTCTGATATAAAACAAACTTACACTGGCCTCATTCGTGCTGTTAGAAGCAAGCATGAACAAAGTTTAACGAGGTGACCCTCATGATAAGACAGAAACCCTTTTCTTTATATTTGAAACAAATATTCAAAGTTTTACATATTTACTACCCCAACATTATCAGAATGTTGTACATTTTCCACTGCAACATGGGTACTGTTGAATCTTTCAACACAAATTCTAAGTAAGGCCTTAAGGTTCTCTATTAATGGCAATTGACTTTTAGCTAAATTGGTTTCTGCATATATAAAATAATTTTAGCAATTATTTTGTAGTCATTCATTCATTCATTCATTCACTAATTTATTTAATAGTTGTTTATACTGATGTGTGACATATTACTATACAAGAATTGGCTTGTTGAACATTCTATGTGTTTTTTACATATAAAATGAATGCAATAACAGCTCTGAAAAATCATGTGATTAACAGAGAAGGCTAAATGCTAGAAATAGTCACATCCTTAAAAAGCCCTAAAGGGTTAACGAACAGGTTATCAGCGATGTTAAGCCTAATCTACTTCCAATCTTTTGCTTCCTTTTTGTGCTCCACTGTAGAGGCTGTATACCAGACATAATCCTGAACCTGTGTCATGGAGACAGATTTTATGAAGTCCAAATGTGTTAAGTGCAGAACTATTTAAAAGAATAAAATGAAAAAAAATGAAATTAAAACCACAGGTAGGTCAAAACATGAGCATGTCCAATGAACGCAAGGCTTCGAGTCTTTTTTTGTCACTTACTGCAAGCAGCACACCATCAGAAACAGGTACAAAATACACTCAATATTTAAGTACTCAGAGTGGATTGGAGGACAAAGTCTGGATCTGGGGCATTCCTAATCCCTAATGAAATATAACATTGCTGCCCTCTTAACAGATATAGTGGGCTAGGGCAGTCATCCATGTAAAGAGATCAGTACTGAGAGTAGATACTGAGCTAGAAGCTGCACGATTCCAAATTACAGCTATGTAGCAAAGCCTTATTCTGCACCTCCTATTTTCCTTACTGTCAATATGTTTTTCATAAACCAATTACTAGCACTCAAAGCTCTCTGGTCCATGTGCTTGTAACTGGACTCCAATAAGGGGCCATTTTGACAATCTTCACGTGCACAGTCATAAACTAGAATAGAATGATTAGCATGACCATGGGCAGCATTGTATTGAGCAAAACAGAACGTTGCTCCTGGCCACCGTCTCTGTTCGTGTCAGGGCTGATAATGTGTTCTTCTTTACTCTACTGTCTGGCATCAGTTGCCTTGTGATTGCATTACTCATTTTTGTAACCATGCCTAAGAATTCATATGACATCGGGGATATGTCCGAATTTGAGGCATAAAATGGGAAACCGCTCTGAAGCTGATTTATATTGCACATACATTTGTTTCACAAAGCAAGCAGAGTTGACATCTATTGATCAGCCTCTAGTGTAGCTAAGGAGGAGAAAAAAAAAGAAGTTTATGTTATGAGCACTATGAAATTCAGCAATTTTTTTAACCTTCAGAGATGCTTTGCATTCGACTGTGAAATAAATAAATAAAGGCAGGCTGGAGAGGGGGGAAAAAAATCACTAAAGCTCTTTTGGTGTAATTGGCTGAATAGCAAGGGCAGCAGAAAATTTACAGGCAGACGCCAGTGTGAAGGGGACTGGGTCACAGCGCAGAAGCCAGAGCTCAGCATGGCCTTGTCTGCTCTACACTGCTGCCTCTGGCCTAATACTGCCACACACACACACACACACACACACACACACACACACACACACACACACACACACATTAATACAGTGCTGCCTGATTTACAATACAGAGCCTGTACGTTTTGTCAGACCAGTACGGAATAGTGACACATAACCAAAATCCACCAAGAGACTGAAAGGAAATCCAATCAAACTGAGAGCAGATTGTGGCTGAGGAGACGACCATAATGACAGACATCATAATTGACTGGGTTTGGACATTGTTTCTCAAATATTTGCAGGACTCAACTTCAAATTTTATTTACACATTTCTCATCTGCCTTCACAGATGTTTCCTACATTTAACATATCTATCCTGAAACAGTTTAGAAATACTTTATGACAAACCTTTTATTCATGACATTTAAACTTATAATAGCTGAAGAGCTGATAATTAACTTCGGTTGGGTTTGTAATTGCTGACATTGCTACAATGGATTAGTTAGAAATCAAAAGGTACACAAATAAAGTCAATAACTGAAAATGTTTCAAAGTGTAAGGTCTGATTGAAATCCTAAAGAGGACCTCTCACAGTCCTGAGCAGGCAAACTGGGTATAGCTTAAAATATGGGACTGAAACCACTGGGAGCCAGTCCCTTGGGTATATCTGATGATACAAATATGTGTTTAAGCCTTGGGTCATGTTCAAAATTCTCCCTTCTCTTTGCTTAAAAATGTTATGCTACATTTTAAAGTTTTCCTGCAAAGAGTTTTCTTACTACTAACTATCTGCGGTGTAGAGCATGAGAACAGTGAAGTATAGAGTGTTTACCTGGACTAAAATATTTGTTGTTTGATTAATCCCTTCCTTAAACAGGGATTTAAACCTAACATTGGACATGTGATTATATTTTTATGGCATATTATTTTATACTGTTGGATTTTATATTGTTATATTGCAATGGTAACCACTGCTGTCCTGTCAGGTTTCATAATGGGCCAACCTGGGCTGGGTTCAGACAAAATTGTATTGGTCTCAGAACAATTTTGGACTCAAAACTTGAAAATGTAGTTTAGGTCATGCTGGAATTGGAGAGAACTTTGTCGTGCTCAGGTTGGGTTTGGATGCAAAGCACAATGTTTTGTGTTGGGTTAGGTTTGACCGTATTCTGTTACAAAAAATCAGGCCAGACTAAAGCTCTGAGTCCGAGAGAATGCTTAAAAAACCTGTGGCTTTATCTCCTCCGCAGACCAGTGAACCAGGACATGTGACCACCATGTGGGTCAGGCAGAAGGCTCTGGTGCAGTGGGGGGAGGTAGAGACGGAGCGGGGAGAGATGGGGGAGCGAGAGTTTTTGATGGAGCTGTTGAAAACAAGTGAGCAGTAACCAGATTAGATCAATAAAGATCATTTCTATAGCTGTCTTTCGATAGGACTCCGAAACATGATGGAGTAAGCGAGCACACCACAAAAAAAGGAAGATAACAACAGGGGGGAGGGAAAGACTGAGAGAAAGATGGAGGAATGGAGATGAAGAGACTCGGTTTTGTTTGAACAAAGTTATAAAGGTCATAAAAATGCTTGGGTGGAGCTAATCAAACAACCGAGTCCATGTGCAAAGCATGAGAATTTACAAAGTGCCAGAAATGAGTGTGAGTATAAGAGTATTCTGCTGCCGTGCTGTTTGTTTTAAACCTGACATTACAGCTACAAGAGAAGGTTCTGAGTCTGGAATAGCTGACAGCTGGTTTGGGCAAAGGCAGGAAATATGACACCCAGTGTCAGTTGTTGAAATAAATGTTGAAAATGTCAACTCAGAGCCCAGGCTGGACCGATGCGAGGGGCTGAAACTCAAGCCCAGGCTGAGGTGGGCTCAGCAGCAGCTTCCCCACACTAGAGGCCTTAAGGGATCTCCCTGCTGCTCCTGCCTCCACGGCAGTGTGTTTGACAGTGTGCTAAAATATACAGAAACCAATACAGTGCCGGCCTTTTCTGTAATTTATCAGCCGATAATAGATATTAATGTGGAAAGAGCCTGTCATGCAGTAGACACTCGTGAAATGAATTAGGTTCCTCTAATGTACTCGCTTCTCAGATCTTCAAAACTTCTCAGTGTTTTATTTTGCCTCGGCTTGTTCCTCCTCACCCCACCACAAACGTCCTGCTTCAAGCTCCCCGGCAAGGCCCAGCCCACCGTGTGCAATAAAGCAGCGCGACTGCCACCGAGCCGGCCTGTTTCAGTTTGAACAGAAAAGGAAGCAAATCTGCCTAAAAGCGCCGAATGACGCAGACTGTTTTTTTTCATATTGTGCACAAATCATGCTGATGTCAGCTTGCCAGCCTTGACCTGTGAAATATTTCAGCACAGGATGAGCCCTGTCCTTTGCCAAACGCATCGAGTAGTGGTCCTACACGATGGCACATTTGAATATTAGGACCGGGGTGTGAGCAGATGAGCCCCAGAGGTGATGGATCCCCAGTGGGCTGATGGCTGTCTCTTTAAGTGACTTTGACCAATCTTTCAACCAAATCCTCCATTTTGTCATGCTGTCCGTTCAGCATGAAACCAAGACAAAATGGGCCTGGTGACCTTTCTGTTGCCTAAAATTGAGATATTGGCACCGCTGTTCATCATTTGAACACTTTTTCTATAAATATGAGCATTCAATATCTTTGAATGTCTAACCTGGACCCATTAAACCATGACACTGTATCCCTGCTTACAATAATTATTGATCATAAGCCAGCCCAGCCTGCGCATAAGGGTCCCTTTCAATTGATTTTCTACTGCCGGCTGCAAAAAATATATATATAAAAGAGTTCACATGAATTAAAGGCTGTTTTGCTTCAATTCATCTAAGCAACCAGACAATAATTTCATGTTACCAGGGAAACATGATAACACAGCTTCTGTGTTGCTCAACAATCAATTAATTTTATGCTTTGCACCGTTGTTTACCCTCCCATTAAAACCTGAAAAGTCAGTTTAGCGCTCTTTTTTTCCACCAGCGCTCTACTTTTCAGGGTTTTGTTGAATAAATCCTGAAATACAAAAGAGAGGCAGAGAGGAGCCAGACAGCTGTGTGCAGTCGAGCTCCATAGGCAGACAGGGCTTTTGTTAGCATGCAGAAATTCAACAAGCCATGTCCCGTTACCAATAGGAGCTCTGTTTTGGATGAAAGAATGGTTTTTGTTACTATAATGCCAATGAAAAGCATGGCAAAGCGCTCACTTTTATCCCTTACAGTCATATGCACTCATCTGGATTTTTCTTTTTCTCTGGATCCAAACATTTAGTCCAGCATTTGGCAAACGACCGGTAACTGACTGGTCCCTGACCAAAGTGAACATCAGATCAGACACTGTTTCTAGTAATATAAACACATAAATACTATACTATGAATACCATATACAGTATAATACTATAAATAGTGTAATTTGATCACGGAGTCATATAACACACTAGTAGCTAAAACAGTATTTTATTTACGCATGTACATATCAATAGTGAATCATGACCAAATGAAATTCTAGAAGTATAGCACAAAGCTAATGGCAATCCACATGAATAGTTTTTGCATGTTCTAGATTAAACATGGATATTGGAAGCTTATAAAAGACATGACCACAGGTTTACGACTCTTTCCATAAAGAGCTGAGCTGTTGATGTTGTTGTCCGTTTCTCACACAAGACTACATCGTCGATAGATTCTAGTTCATATTCACCATCTTTACTGTATCTAGATGCTCTAGAAGTCATGTTTTATGAAAAAAATAATTCCATTGTAAATCAAATCATAATTCGTGGATTCCAGTGTTATTTCCTAATTATGTTGGTGCATAATTTGACATGTTAGGCCTCCAGTCCAGCTCCTGAAGTCCCAACCAATAGAAGAGCTACAAGTACATACATGCCATTCAGATCATTTTCTGTTGGGTGGTGTTAACTAAGAGTAGCATTACACTATACTTGCAGAGTGTAAACACAATTATGATTGAGGAATGTACAGGAATGTGTTTTTATATTATGAAAGTGATTAGGCTTTCTCTGGGTACTCCAAGGGTATACCACTGAAATATTTTACATTGAATTAAAGATGAATAGATCAATAAAACTCCTAATTCTGTAAAAAAAAAAAAAAAGTTAATAAAGTTCTATTAACTGAATGTTTAAAACTTACATAACTCATATACATTTGTTTCCCAAGCAGCAGAGGCATTACAACTTAAACATCTCCACTAAATGCAGCCAGGCCAGTCCAAAGAGGGTAAAGGGATTAAATTACGTGGCCCAGTGAGCTCCAAGTAAGTTGTGGGCTAATCTTGCCTTAAAGACCAATGTACACTGACCCAGATGACTTCAACAACACAACTACAGCACAGAGAAAAACACCCCTGGAGCTGTTTCAGGTGAGCGGGTGGCCTGGCTGTACACCCATGTGCACACAAACACAGATTATCATATCAATGCACACGTGCGCTGCCTCTTATTCAGCTGAAAAAACGCTCTGTCCTCTCAATAGAGCTTTATGATTCCACCCCAAGAGCACAACCATCCAGAGGACAGCGTGCAGAATGAAACGAGGTGGTGTGCTGAAAAGTTTCACATGATCACAGCTGTTTGTTTATCTTAAATTATACAATTCTAGAAATACTGGTTAAACCGAAAGCAACATTCAAATGAAAATATAGCATGAAAATACAACGATGAATATGCTAATGCACAAAGTCTACAGTTAACCTGATCTAACAAAATTCATCTTAGATTAATGCTGCCGAGTATATTGTTTGTTTACTATTACCATGAAACAGCAGGAGGTTTGCAACAAACAAATTGACTCGAATGCATTACATTTTTACATGCATTTTGACCAGTCACAGTTCCTGATGAATCTTCCAACATGAGTGTTTTGATCAAGGTATTCATGTATTCACTCATTCCACCAGAAGTAAAATCATTTTGACAAACAATGCAAGACAATCTAAATCTTATTATAGGTTCACTAATGCGTATCTTATATACTGCAGCCATAATATGCAGCAATATGATTGCAATACTGATATTTTACGCACCTCTAATAGATCATGTTTGTGCTCTTAGTGCCTTGTTGTCATATATTTGGTAAAAAAGTTAAGGGATGCACAATAAAATCGGCATTATAGCAGAACATGTTTTTGGCACTGGACAGAAAATGTATGTGAATCACTTTTCTGCATCCCTGCAAAAATGTTACATTTCTCTGTAATGCAAATTCAGTTAATTCCCATTTTCATAAATGTTTAGGTATTGACATCGACAGATACGCACATGAAATTGGATATCGGCGTAGACCCACAATTCCTGTATCGCAGTATCCCTATTCATGAGACCCAGCTGTGCTACGAACCTGTCCACATTCACACCCTAAACGATGTTTAGTTTCAAACAAAACAGCCTGAAGCACAGAAAGACACAACACTTTAAAGCCCCGTCAAAGTTTGCTGAAGCCTGACAGTCCAGGGGAGCCTTTTGATTGTAAATAATAAGATGCTCCATCTTTCAAAGATGTACTTTTCCTAAAGCATTGTTGATTGCCCTGTGTCCATTACTTGGAAGGATTATGATAATATTCCACATTGTGCTCGGCGTGATGCACAGGAAATTCAATACTCAAAAGGTTAATGCAATCAATTAGGATGACAAAGGAGTAAAGTAAAACCCTCCTGCTTGCTGAGAAAGGCACAGGGGTGGGGGGGGGGGAGGTATTGAAAGCTTGAATGGATCTGCCGAGAGAAAAGAGGCACTCAAAATTCGAGAGAAAAGAGAAAAAAATGTCATCTATTCTGTATATACTCTTCAAAGCCAACGGTTGCTCACAGATACACACACACACACACACACATACACACACACACACACACACACACACACACACACACAGACACACAGACACACACACAGACACACACACACACACAAACACAAACACACACACACACACAGAGCAGAGGTGAGGACAGGGAGAGGGAGAGGGAAAGGGGGAGAGAGGGAGAGAAGCAAGCCGGGTAAAGAGAGAGAGGGAGAGACAGATATGCATCCTTAATGGTCAATTGCTATAATATATGGCTCATAGGGAGACATATTTCTGCTTTGATGGTAAATAGATACTGAAATGCCATAGAAAATGGACATGTCTAAATAAGGGTCCACTTCGAGATTTATTCTATGTAATTGCACGGGTTTCTCTCCAACTCCTCCAAGTTTCTCCTCTCCTGTTTTTTTGGAGGCGGGCATGTTTTTCGCTCAATATTTCAGATTTCATGTGCGAGCGGCCGCCGTGGTGTGAATATTAACAATAATAAAACTGGTGAAATTAAAAAGACAATCCCTTCTCTTCAGCAGGGAGACAATAGCCTTTATTATTTAGATAGATGCTACACTGGCGCACAACACAAAGGATTCCCATCATTGCAGATAAATGGATAAAGTTAGATAGCAGTATTGAGCCGTAGAACTATTGTGATAATCCATATTACCTTTTCAGTCGCCGGCTCAGTCTATCAGAGAAAGACAGCGATAATTACATCTTAGCAACCAGTCTGTTGTGATAAAAAGCTCAGAGAGGAACTGTAATGTTGCCCTGTTGAGAGACTCTGCTGTAATACCTAATTTCCCACCAACCAGAGCCAGATTGTGCAAGAGGAGGGAGCAGGAATACGGCTGATCCAGACAGGAGCACGCCAGAGACCACACCTGTTTCTAACGTGGCCAGGTGTGACATGTGGTAATGGCTGCAGGTTCAGATTTTTAAACGGGGGTGCGGGGGGGGGAACGAAAGCATGCTAGATATCAAACTCAGTCTGATTAAAGTACATACTTGAAGCCCTTTCACTGATTCAGCTGGGGAACATGGATGGATATCGCCGTTTTTGTTCGGCACTCTAAATAATGAAACACTGTTCTGGAAAGCTCTTGTGGTTGTTTGGACACGAGTGCAACACACGTCCACAATGCCATCATAAAGAAGTACAAGCCAATGCTGCATTCTGGTTTTACACTAAACACATAATTTCGAGGGTTTTTACTGCAACCCTTGCCCAGACTCATTTAGCACGAGGACGGGATAAGCACCTAGTTAACATGAGGTGATGGGCAGGGCCCTCCAGAGCAGAGCTGAGAATTCCACTGTTCACAAGCGCAACAGCCGTAATTTGACCTACATCGCATTTTTCTGTTGCGGCATTTTGCGGGCCAGCGGCCACATCACCGGACAAAGATCCCAGTGGGCTTTGAAGTTTTTTTTCAAGAAGGGAGGGCTCCTGAAAAGGCGAGTGGGAGGTGGGGGGGTTGGACACCGTCTCTAACGTCCTGCCGGCGCTCAAAAGAAAACAAACGCTTTAAGCGACACTCCTGTGTGTGCTTCCTGCGGCCCGAACGCCGGCCTGGGGGAGGGCTTTCAGGAGTGATGGATGGGCTCCGAGGAAAGTCTATTCACATGGAGATGTTACATCATAAATATTTACACAGGGCCGCCGTTTCCATGTAGCCTCGGCTTGTTTTGACACATTGGGAAAAAAAAAATTTCAAAGGCCCAAAAAACAGAGAGAAAGAGAAAGAGAAGAAGAAAGAGAAAATGGGGGGCTGGCAAACAAAAGAGCTGATGATGGAGTTTTTTTTTGTGGAGATATTCTAAGCTGACAAAAAGTGAAATAATAACTGAACACATTTCCCTTTATCGGGACAATAGAACATGAGTCATGATTTAGGATCATGACATACTTAGAAATGCAAACACAGCTCTTCTGGGCTGGTTAATAGAGGGTTTAGGACGAGTCCATGTAATTGCTCAAGAAGTAAAAAAGCATCACTTCGAAAATCTGACCGCATGTCTCTGCACTACGGCTGACCCCTGATCTTTAAAAAGCACTTGAGGAAGAAGGGAGCAGCGTGTTTTTGTTGTTGTTGTTGTTTCAAAAAACAGCCCGACCGATTCTTCACAGCTAGCGCAATTAAAAGCTTCCAACTCCCCGCAGAAGCCCTGAACCAATGAAAACAAATTTGGCAGTTTAATTTTCTTCCCACTGTTTGAGAGGGAATCCATTCTGGGAGGCTCTTGCTCTGCACCCGCCTGGTCTCTGGGAGCTTTGCGGAGCAGAGAAAGGCATGCAGGCCCCATGTTGGAGCCAGTTGGGCTTTCTGATTAGCTGAATTAAATATATCAAAACCCAATTAAGCTAACTATACTCTAGCCATTCAGGTTGCAGCGAGGGGAGAATTGGGTCATGATGCACGAGCTGCCTGGGCTTGGCACGCTCTCTACTCTCCGAAGGCAAACTGGGACTATTAAAGCATCCGGCTTATTAGGCCAAGACGCAGCAAAACACCACTTTGCCCAAAGAGTGACTCCAAAAAAAGCAGCATAGGGGCCTTTTAGCCTCTTAAACTCTAGATGTATTGTTCAGGCATTAAAGGAATTCACCAGCTTCTTTCAACCTCATTTCTACCTGCTGCATCTGCAGCACATGCTCAGGCCCCAGAGAGAATAATTTGGTTGCATTTCTCTGAGTTTAGAGAAAGGACAGAACGTCAAGTCAAAGTGTCCTATCAGTGGAGGTTAATGGACAGATGATGGGACATCATTCCATTGGCTTCTGTTATAAGAGCCTTGGGGCCCGTTTTCTTTTCAGGGAACGTTTGGTCTATGTGCTACAGAAGCAGCAGACAGAAATTAGGTTGAAATTAAATGAATTCCTTTATTCTTTAGACCTACTATTTAGTGACAGTGTTATTCTGTATTGTAAATTCTTTAGCAACTAGACTTATATGCAGGTACGATCATACGCAGAAGTTTGTACAGCAGCCAAATTAAATGTTTAGCTGATTTGTAAACGAAAATAAATAAAATCAGCTTCTATATTAGTATTTTTCAGCAAATGTTACTGCAAACTTCGTGTTTATTAGTTAAGACTAACATAATGGAAAAATAAAACATAAAAGATGACATCTGTCAAAATTTTGCTCACAATTTGTGCCTAAATTCTTCAAAAAAACAGTAATTGTGTATTAAAATGTGTGTTTTCTGATGTGCACTAAACTTCTCTTAAAAATCCGCATAACACAAGGGGTGCATAAACTTTTCCACATGCCTGAATGTAGCTACAATTGTGAGGAAATGCAGCTTACACCCATCGACAAGCCCATCAGAGAATAAGAGGCTGAGACATTTTCTGAAATGCTCAGGCCGTAACAAAACTCAGAGGCCAAATGGTGTTTGAATAAGACACATCTAGTTACACACAAAGGCCTGACTGACACAAAACTATACTCTGGATATTTGCTTGTCCAGCCCATGTCCAGCCATTTAACGCTGGTGGGCACGGGGGTTGTTGGATATTGTTTAGACGTAGTTTGGCCATGATTGATGCTGCGAGTGTGTATTCTCCTCTGTGCTGCTGACTGACACTGGCAGGACAAAAGACTGCTGTGTGGCAGAGTTGAGCTCTATGAGTCGCATATCATGGTTAGACTGGCCCCCCTGGTCATGAGGACGACCCCCAGACTGACATGAGACAACACGCAGCATCACTCCTCCACACTCCTATCTCTCTTGACTCGGAAGCCAGGGGCAAAGCCACCGCCTCATTCCCCAATGACAACAGCATCTACCTCAGCACAACTGTCGTCTGCTTTCTTTCAGCTTGGAAATGAAACTGAGAACATCGGGGTCTTTGATCCCACTGGACAACCAATGATTTTCACAATCTAAAACCCTGTTAACTTTGGGGTGTACATGGACCACACTTCAGGTCCTCCTTGTCGTAACTCATTTACATATTAGCTTCATAGTACTTATTAAACAGTTAATAAAAACACGTATTTAGATTGCTAGCTGGAGCCTGGAATGTATACTTACGGGCGATACATTCAATTTTCCTCAAGAGTTGGTGTATGTTTACATTCACCATAGCACAATGGATCAGTATGTGGAATTGGAGCTTTATACAGTATGTACTAGTGCATTTTAAAGGAAAGGAAAATGAAGCATGATACTGCCTTTATTGTTGGATGTACACTACCAGTCAAAAGTTTCAACGATTTCCTTTGTTTTTATTATTGGCTACATTGTAGATTAATATCGAAAACATCACCTATTGCTCTGATGACACCTTTGCACACTCTTGCCATTTTTTCAATCAGATTCATGAGGAATCGACCTGGAATGGTATTTAATTAACAGGTGTTCTTCGTCAAGAGTTCATTAGTGGACTTTCTTACCTCCTTAATGTGTTTGAGATCATCAGTTGTGATGGTCGGGTTGGTACACAGTTAGTAATACTATTCGATGATGGTTCTAATCCACATTATGGCAAGAACCATTTAACTAAGTAAAAAAAAACAACAGTCCATCATTACTTTATTACAAAACATATTCTGGTTTGTTTAACACTTTTTTGTTTACTGCATAATTTCATGTGTTCCTTCATCATTTTGTTTGTTTTCAATATTATTCTACAATGTGGAAAATAATAAAACCAAAGAAAAAACATTGAATGAGAAGGTGTGTCCAAACATTTGACTGGTAGTGTACCTTGAAAGTGTCTGAGAGAAACACATTCAGAACAAAATTCAGATAAGACCAGCATTGATAAGTGAAGTAAATTTCTATGGATTTCGCTAAGCACAATAACAATATATGTATTTTGAGCATGTTTAGAACACAATCTTTATATTTCTTTACAAACTTAACAACAGCACAGAGGAAGTCAATTCACAAGATTAACAACAGGGAGCATATTAAAGAAACTGTTATTCTACAGTGATCTTACTGAACACAAGAAGCAAGAGGAACACTGACATCCCCACTTTTAGCAAAATGACTTTTAGTGTAAAGATCTGCTGTCACCTGAAAACAAGAGCAGTGAAGATCTACAGCGAGATTCACGTGTCAGGGCAGAAACACAAAGAAATGACAGAGGGATCAGGTGCACATAGCACATATAGTCTCCTTATATCACATGCAAGACGTTTTTTTTCAATATATAGTGGCTGTTCTCAGTAAAACACAGAAGTAACAGAATATAATATGCCTGAGCCCATTTAGAGCAGAATGTGATGCATTCTGGCACCTCCCTGTGAGTTAATCAGTCAGGAGTAAAAAAAAAAGAAAATGTTGTGAAACTAATAAGTAATTTGTCAATTTTTACAGCCAGGGCCACATTGATCTCGGTGCAATGAATGAGGACACTTGATTTTCCTGTAGGGGAGGATAGGAGAGGTGAAGATTACTCAAAGGTCCTATTTGTCCTACCTTGTTTTCTCTCTGACCGAGCAAGTCACTCCATTCGCAGGCTTACTTCATCTGCAGAACAGACAGAACAGCAAACGGAGACTTCGTTAATTACATTGCTCACCAAAGGACTTTGGCAAACATTTTAAATACAAATGACTATATTACAAATTAATATAATAAACCAGCTTTTCTTTGGGTTCATATTTGGGGGATGTTACCTTGAAAACAATGTGCACTTATTTTGTGTCAGCGCCTATCAGCAGCTAAACCCTCTAGCTGTTTAAACCACTGTTCAAAATCAAACCAAAAACCATTTTTCAAAGATCTGCTCTTCATACCAAATATCCTACATGTTTGTGTTGATGTATGTAAATGTGTTGTTTTGTGACAACGATTTGTTTAAAAGAGCTTATTTCTATACACACATATCTATATACACACTGCATGTACAGGGGAGTAACAGCACATTCATAAACATTTGTGTTTATGTTTTTGCACAGTGTGTACATACTATTTGAATAATTGTCCAGAATATGGATACTATCTCTAAACCTTTGGAGACATTGCAAAATGCAAATGTAAAAAAAGATTTGTTAAATATGACCTGTGCAGGGCCAGCATCTATTCATAGGTTAGAACATAAAACCCACGATTATCCCTATATATGAGTCTATGTACACTAATGCATCCCACAGTGCTGCTGAAGGTGCGGTTGCTCGAACATGCTTGGGTAAAGGAGCTGTGATGGAGCGACCCATAGCGAGAGCTCTTCAGCGACCCCTGCAGTGACCCCTTGTGTGCTCTTGGAGCACAAGCGTGTGATGTCACCATCAGTAAGGACTGACAGGTGACGGCCCCCCCATCTCCCCACGGAGACCCTGAGAGCAGGTGCAGCTCCTGCTTAACCAGTTTTGTAAATATTTCAGCGCAGCTTGCCGATGATAATTTACTTAGAATCAGTAATCCTAAAATCTGATTGAGGGGAGGATTTTATTAGCTGATATGACCTTGGCCGGCACGCATTAGCCGAGGCCAGCGCGACACTCATATTACACCAGGCAGTAAAGCCAAGTCAACTGTGACCACTTTCTTCTGATTCCTCCATAAACAAACATCCATGCCGCGACGTCTGCTGATATATATATGTGCTCGGAAAAGAGCAGCGAGCCGCTGAGCACACACCACGGAGAGAGCTGAGAATTGTAAAGATACCACACAAACACAAGCTCGCCGTAGTGGCAGCTTGTTTTTCAGTGGTTAAAAGAACGCTGGTATTCAGGCAAATTCCGTATTCAATAATTCGGTATTCTCATTTAATATCAACATGGTTGTTTATAGCTGTTTATTTGTTGTCCCCGCGCTTAGAGTAAATATGTCCTTTTCATCTGAAAGACATCAGTATCAGAGATCTACACAAAGTACAGCAACACTTTACTGTTGGGCAGCATTCATGAGGCTCACAGCTACATAAGACTTTTAGCAGAATCAGAATCAGAAAACTACTGATCCCGGAGGAAACTGCTCATATTATGAATGCATATCATATTATTAAAAGAACAATATAAAATAGAAAGTCTAAAATAAAAGTAAAAAAACTGTGCAGAAATACTCTGAAAAATACATTGCATTAATTAAACACAAGATATACACAAACGCTGGTGTATAAATACTATGGATAAATAACTTACTATACTAGTAACACAAGTAAATGGTAATTGACATATACCTATATTAACATTTATAAAGGTGTATTCCGAGAGTTTTCTGGAGTTAAACTGACTAAAATGTTCGGTGGAGTGAGTTGGGGCTTATAGCTACTATTATTGAGTCCAAGACAAGTCCAACAACATAAGTAGTCCAGAACAGAGTGCATTAAATAAATAAAATGTATATTTAAAAGGTGGAGCTTATGTGAGAGCATTGATTAGGCTGCCACTGACTCTCTTTGCGATGCCAACAGATATCAGTGTAAGGATCACTTCCTATCCTCCACAACCCATTCGATAGACAGAAATTGCTCGCCAAAGCCCTCGTCTGACTTCGCTGAATTCACTTGTCACCCCAGGCCACGACCCCACCCTGGCCAACCAAATGAAATCACTTGCCCATACTAAACCTCTGGTTCAACAAGAAAATTACAATTTCTTTTTTTTTATCATTACATGTTTTTTTTATTTTTATTAAATGACAATACAAGCAACAAGTCAGTACACAAAGAAACTCAGAACGTGGTACCAACAGGCCATTTTTACATTTTTAGTCAGAGTGGCATAAAGTGGCACTTTTTCAGAAGGCGGCCGTGTATCAGCATGTTAAGTGTCTTCTCTGAATAAACCAAATCAAAGCCAATGCTGACTGATTAAACCAAACTCAAAAACACAAAGAACTGCAGCGTTTCAGAGTCAGTGCATGTTGGATTAAGGGAAGAAAATGCACAATATAGATTTATTTGTTTGTAAACATAAGTCAGTCTTACCTAAGATCAGAGATCAAATTTATGGAGACTAAAGGCCAAGCGCAAGACCAGCCCAAGTACAAACACCACTGAGTCCAACACAGTAGAAGAAATGTCTTCATCCTCAGGTTTATGGATTCAAATCGTGCTTTGATTCTTCATGGATTACTTATAACAATTGTCTTTCCTAAAGCACCACTGAAAAACCCTTTTTGTAAAATATGTAGTCTGTTGAAGAGTAAGGCTGAATATTTTTAAGGTACGGTGTCACCAGAATAAGTTTGTTACAGACTTATTCTAAAATAGATTTGAGTAGTTTGTTCCTCACACACAGTACCCCATAATGACAAGGCAAAAACAACTTTTTAGAAAGATGTGCAAATGTTTTTATTGCCAAAAGTTTGTTAATCCAGTCAATATTTTGTTGAAGCACTTTTGACAGCATTCACAGCCTCAAGTCTTCTTGGGTGTGACACTACAAGTTTGATTTTGGAGATTTTCTCCCATTCTTCCCTACAGATCCTCTCAAGCCCAGTCAGGTTGGATGGGCATCGCCAGTAGACAGCCATTTTTAGGTCTTTCCAGAGAGTTCTGTAAGATTCAAGTCCTGACTCTGGCTGGGCCAGACATTCACAGACAGCTCCTGAAGCCACTCCTTTGTTATCTTGGCTCTGGGTCACTGTCACGTTGGAAGATAAATCGTTGCCCTAGTCAGACTTCCACAGCACCCTATAGCAGGTTTTCTTGGCTGCTGTCGTCTTACCCTCTATGCGGACTAGCCGCCCAGTTCCTGCAGCAGAAAAACATCCCTACAGCATGATGCTGCCACCACCATGCTTCACTATAGGGTGGTGTTAGCCAGGTGATGAGCAGTGCCTGTTTATCTCCAGACATGACGCTTGGACTACAGACAATTACCTGGACTTTACTGCTTGGTATCTACTTTGATATGCACTGTCAACTGCGAGACCTTATATAGACAAGTGTGTGCCATTCCACATCATGTTCAATCAACTGAATTTACCACAGGTAGTCTCCAATCAATTTGTAGAAGCATCTCAATGATGAAATCAGTGGAAAATCAGTGGAAATCAGATGCACCTGAGCTCAATGAGTGTTGTAGCAAAGAGTGTGATTACTTAGGTACCTATTGTGTTTAAACGCTTACATTATAAACGTGTGAAACATGTTATCACTGTCATTATGGACCATTTTGTGTAGATTTTGTAACGTAAAGTGGTATTTGGTAGATGCCCTTATCCAAAACAACTTACAATCATTAGTTACATGGACAGTCCCCCTGGAGCAATTGATGGTTAAGTGCCTTGCTCAAGGACACAATGTTAGAAAGTGGGGGTTTGAACCTGCAACTTTGTGGTCATTAGGCACTTGGCTCCTACCACACATTTGGTAAAGTCACATTTGAGGTCTGTGCCCAGGCACGATACAGTGTGATCACACTAGTCAAATAAACTTTGTGGGTTAAACGTGCTCAGGCACAATATGGACCACGAAGTGCAAGTAGAGCCCAAGACTCTAACTTAGGGGTCACTTTTAAGAGATAGCTTACAATCAATTATTTCTTCTTATGTATGTTTGTTTTTCCTAGTTGTGGAATGTAGATCATTTATGATTTATAATTTTCTGTTTTCTTATTTCATTTGATATTTTATAGTAGCTATAAGTAGCACTATACCTCAATCTTACCTCATTTTAGAAAAGTGTTCCATAAATAAAGTTTACTGACTAACTTTAGACCAAATGTCGTCTGACTGATGACTTTTAGAGCAATGTGAAACTTTTTAAAATCAGATTTTTCACCAAACTTCTACTTCAAGACATGACTTGATTATTTGGCCTAAAATGTCTCCCATTCACCTTTCCCAAAGACCATTAAGATGTCTAAACTTTCATAGATGCCCATTAACGCATATGTACTTTACGAGCGCTGCTTGACCTGATGCATACGTATCCCAAACATACATGCACTTCTTTACCAGCCCTGCCATCTGTCCATGCCTGAGCACAGAGGAGCATTATTTCATCCCCCCTTCACTCCCTCTCTTTCTCTCTCTGTCTCTCCCCCCAGTTACACGCACTTGAGTGACTGTGACAGCTCACAAAGTTTCCTAACCTTGAGAGCACACGGCAGCGAAAAAGTAATAATAATTCGAACCTGGTCTCCCTACTTATTTTATATCTCCCCTCAGCAACCTAACTTCTACTCGGCAACAGTGCAGTTATTAATTCATGAGGCACTAATTAGTTCTTTGTTTAATTTTGTGTTAAACAGACTGACCGGAATGATAACGACTCGCGCTGTAGCGCTTTGGTCCCATGCTGCTCCTGTTTGCTACAACAAGGGAGCATCGTGCGACTAGCATGATGAACCCAATTCCCTTCTAAGTTGCACTTCATTAAGTCAAAATGTGACAAGGAGCTTAGAGGAGGAACTGGCAGATCCGATCGTACATAACAATGCAGGCCCAGTAAGTTTGGGGGTGGGTGGGGTAGGGTGGGCTGGTGAGCGGGGGGTGGGGGGGTGCATTCCGGCATGCATGTTGCTAATTTTCTATTTTTAACCCTTGGGGGCCGTCTTCCATTTTCCTTTAATTGTTTTTGTTAGGGGCTGCAGTGTCCTCTCTTTAAATTGCAGCTCCTATCAACTCCCCTGATCAAACCCCCGGTGCAACATCTCCACAGCAGAGTAAACAACCGACTTGCCCTTTCGCACGACGTGGCGCGGGCGGAATGTGCCGGCAAATAGGTGAATTTAATAACATGTTTTAGCGCGCCGGCTCGCGCATCAAACGCAGCAACAAAGACGTGTTGAGGGTGGAAATAGACAAAATAGAGATGTTGCCCTTTTTTGCCTTTCTAACTGGAGGAACCTGCCAAGCGGCACCGAACAAAAGCCGACAGAAAACAGAGAGGAATGCAGGAGCTCCTTGTGAGCCACCTCATATTTCTCATACCTCACCAAAGTAACGAGAATGCACACATAATTGAGGAGGCAATGAAATGCATATCTGAGATTTATGATCATCAGGTAAGAGCTTTTGCCAAGTTTTCGATCATGAGAAAGTGTGGCATTCGTCATTCTCAACGATATTTCAGCTGCCTAGGAGACACACCTTCAACCCCGTCTGCTCAGTTTCCATTTTGATGGAGCTCGGCTGAAAGCTGAATTTTTGCGGATGTGTGGCGGGACACTTGTAAAGGTTCATATCATCAGAGTTGGGCATCTGTAAATGCTGTCTTATGAGAAAATCCTCAAGTTCTCAATGAGATATTTACCCTCATGAGGATCTCACCATTGGTTAAGGATACAATAAAATAAGGCCAGTAATTACACTGTGTAATAGGAAAGATTGGCATTTTCAAAATCATTTTCGTGTGGATGGAAATGACATTGCTCTGACTATTCTGTATTCACTGGTGCAGATAAATAAACAAGGCATGGAGAGAGAGAGAGAGAGGGGGGGGGGGAACACATGAATAGAGAGCGCAGAGTACAATGGCAAGCAGGTCAGTAATTAGAAAGTCTGTTTGCACAGTAATAATTTTAATATATTCATCAGGAAACAGAGCATGCCTTGCATGATAAAATGCCATCAAGGAAGATATCCCAGCACTCCCTTAACCTTTACTGCAGACTGGCAGCAGATTGTGGAGGATCTCAAAGACAAACCATCTCACCAATTATTGACACATATGGCTGGGCTCCCTTTGGCAAGGAAATTAGGCAGTGGACGGCCGACATGAAAACCTGACATTTAGAGGCTACCTTTTTCTTCCTGCCAGGAAAGGCTTATTGGTTAAGTTTATTGGTTAAGTAACTCAATCAAGAGCACACTGTCCCCTTTAATGAAGCCAGAAGAAAGGTGTGGCACCCATACACTATGAGAGTGAAAGCAATGAAAAAAAAGAAAGAAAAAATGCTGTAATTGTCATTTCCATGACGTGGAGTGTAGAATGGTGGTGGTAACCTTGTCTGATATTGTGGCTGCTCTTGATGCCATGGAAATGATTGCAAATTGTTTAACAGAGTCCTGACACGAGAGAAACCTTGACCCTATTAAGCTACTCCCAAAACAGAAGAATACACGGGTGGGAAAGGAAAGAAAAGAATGCAAGGAGTGGCAAAAAAGCTAATCTTCGTGTGTCAGGTTCTTGAATTAACATTA
Organism: Bryconaethiops microstoma; assembly: GCA_037577275.1. Taxonomy (NCBI): domain Eukaryota; kingdom Metazoa; phylum Chordata; class Actinopteri; order Characiformes; family Alestidae; genus Bryconaethiops; species Bryconaethiops microstoma. The sequence continues at coordinate 26,813,887 of JBBJLS010000134.1, read as the reverse complement.
GAACAGGGAAGAACAGCTTAAAAGAGAAATAGGGGGCCAATCCTGGAGATGCAAAAATAATAGGCCTCCAAATAATGAAATAAATGTCTAAAGTCTTAAATACTAGGCACCTCTTGGCAGGCCCAGGCATTCTTTTTTTTTTTAACTCTCAGAGCTATGTCTTGTCAAGGGACTACTTTTACTTTCATGGCATTGTGCAGATGCCCTTATTACAATCGTTAGTTACAGGTACAGTCCCCCTGGAGCAACTGAGGGTTAAGTGTCTTACTCAAGGACACAATAGTAGAAAGTGGGGGTTTGAACCTGAAACTTTGTGGTTATCAGGCAAGTATTTTACCCACCAGGCTCCTACCACCAGCCAGAACTGCTGGCCTATATATTAACATGTAGTACTTTGTAATGTAGTACATGTTAAGATAACACATATGAGCTGTGCATTAGAAATACACGAGTGCAAGAAACATGCAGTACAAATACTGTAATTTGCTGTATTTAGAAACATGGTAAAGGTTGAAACTTCATAGGAGTGCCTTTAACACTAAAAAATGTCCCTCAATATCAGAATCGGAATCAGAATCAGAAAACCTTTCTAAACCCAGAGGAAATTGCTTAATATGTGAGATAGTAAAATGACTAGTAAAAGTAGCATTGAGTTTTTTAATACATTATTTGCTATTGCATAATGCAAACGCAGGTTAGGATTCGTAGCTGCAATTTGCAAAATTTACAAAAGCACATGGATTTAAGTCAGATTATGGATTTATGATTAGAAAAATAACAATTGCATAGTTACAGTCATATGCAATTCCTTTTGACACAGTTAGATGGTGAATAAATTACACCATTTACTCAAAAACAAGCCTTATGATTAATAACTTAACAGCTGAAATCAAGAGTGTCAGCAAACATTACAGTATGCGCGTATGACTGCTGACCAGACAGAAAACATGTCAAATGCCACTTCAGAGCGTTTCATAAACTATAGGGACCTAAAAATAAAATACACATTCAACAAAGTGTGCAACATATCCTGAACGGACAATCCTTGTTTGCTGGAATTCATGACAGATCCATTATTTTCATGTCCTGACTATGTCTCTTAAAGTAATAAATTTAAAAACCCCCTCCAGTTTACGCAGTCTTAGTTTAAAAAAAAAAAAAGCATCAATAATTACATGATAGTGTGGACGTATGACTGCAGCCGTGAGCACACAGGGCCTTTCCTCCTTAGCTTTGGTCTTTTCAAATACTGTGTGCTCCCCACTGAGCCTCTATTCAGTATCCGTGGCACAATGAAAAATCGAACATTTACTTAATAGCGTTTCTTATGCAGAGTTGACAGAAGCGGGTAGGCCCCCTTTTTTGCTGTCACTTCTGGGTGCTATTCTCCGCTGCCTGCTGGAGAGGACAGGCCCGGGCTGAGGGCATGCTACCTCTGCGCCCCGTCCTGCCCTCCTGCCCTAATTTTTGTTGTCCGTCTCTTTGAAATGGCGTGCTCACGTGGGAGCAAAGAATAGGGAGTGATGCGCAACAAGTGCCGGCTCCATGGAAACCACCATTTTGCCCCAAAAATATTCCTTTCTGTTGCCTTTGAGGACCTGTCACTATGCAAAGTAAGCCCCAGTCAAACCCCAGGCCTGGGCGTGACAAAGCCTCTTTTCTGCCTTATACTTGATTGATTGAAAAACTTTTTAGCAAAACCATGTTACAAGACCAAAAAAAAGTGACACATGGAAGAAAAGGGCTGAGGGCAAGGTTTCCGTGGTAATATTAGAAAACGGAGGAGGTCGGGGGGCCAGAGGCCAGGCCGAGCATGAAAATGGACTACAATAGTGATTAAGATGATTAAAGAAAGAAGGACATTTGTGGAAGCACTTCTTATGACATCCAACAGCCCAATCTGAAAATGTCATAAAAATCAAAACTTTGCGTATGTTTATGGGCGGTAAGCACCGCTTTCCAAGGTCTGAAGGAAATGCAGCGCAGGCTAATATCCCTTGATTGCATGGTTGGGGTGTATTTTTAGAATCCTTCCTCGAAAAGCCCCGTATTTCACTCAGTTATTGAACTTCCCGTTAACCAGATGGGTCTTGACAGTCATGTTTGATTAGCTATGTTACCATAACCACCCAGCCTTCTTATGATGCATGATCTGGAGCTAACAGCTCTCGGTGCCTGCATCTATGTAATCTCCACTAATCCACAGTCTAGTATCCTGTATGATGATTATTAATGCTTTTTGCATTATGTTTCCTCCGCACTGCTGTGCAAACCACTCGTGTTACTCATGTATGAAAAGTGATCAATATGCTACATAGTGCAAATTTCAGCCGTCTTGTTGACCTAAGTGACAGGCCATTTAAAAAGGGAGCGAGGCGGACCGAGCAGGCCAGATTCTGCACCCAAGACAGGCCTTATCATTTATTCATCTCTAAAAACAAGTCAATACAAACAGTTCATCGGCAGACATGGCCTTCAATCACGCATTCAGCTCAGGGACAGATTGCTGTTAGTTTAAAAAAAAAAAAAGAAAAAGGTGCATAGATGTAGATGCTTTCACTGAAAAGAAAAGAAAAAAGAGCTCAAATAGTTAAAGTTAGCGATAGTTCAGTTTACACACAGGGCTGTGCTTTACAGGGGCAGGTGGTCAAATGAGGGGTGGAGTATGAAAAAACTTGAAGATGTGGGGTGGGGAACAGGGTCACCATGGGGCAGGGGAAGACTAAAAGTTTTTTTGAAGATGGGGGGCATTAGTCTTGCCAATTTGGGCACTATGCCCAAAGGGGCAGGTGCACCTAAAGCCCCCGCGTCCCTCCCCCCCGACACGTGCCTGTTTACAGAGTTTCCACTTGTCTCAAATGTAGCTCAGCAGTTTGGTGTCCAGTGTTTGCTTCTTTGCACTGGAGCTACAAGGCTAATGTAGCAAACAAGTACTTAACAACTTGACAAGGTGATGATTCAGGCAGTTTGCACAGCACTAATTGGTGGTGAATGAACTTCCAGTTCTTGTTTGCTGCAAAACTGAGGAAATTACAGACACCAAACATTTCTTAGCATAACCGTGTAAATTAAAGTTTGCACCAAGATAAAAAAAAAAAAACGATCACTTTAATGGACCCTGTGTTCATAGCTTATTTTTACCCTATATTCATGGTAGAACATGGATATAGGGGTTTGTGTAATTCCGCCCTTCACTTCTTCCAGCTCTGATTAAAAAGGCCATATTTACTGTGCGCACATGAAGGGCCGAGCAGCAGCAACATGAGCCTTAGCAGGAGAAAATCAGTATTCCAGAGCTGGCCAATCTGAGCTCAAAAAGGCCTAAGCAAATCCCTACGGCGGAGGTGTCAGACGCAAAATGACGAAAATCTGCTCCTTGACAGGGAGTCATTTATATTTTAGCTTCGTTCCATTATCTTAACGAATCCATCATCAGCCAATGCAATATTAACAGCAGAAAATCAACTCATTAGATCCAGGGGGATTTAATCAAGATTGCAATCATGTATGCGGTTCCTGGAGAGTTTGATTTTTTTTTTTTTTTCTTTTTGGTCCTTTCCACATAATTGGCGCATCTCAGATCTTAATAAATTATTCTCTGTCTCAGATTGATGCCCTTTTTTCCCTCCCTCTCACGCCAGGCTCTTTCTGCCTGCGACTATAATATTTACCATAAACATTATTATGTCATGGGCACACAGTTTAAAATGGCCTTTAGCTAACTCGGAGAGGTAATTGGCTTTTCTATTTCTCTCTCGTTTTCTTGTTAATTGCCAAATGATATTGCTAAATGTCTCCCACGAAAGAGAGTAAACGCTTCACTTTAGCTACGCTGTCCTGCCTTTTCAAGCCTCGACTGGACTGGACATTAAAACGGATTCGGAGGTGATTAAAGCAGCGAAATGCATGATTTTCCATTTCCATTTCTTTTGAGGATAAATACGATATATTAAACTTGTTCTATTAAAGCGAGCAGCGGAAAAAAAACAGCATGCTTCACTGTAGCTCATCTAGGTCATCAAATGTCCTCTTTGTCTTTCCTTTCACGTCAAATTCATCAAAACGTGATGAACAAAGCAGCCGCTCTCAATAAAGTCGTCACAGATGTAAAAAGATGACCATGCAGGCTAATACAAGTTGAGCTGGTATTATCAACAACAGCAGCATATGCTTGTGGAGAGCTACGTGATGTCAGCAGTTGCCTAGATAATCCAACACACTTATAAACGCTCAGCTGACAGCACCAGAGAGGTGGGCTTCTGAAATATCACTGTAAAAGAAATGTAAAAGAAAGTCGATCCAAATAACCTGTGTAGAAGTTCATATAAAAGACCATTACTTGTTTAATCTTATGTGTTTCTCTTTTAATTCAGCTGTTGAGGGAAATGCTGGTCATTTACAGGTAGCCTCCTCAGTTAAACAAATAAGAGAGATGGATGCACTCTCAGGACGGGAGCAACAGTGCAGTTTCAGGCAAACGAAGCCTGTTTTTTTCCTGCCATGCTGACACTGAACAGCACACTAAATAGCAACTTCAGTTTCTAAAACGCTGACAATTCTTATGACAAATGCTCCAAACACTAGGCACAATGCAGACCCAAGTTAAATAGATCCCTCGGACATGCCCGGGCCTGGCCTGTTGCCACAGCTACGCAAAGCCAACACACAAAATATATGGCGTTAACAAAACTCAAAGAAGAGCGAAATACAAGCACACGCATACAAGCATGACAGTTTAATCAACAAACCAGCTTGAGCAAAAGTACCTTTGGAAACTTTCCTGAAAGTCGATATGTAGTAATAAAATCATAATTTTTTATGTTTCATTTAGTCCCTTAAGCAATAGTTGTTCAGAGTGACCAACCATTCCACAAATACTCCATATTTCAAAATACAAAGCTGTTTTTTCACATTTCACTTTCTCTCTCTCTCTCTAAATGTATACATATATATACACACACACACACACACACACACACAAACACATACATATACATATATATATATATATATATATATATATATATGTGTGTGTGTGTGTGTGTGTGTGTGTGTGTGTGTGTGTGTATATGTA
>JBBJLS010000134.1:26789316-26803934 GCA_037577275.1 Bryconaethiops microstoma | reverse complement strand
TTTTATTTTTTATTAATACTCTACTGCATATAGAGCAGTAACTAAGGAGAGGAAGTGTGTGGGTTTCTAGTTATAGCAGGGATTCCCAAAGGTTACATTGTTGTTTGCAAATGCATGAACACCCCTGGATAAATGACACATTCTGTTGATTTTCTAGGAAAAAAACACTTCTGTCATGGACACTATGGATTTGAATATGACACATTCTTGTGCAATTTTAATCCATATGTATAATTTACTTGCTGAATGTAGCATACTGGGGGTTAAAACAGAACCTGTGAGTATGGGCATGTGTGTGAGTATGGGGACCCATTCAGTCAGGATTCTCCACTTGTTCCTGCATTTTAAAACCTTTAATCTTTATTTCCTAAAACAGTTTAAGGTGATGATATTCATGGTATGTTTTGGGTCACTGTCTTGTAATATCCAGACTCGTTTCCTTCAGTTTCTTCACTGACTGTGGCACCTTTGCTTCCAGGATTTGTTGAAATTGAACACAATCCTTTTTTTTTCCTACTCTTAAAACATTCTTGTACCGCTGGCACCTATCGTATTGTAGCCAAAGAGCTGTGCAGCAACACCACAGCAGGCGCATCATTATTCTCATTCCAGGCAAATCTTCCAAAATGTCCTTGGTAGGTTTGGGGGTCTTGCTTTGCATATTTGACCAGTCTACGAGCAGTTCCTCTCCTTTCAGACACTGAACACTCCCAGCAGGAAGTGTTAAGATATCCTTTTCCCCTTGCTTTGTGAAAGTCAGCTATCTATAGTTTCAGATCCAGTCAGCCACTTTGATGAGCAGATGGTCATTAACACACAAAGAAATCTGAGGGGTCCTTAAGCTCTGAGACCTTGCATACAAGTGACGGTAGTCAACAGACCGAGAGGTGCCCAAACTTTCCCACATGCCTCATTTTATTATTTTATAAATGGTGATCATGTCTTAAAATGGTAGAAATGTGTCATAATCAAATATATTCCATGCAGATGCTGTATTAACTTCTTTCTACTAAGAAAATCAACAAAACATGTCATTTGACCAAGGATGCCCAAAGTTCCTCATACGACTGAATATACCGGCACTGTGCATCCTGGGTACTGTAGTGAAAGAAACACTAATGGACTAAAATACAATCACAATCCATAACTGAGGCTGAGAGATACCATACTGTGATACAGAATGCTACTTAACATGATAAATAACATACTTTTTAAGACCTTATTAGTCTGTTATTAATCTGACATATTCAGCAACGGATATGAATGATTTGCTATAAATGAGCTATTACAAAACTGATACACACCATGTATAAGAGAAACTGAGACATGGGCCCACGTGATGGCTGTTGGGGTTTCGAAGCTAAAAGACATTTCCGACACTTAAAAACAGGACGCGACCAGCTGATAGCACCAAGGAACTGGGCTTCAAAACTATCAAAGTCGCGTCCGACAGAGCACTGAGCAGACATTGTGAAGGGTAGCTTCTCCTCCACTTAGCACAACTGAATGTGCTTGGCAAAGACTATTTATTTCCAAAGCGAGACCTTATCAGCTTTGTGAGCAAATCCATATCCGTCCTGTCTGCCCTCTTCCAGCCTGCCTTCTTTTATGTAAGTGGGAGATATTTCACCCGCCTATCGGTTTACCTTATACGTGCTGGTATATGCAGGAAAAAGTGCCCATGTAGGGTCACTGCCTCTCCTCTGCACAGCCCTCTGAATCAACAGTGGCCTGTGCAGGACCATTTGTCTCTGCTTGTACCCTACTCTCTCTCTCTCTCTCTCTCTCTCTCTCTCTCTCTCTATGGAAAATACAACATGCTCTTCAGACTGGAATGTAGTACCACGCTGTATGTTTCACAAGAGCTGATAACATGTAGGGTCAAATGTAAGCCTTTTTAGTTATTTAGCTATCTTTAGCAGTTGATGTGCCTTGGCTTAAGGAAAAAAAGAAGGTATAACAGTGACAAATAAAAGCCTGATGGGTTTTACACCTATCCAAAAACCATAAAAACTAAAATAAAAATGAAAATCATGTCATGGAGCCTTAGATGAAAAAATGAAAGACGATCATCAAAGGCACGACGGCAGGCTTCAGACGCTGACAGTATGGCTTATGCCAAAAACACAACACACGTTCTTTGTGAGAAGACTCATTCAAAGCCCACAGAACCTGTGAAAACCTGAATCTCGTGGCGAAACAATGAATCAGCTTGTGACAGAATTCTACAGTAACAGCCGTATCATCTCCAGAGAGGAGCAGGAGGGACGAGCAGCTGTTTAAACGCGCGAGAAGGTAGGAGGAGGTTAAAAGGAGTCAATGGAGGCTAAAAAGACGGCAGGTCCACCGATGACAGAAAGAGTGGCCTGGGACTGTGGTTCAGGACTTCTGGAAACCACATCAAACAGGCCATGGAGAGCAGCCAAGATGAACACACACCAACTGTTGGGGAGGCAGAGGTATGGAGGGAGGGGGAAGAGAGAGAGGGAGAGAGAGAGACAGAGAGAGAGAGAGACAGAGAGAGAGAGAGAGACAGAGAGAGAGAGAGAGAAAGAGGGAGAGCAACAGAGAGTGACAGAGACAGAGAGAGAGAAAGAAAGAATGAGAGAGAACCACAAAAAGCTTAACCCCTCAAACCCTGGGCTTATTATTTAATAAAAAGCAATACTTTGGTAAAAACAAAAATCAAAAATGACTTTTCTCCGTTATGCTAAATGTGGTCCGTGGTCTAAAGTCAGCTTTAGAGAACTCTTGGTCCCCTAAAGCAGTGCTTCACAATCTGGTCTTCAACAGATGATCCACATTTCCCCCCATCCCTGTGTGTCAAGCAAAAAATTCACTGCCCAGTGGTTCTACAGTGCTAAAACCTGTTCAGTGGATTCCACAGAGTGTGAGGTTTTTAAACCAATTAAAGGGTTTTCCTATACAACATATACAACCCAAGAACCATTCAGGAACCTTTATTTGAAAAACGTATTTTCGTAATTTTTTTGTTGCATATTATAGGGATAACAGTACATAGCACATTGTCTTCAGCAAATATTTAGCAGTTTGAGAGAAGTGTGATGATTTATAATAAAAGGTGGGTTACAAGCTGTTAGTACTTAACAGCTTTAGCCTCCTGTGTTAAGAAGCATACCTCAGGCGCCAAACATGTCCTGGCTGATAAACTATCACCTTTTCTGCTAAACTATCATCTTAAGACTAATTATTCAGTAACTACTTTGTGACTAATGTGTAGGCTATGTAGGTTTGAGAGAGAGAAACTGAAGTGTAGAGTTTAAGGGGTTAAAAAGAGAAAGAGCAGGGATAGGAGGTGGTCAGTAGTTATGGGAAACACAAATGGCCCATGGCTCGCTGCTCCAATCAATCTGCCACTGCAATCAATCCAGCAGCAGCAGAGCCTCCAGCACACACAGACACACATACATACATACATACACACACATAGACACACACTCTGGGGCCTATCAGGGTCAGCCACTTGTTCAGACGAGCACCTGACTAATACCCGCCGCACTGTCACTTCTATATTTGTATCCCACTAATCTGCTCTCCCTGCTTCCAATCTTTTCCACTTTCTTGCAAATTTATCACTAGACTGAAAGGCCGGTGCCAGATCGTAAGTGCCTCACCCCTTTAAATTAAACAGTGGCATTTCTGATAAAGCCACTAAATTCCTTATCTCCCTGCGCTGAAGACTCTTTAAAGGCAGAGTGTCACTTTTCCTAAAGAGGAAGGCCGTCATGACGCCATGCGCCGCCTCCCGCCTCCCTTTGCTCCTTTTCAAGGAAAAAAAAAATCATGACAAAAATAGAACAAAATTCGAGTGAGGCATGCTACAAAACAGACAGCTATCTCTCCAGTGGTGCAGCCCCAACAGCTGCCGCTTTCCAGCCTGCTTGTTCACCAGCATGAACAGAATAAACAGATAAACCACTGAACAAAGCCCTGTTACACTCGATTTCCCTCAAATACACCATATCAATCTACGTATGTGCTCTTGTAAAAATAAATATGTTCACATTTTGTCTGGAAAAGATACTTCATTAGAAAAGAAATGTATGACTCTTTAAAGAACCCTCCACTGTATGACTCTTTAAAGAACCCTCCATTTGGAACTGACGAATATATTAAACACAGAACAAGGTTAATTTAATTGTAGATATCTGTGACGGTGCTACTTTAAAAATAATGCCAAACCCATTATTTTGATGTCAGCACTCATGAGCACTCAAACCCCAGCTGTTTAAACCCGTTCTGGACCAAAAGATTCAACATGTGTTTTTAACAGTCTGGAAAAGGAAACTGTTAAATCTTTCTTTAGGCAAAACTTGCCTCAAACCAAGAACACTTTCATGAGCATGAAGCTGAGTATTATGATATTAGAAAATAAGTATTTACTGCTTACAAAAACCTTGGTGGTATTCTTACTTATTTAACTGAAGAGTAAAAGCAAATTTCAAAAGAAACTGAAGAAGTTGTTCCCAAACTATTATATACTCCTCCAGAGTCCATAGAACAGATTTCTTCCAGAACACTGAGTCTGTGGATGCATAAAGGTTCCTAACGCTCAACACTGGGCTTCAACACAAAAATTAAGTGACCAGGCGGTCTTAAAACTTTGAGTGCACTGGAATTTCACTATAAAATGTTGACACAATGTTGACAGAACGTAAAACATACTTCTGTTGCGTTAACTCATTATTTGACGTTCACTCAAAATAGTGAGGCCACTATTTTAAAGAAAAAAACTTTTTTCTACGATGTAATTATTGTTGGCTTTTCCATATTGCTTGGTGATGAGCTAATGTGAAACTAAACTGTCATGTTGTGACAAGTCTGCACTGAAAATATTATTTATTATAGACAATCCTAGTATGAAACTGATACAGGCACGGAAACAAAGTTTTAAGTCCTTTGATTCAGTCCTCTGATGAAGTTAAAGAGAGTATTTAAGCAAGTTCCTCCGAGATTATTAAAGTTTTCTAACTCTTCTAATGGAGTGAGGCAAACGAGACCTTTTACCTCGCAACTTTTCCTCAAAAATTATTTCCCACCACAAACCATAATTCTGACACTGTGGTGGTCAGTCCTGATACTGTAGCTTGACACCACAAATAAATCGATGTATGGGAAACACTGACGCACTGAACTTACTTAATTCAAATGTATGGTTTAGGGCACATTTCAATATGGATGGAAAAACTTACATCAGCACTATTTTGTCTTTTACTTTACACACTTTTGGCAATAAATGTGATGATGTAAAACAGGTCTTATACTTAGTGGAGCTGATAAGTCAGGTAAACTCAGTGCATCATACTTTTCAGTGTGTGTGTGGCTCTATGGAGTTGTTAGACAGGCCTGAGGAGGGGTCATGTTGTTCCTGCTGAGGACCCACAGCAACACCAGCTTGTCAATAAATTTCTCATTAGTTTCCTTTCTGGTGGGGCTCCATCACCTAATATGGAATGTCCAGCATTCTAGGTTATTTTGAGAGTGTGATAATTTGTTCTCTCTCTCTCTCTCTGTCTGTCTCTCTCTCGCTCTCTCTCGCGCTCTCTCTCGCGCTCTCTCTCGCGCTCTCTCTCGCGCTCTCTCTCTCTCTCTCTCGGCTTGCTCTGAGTGTCACATATTTGTCAACAACTTCAAGGCAGCGTTGAGTCAAAAAAAGGCTGCCGCTAAACACACAGTACTGTTTTAAAGATAGTGCCAACAGGAACACTGCGCCGGGAGTTAGGAAGCAGCCGAAGAGTAGAAGTGAGAAGAATGAGTCGTATAAAAACCACGATCAAAATGTGTGCCATAAAGTAAGTGAGCGACTCCTATGCCTAATGCTTTCCACTCTGTTTATTTCAAGGCTGAGTGGTTCGCTCCGGCTTTATTTATGCAGGGAGGATTTTTTAACGCCCGTTCTTAAGTTTCTAATCTGGTTTTTGATATGATGTGACTTCCTTCTCCCAGGCTGTTCTATTGTTTTTTCCCCTCCTTTTTAAGGAATGAGGTCGAAACTAACTGTTCTGTTTTAGAAGGTCAAAAAACATATCAGGCCAAGAAAAAAACATCTCTGGATCAAAGGTAAGCTTGTATTGTATAAGAGCAGCCCCCTCCTCCCCAACACACACACACGCACACACACACACACACACACCCCTCCACCTACCTTGGAAAGAAACAATTAGAGATTCTGGATAAATCTGGCTACTCAAAGAGGAAAAGAATCCCTGTTTCAGGATATCAGGCATCAATACCCAGAATAAAGCAGTGTTTAGTCTCGCTCTCTAGTGTTTATTTATCAGTGCCACTATCTACGCTAAAGGACTCCCTGATTATTTAGACCAGACACTAGAGCATTTTCAGGGCCAGCAGAGTGAGGTCTCCAGTGCCCGCATCTGAGCAGGCAGTTTGCTTAATGCTTGATCTTTGACCTCTCAGGGGTAATAATTCCTCCATATCAACCCACGCAACACCCCCCCACCCCCCACCCCCCGGCACACCCACAGCCGCACAGCATGATCAAATATCCAGGTGACCCCGCAGCAGGATTGCTCTTTATTATACACACATGCCCACACATCACATACAGTGTGTCTTCAGCGAACGCCTCCTCTCGACAGCAAAACTGCAACAACCACAGCCTCTTCACAGCGCTTCAGAAACTGGGTTAAAAATGCACATCTGAATTTTCTATCAGTCCTTTTTCCCCTCTGCAACCAATTCCTGTTTTTCCCCTATCAGAAGAAACGTGAACAACTGCAGTCCCTGACCCTTCCTGAGAAGAAATGTTGTTTTCCTCTCTCCTTTTTTTTTGCCTTGAGGTTTTTGAAGAGGAAGCAGATACTTTACAGATTCAGATTGCCCTCCGGTTAAGCTTTCCGGCTTCTTCCATTTTTCCCCTCATTTTTCATGTAGTGCCAGCACCCCGCTCCTTTTTCTCTCACAAGAAAAAAAAATAAGTCAAATAACAATGCGGACAACAACTGCTGTGAAATGAGCTCGGCCCGTGGCAAAAGTGAGCTGAATATATATAAATAAAACCTCTGTTATCCACCTGTCACCCTTAAATCACAAATGACCCTGGTGACAAGTGGTTGTGAGCCAGTGTGGACTAGAACGCTTCGGCAGAATAAAAAATTGACCCTCAAACGACCATATCAATCAGTAAAGAATGTTCATAAGGGCAGTTGCCCTTTCCAGGGGGTGAACATTTCAAGACCAAGAGAAATGATGTTGTCATAAATGTTCTCTTTTGGACATAAAAAACATATGTAGTACAGAAAGTGCATGTTTTAGCTCTAACGTTTGGTGTTACCCTTTTCCTGGTGGGGCCAGGGACTGTACTGTGCATTCCACAACAAGGAGCAAGGCCACTGAGAGAGAAAGAGTGAGAGAGAGAAAGACAGAGAGAGAGAGAGAGAGAAAGAGAAAGAGAGAGAGAGAGAGAGAGAAAGAAAGAGAGAGAGAGTTGAGTTCCAAGTGTAAGAAATTCTCTGGAATCTGGGAGATAGGAATAGAGCACTAGTGCTGTATTAGTTCCCTGACCAGTCCTTCACACGTGTGTGTGCGGTGGCAGCGACTGGGGGACAGAAACAGACAGTTTGCTCGGCCGCAAAAAGAGCAAAGAGCTTAGCACTTCTTGGCCTTTCCATTTAATGTAAAGTTACACGTGTTTTGAAGCCTTCAAATGCAGCGTCTGCCAAAGTGATTACTTTTACAGTGCTGGCAAGGTCCTCCTCAGTTTCTATGAAGCATTCTTTAACACTTCCCTTCGGAAAAGAGCGACAGGCTCGAGCGCACAGCGCAGCCCCAGCCCCAGCCCCAGCACAGAGGGGGGCATAAATTATCACTGTTATTTAACATGTGCGGCCATGGAGCAGCCAGATTTGAGCCCAGCTGCTAAAATTAGTGGTGTTTAGTTGTTTTGGAGATCGGTTGAGCTAGGCTGCTGAAAATCCTGCCCACTCTGACGTGGAGACACAGAAACTGTAGTTTCTCGGATCTGAAACAAGTTAAAAAGGAACAAAGTGAACATTTTAAAGTGAACATTTCTGCAGAACATGTTCGTTTTTACGTGACCATTATATAACTCATTTTTACATGACCACTGTCCAGCCTCTCAATATCCCATTTAAACAGGCTTATTTTTGTTACTGTGCCTTTAAGACTGACATATGTAAATGAGCTATTTTCTGATTAGTTTCCCTGTCCTGTGTCTCTCTCAAAAAACCGTCCAGGCTGAAACACTCCCTATTATTTCAACACGAAAGGGCAGGGCTAAACAGTTACAGGCTGATAAGGCAGGTATATGTAAATGTATGGTTTGTGTGACATCAGAAAAAGGAGCTTTTTTTTTTTTTTTTGCTTTTTCTTTGTTTTCGCAGTTCAGTTTCCATATATGGACAGAATAAACTGGCATGTTCTGAAAAAGTTATAAAAAACATGTACGTAGCACATCAAAGTCATCTAAAAATGCAAAGAAAAAATGGTCTTTCTTTGATATGTGCACTTTAATTCTAATATGACAGTATTTAAGAAAAAAGACTACTTCAGTAAGAATATAGGATAGGTCCTGTTTTCCCAATATCAACAAATTTACACAAATCCAATACTTAAAAAAGTAATTGTACTGTATACACTCCAAATACACTGCACTGTTCTATGAGTATCTGTCTTTCGGTGAGAAGAATGCAAATCTTAAAAAAAGCAAGTCTTGTATTTCACAATATGGTATCCAAGCCAGTTGAAAAACAAACAAAGTCATGCTTCCCCACCATCACAAGCCAATAAAACAATCACAGGCTGTAGTAAGAGTAGACTTCTCCTTTCCTAATACTGAGAAAAGCTCACTGTAAAGACAGATGAAACTCTTCACATGCAGTACATGCCCACTAGCCCCCCTCCCAAACAGAACCCATCGACCCTCCCCACCTTTTAACAAGCGCAGTCAAATTTGTTCTACCTAACAGGCCACACTGCTGGTCCACTCACAGTGCTGGTCCAGTGAGGTCAGTACACAGCCAGAGGCAGAGAAGGAGCCAGTGGTCATACTCACCCGGCAATAAATCCCCAGACATGCTGGCGGTCAGGCGGGCAGACGGGGGCTGCTTTCTGAAAGGCCTACAATCAGGCAGCAGATAAATTGTGTTTCGTGCAGGCTGCATTGTCTCTGCGTCTGTGTTCTGCTAATCTAATGTGTTCAACATGGTCTTGGTCACCTTGACTTTGGTTGCCATAGCGCTCCACACAAACACATCCCCACCCAGAAATACACCAAATAAGGCCAGGGGGGAAAAAATCTCATAATCAAAAGAGTGAAAAAGCAGGCTGAGAAAATGCTAGTAAACACAAGAGTTTACACTCCTCATACATGCACCGCGCCTCAGATGCCACGTTAGAGACGCCCGAGCTACGAAGACTAATTATGATAGGATAATAAACACATTAAACCCCGATCTTTGTGAGTAAATGTTTATGCATTTGCAATTATCATTCATTTTTAATCAACAAAAGATAAATTTGAGCCATTTATGTCAGAGGCCCTTTTCGGCTCTGTCAGGGGCAATTTTGTTTGTTCTCAATATGACCTTTAAACACTTTGCTGAAACACAGAGGAATCGGCAGCCGTCCTGTCTGGCTGCCACCCCAGCAGATGTGAGTTCTGAGGAGTTCAAAAGAATTCTGCATGGGGGCAAGTCCATTTACATAATCCTTCAGATATATTCCCCTGCAACCTAATCAAATTATTCACAAGTCTAGCCCCTAACCATGTAGACCCCGCAAAACACAGCCCTTCCATTACCGTCCTCCCCCTGCCTTAATCATATCGAACCAAACCAATGTCAATTTTCCCTTTAGAACGAGCGGCAGCCGCAGCAAACAAAGCACGCCTATGTCTGACACACAAAGATTCCACTGACACACAACACATTCTGCTCCCTCTAGGTCCATTTGGGCTTGCCATCTCAAATTAGTCTTCGGTTACAGTCGCTTTTCATCTGATGGACACGTTTATAAGGCCGGACCGCAAAAATATCAGCGGCAAGTAAGCCGTGTAGAGATCCATTACAAACCAATGAATTCCTCATAATCCGGCAATTCCAATTAGCTTCGTTTACTGCACGCGAGTGACTGCTGACAGAGCCTACAGTCCCTAAACGTCCGTATGAAACATCTGAGTCCATCTGAAATTATCCTCAAACATATAAATGGCCTCAGTTTCTTCTTAACCTCTCCAGACACTAAAAAGGCAAAGTAAGTCTTTATGCAAACATCGCCTTAAAAAAGCATGTTTAATCACCCGTGCTCAGTCCAAAAGTGCGTTGGAGGAACATGTCATTTAGCGCTCGGCTCAGTTCTGATCTACAGTGCAGTGTTCCCTATGTGCTTAATGCAGCACTACAGCCGCGTGGCGGCACCTCGAGGGTTAACGTGTCAGCCTCCATCAGTGCAAAGTTTACATCCGGTATGCGGTCAATTTTCAATGACTTCTTTTCCCACGTCGAAATAAACTATTTTATGTCTCCAAATATGCAGATCATTTTGCTTAATGAAAGATGCTTGACGTCTCCGATCCAATTAATATGCAAATGCAAGTGAGGATTTATTTGTGACATTCTGTATGGGTGAGAGAAAACAAAAAGGCCTCTTAACAGCAACACTAATTGCTGTGACTGATTGTCACATATCATCATTCACTCCGAATCTCCTAAATACCACATTTCAGATAAAATTCTTCCATGCACTTTGTGTGGATTTATTTACAAAGGGGTAATATATATCAAAGCGCCTGGTGCAGTGCACAGACTTCCCTCTGCATGACAAGAGCTTACACAGAGGCAATCGCTTCCCTCGCTCCGGCCGTGCTGGAATAAAACACCTTGAGCTCAGAATGAAATGAAATGCATAGATTTCCCATTTCTTTAAAAAAAAAAAAAGTGCACAGCTGTTAACATTTTTGTAATAGTTTTCTAACAGTATTCTCCATCTGTCTGCAGCCGAACACCTTAATGGTCATTCACCTGACACCATTCCCCCTTTACCGCAAAAATAAAATCGCTAATGTAGCCTCGATATTTAAAACCTTTAATGGACACTGCGGCATGTGTTGCACTTTGCATCATCTCATTGCTTTAATGCCCCAGGCACTGCACCGTCTCGGGCTTGTGTTTGAAACTACTAGTGCTTAAGATGCTGCATCCTCACAAAAACACTGAATGCTAACCCTTTAAAAAGTGACCAATGCCACTGACCTGCTGTAATGCAGCTAAATGGAACCAAATGTCTGAGTCAGAGTCTACGTGAACTGTAAGCCCATGGGAGAGGTTCGCATGACAATGTGGCCGATACTGTATATTCAAAGCAGGATGGGATCAGAGTGAGTCATAGGGAAAAAAGCTCATTTATTCCAGCTTGACAAATTCACAAGGTGTTGGTTTTTTGTTACTTCTTCTTCGTCTTTGTCAAAGTGAGAGCAAGTATGCAAAACTAACAAGCAAATAATTGGAAGATTGGAAATAATGATCCTTAAAAGACGCTTTCGCGAGCCCGCTGTACTTACTGAGCTTTCACGAGTGACGTATTGCGCTGCTGAAAGCTCCTGCAGAAAACGGCAGAGCAATCTGGTGCTTAAAAAGCTCGCTACTGGAATCACAACACGGCAGCCCTTCAACATAAGCACAAAGATAAAGCTAATAATAAACCGCCACCAGAACTAAAAGGAATAGTTTGGCACAAAATCAAAAATCTAATTTCCTAGTTGATCAGCTAAGACATGCTGGGTGTATGAAGCTCCTTTCTTTAGTTTTGCACTGGGGCTGCGGGGCTCATGGAGCTTAAGGGTAATGGAAGTGTATAGATCACGAATTAGCACTGCATGCCTAAATTATCCCATACCTGCCCCAAACCCCATCCTGTTGTTAAAGGATCTCCCCTGAAGTAGACTTGCTTGTGTGGTTTCTGATACTCTATGACAGAGGACCGGTATCAGTCCGTCAGTCATTTGGTACCGAGCCACACAGAAAGACAGAATACAAATATTTTATTGACTATCAGAGTCTGAAATATCTTTTATTTAAAAAAACTTCAAAAATTTTGCCCATAAGCAAGCAGAAATGAGTGAAAAACAAACACACTTTGTTTCCAGTTGTATCTATACCGTGAAAATATTGTTTTACATGAAACTGGTCCGTGGCACAAAAATTTGCTCTATGACATCTAGGGGTGGAAATGGACTAAGATGGTGTTCAGGGAGTAAAAGGTAGGATAGAACGGCAAAGATTTCAAAATCTAGGCATTGTTTCATGGGAATAGCACAACATATAGTTCTTTACATTTTAAAACATGTGTGTGAACAGAAGTGCTAGATCAGATTATCTGAATATACAAAAATGTGTACTCTAGACATTTTTGACCTTCAGGCGAAGCGAATCCCACCACGTACGAGCTGGACAGTTCTGTATTTTTGTGGGAATAATGGTTGTTTTGGCAAGTCCTTGTCCTCTGCCTTGTTTTGTGGCTGCGATGAAAAACATAATTACTAGGAAATGTTTTTATACAGCGCTGTTTGTTTAACGATGATCAGAAAATGGTCATACTTCGTAGGATATGAACCAATTCATTTTTCTTTTTTCCAAAATTCATGTTCTTTTTTTTCAGAATGCTTTTAACAAACTCCTTCCTCCTCTATATAAAGATAAATAAATAAATGAATAGACTTAAAGGCTGAGGTCACATTTAAATTGATTGATTTGCAGTGATCAATCAAACACACTGTTGCTGGCAACGTGCAAAATTTAAGTGCTTTTGTTCTTTCAGCTTTAGCAAAGAAGGAAAGCCTATAAAAAATCTCCTTTATTATTTTGAGTGCATTAGATTTGTGCATTCGTAGGTTCATTAAAATACACTTTATTATTTTTTAATGATGCACCTCCCCGTCAGTAAAATCTCCTGGTTAAGGCCTCTCCATCCTCAAAAATGGACAGAAGTGCCGTACATACGAGTGCTAATAATACTAGGAGTCATCACAAAGCCATCACAAAGTGTTAAAAACCACATAAGCTGGTCTATTTGAGATTATTTAACTTGCTTGAGGCAAGTCTGTGATGTATGTAGCTCTGTGGTGACGGAAGTATTTAAACTTTAATTCAAAACTAAACCAAACTTCGGACATCAAACATGTCTCGGCTGATTGAGTTTATTTGGGGAAGGGGGAATTTTTGGCCAAACCTCTCCTTAAGAGATCTAGTGGCACGTTGTCTTTCAGAGTGTGTGTCGGTTCTGTACTGTATGGAGTGTGTGCACCCACTGTCTCTGCTGAGACTCTGCCGTGCTGTGGAAATCACACAGCTCCTCTCTGAACAGCCCACAAAGCTCGGCTGCAGTCTGTTTAGCAGTCCGCGGCTGCTGCAGATTGTAAACAGATCTCCCATGAATTGCGGGTTTAGCGGTTTTGCGCGTCTCCAAACAAGGTGCTCCTGATAACACCGCTCTGTCTCTCTGACAAGGCCTGACAAAAATCAGCCACTTTGCTGCAAACATGTGATTTGAGTGCTGTCACTCAGCTTGACTGACAGCTCTAATCCCCCCCAGGAGCAAATAGGAAGAGGAGACAAACCCTGCCCCCGATATACAATGTTTGTTTTTCAATCCTATTAAATGGATAATATTTACCGCCAGCATTTTGAACTGCCTTGCACGGAGCAGTGCTTGGATGGACTGGCTGTATACATTACTTCTGTTTTCCAGCACTCGCAAACAACCAACAAATTATTTTTTCCCCAAGAATATATAAATATCCACAAGTGTTTTGTAGAACAACACCAAATAGGAGACAGAGGCTCAGCAATTAGAAGGATTTAGCTGATAACCACAGGACCGCTGGTTCAATTCTCAGCAGTTTACTAAGAGATTCGTAACCTGAGGGTTGCTTGTATCGGAGTCAGCTGAACAAGGCATTTAACCCCGCATTACTCAAGGGGTGCTGTAATTCTAGGAGGAGTTGTAAACCTATAACACAAGCTTTGGCTAAAAGTGTCTGCTAACGAAAGTAAACAAAACCGCCTCAGTAATAAGGCACAATCTTTCCATTTTTCCTCTCATGAAAAATAAAACTACTATTCTGTATTACTATATACTGGAGTTGCACTATATAAACCACTAGCACTGTGATGACAGTACTGTCTATTTAACCAGCAGTACGTCTTTTAATCTGAAATAAAGTAAAGATGACATTGTTAAAGACAGAACATTATTCTGACCAAAATTAATAACTTATGTTTAAATTCATGTGGGCTTAGAAATGTGTGTCATGATATCTATTATCTCCCCCTTCAGCAAAGTGTATGATGTTATTATACTGTAGGGAAAAAACCAACATTGTACATGTATAAACTAGGGTTGGGCAAGTTAACGCGTTATTAACTCCGACAATTATTTTTATCATGCATTAACACAGTTTTTTTACTATTGTACTTGTAGAAAAGACTATGAACGTTTACCCTTTAAGTTAATTAGTTGTGTTATATGACAGTATGGTCCCCGTTTCTATGCTCCTGAGACGCTCTTATTTTGGAACGGTTGTCGCGCTATGATGACGTCATCAGCTGGCGACCGCAGCG
>JBBJLS010000134.1:26752414-26789216 GCA_037577275.1 Bryconaethiops microstoma | reverse complement strand
TACACTCCGCTTCGTCATCTGGGCCCTAAGTAGTGTTCTGGCCGACACTCCAGGTTGTGTGCGGTGGTAAAACACGGGCAAGCCCTTACAGTCCTTCACCTCTATTATCTCCCACCTATACCTCACCCACAGTACTATTATTTTGAAAGTTCCTTGCTTTTTTGTGCTTGACCACTTCACCTTTTTTGTGTGTGTGTGGGGAGGGTGGTGGTGCTTGCAGCGCTCTATGGATCTACGTTAAAAGCTCCTTTTTGTTGAAAGCGTTTGCAAGTCACATGTTATTGCACTTTTGTTCATATAGCAGTACTTTAAAAAAGAAAGTGCACAAAACACTACTATTGAATTCTTTATTACATTTTGCGTATAACAATGCAATTCATCGCAGAAAATTGTGCGATTAATCACGGTTACAAATTTGAATCGTGGGCCAGCATTAGTATAGACATGTACAGGCATAACAGAAAAACCGTGTCTTCAGCTTTAACTGAAGAATGAACTCCACCTCTGAAAGTCTGCTGGGGTATCTGCGCCAAGATGTTAGCAGTAGATCCTGTAAATTTCGAGGTGAGGCCTCCATGAACTCTCCGTCATGTTCCAGAAACCATTCCTGAACATTTTTTGGCGTGTCCTCCATGGTCAAGGTCTGTCACTCACATGGCCTTCTCTGTGCTTTCGGTGGTGGACAGGGGTCAGCACATGGACTTATGACTGATCTGTGGCTATATGGCCCAAATGCAACAAGTTGCGATGATCTGTGCGTTCTGATATCTTTCTACTATAGTCAGCACAGACTTTTTTCAATTTGTACTACAGTAGTTCTTCCGTGGGATTAGACCAGCCTCGGTGAGCCTTGAGTTCCCATGACTAGGTCTCCAGTTTACCGGCTGTCCTTCCTTGGATTACTTTTTGTAGGTATTCACCACTGCATACCGCGAACATCCAACAAGACCTGCCGTTTTGGAGATGCTCTTTATCTCTAAAGTCATCTAGCCTTCACAATTTGGCCCAAAATCACTCAGATCCTTATTGCTTGCACATTTTTCCTGCTTCCAAAACATAAACTTCAGTAACAGACTGCTCACCTGCTGCCTAATATATTGCACCCCTTGACAGGTGTCACTGTAACGAGATAATTAATGTTATTCACTTCATCTGCTTCGGTTTTGGCTAATCATTGTACATGTAGTGTTTGGAATGTCATTTATTAAAAGCAATAAGGCGGGATTTGGGGGATTTTGGGCTTTACGATGGCTTTTTGTACAATGGCATTCCAGTCTTCATTCATTTTTGGAATCCTGTTTTCTTTTGACAGTCCTCATAAGCATCGTCTCTTTTTTTTCCTGGGCCGGTTGGTAGACCCTTGGTACTTTTAGGTAGCACATTGGGTATGAAAGGACAGCAATGCAAGAGTTCATATGAGCTGGGAGGGTCCACATGGCAATGGCACAATGAAAGAGCAATAAATATCAAATAAGGCATGGACAGCATAGTTCGAGATGCTCTGTTTCCAAAAGATTTTTGGTGGCAAAAGAAGTTTGTAAAACTGAATCCAGTAACAGTGCTTTAGACTGTCCACAAAAACATTGTTGAATATGATGGTATACCTTATTATACACTCGTTAGTTACGTTTAGTAATTTATTTACACTCGTTTAGTTACGTGAATACAGTGTTCCCCCGCAAATTCACGGTTCAGAGTTTGTGGATTTTTACTTAGAACTGAACTAATAATTGTTTGCGGAAACCGCAAATATCTTCCACAATTTTTTTCCAATATATAATTTTTCATGCATTTTAGTGCTAAATTATTATAAAAAATATAATTTACTCATTTGTAACATTAATATTAATGTAAATTCAGCTAAATTTCCATATAAATTATAGCTGTATAAACTTTTTGTACTGTCGAGAGAACACAAAGCAACCGTATACTGGCTGCTGCCCTGTGATGCATCTCTGGCAGCTGCAGTCCAGCATTCCCACATCATAACTGTTTCCTGTGGAAATCTCGAGTGTTTCGCTGGGTGTTCTCGTGTTTCTCGTTTTGTTCTTCTATTTTTATTACTGTAAATTAAATTACATTTTTACTGTATTTACCCTGCTTATACTAAAGGAAATGACAGCACATACCAAAGAAAACGCACTTGCATGACAAAAACAATTGGCATTTTTAGGCTTTTTTTTTTACCACATCAGAAATACCACATTTTTCACAATTTGCGGGGGGTTACAATCCAAGAGCACCCGCGAATTGTGAAAAAAACGTGAATTTGTGACTAAAAAATACTGCAGATCAACAGAACACAGAAAAAACACTGTGATTGGCTAGATGGGTCATTTGTATATTGCAATCTCCCTTGACACTGATCCTATAAAGATATACAATAAACTGTGCAGACCTACTGTAAAAGGTGCCACAAAGGGTTCTTTGAGTGATACTATGGATTAATAATTTTAGTTCCACAAATAACCATGCTTCTAAATCCAATGTGAGTGTGAAGTTCTTTCCCAGTATAAGGGTTCTTTCCTGAAACTACACTATGTGAAGGTTCTTTATACATTTAAAAGATCCTACACAGTTCCTACCTCTGTTCTCGGACTGCTAGCAGTGTCCCATCCAGAAAACACAAAAGCCACTGTAGTTACACCAAATACAAAGGCTTTGTATTCCTGTCCCAGTGCCACAACTCACTATATCATCAGTCTCTGGCTATTCCAATCAGTTCCTGCTCAAATTTGTGGACATTCGCTCCAATAAAGACCTCATGCATTTTTACAGCTGTGTCAGGCAGAACAGTGTCAGGTATAAATTAACCAGTGAGCTAAAAGCTTTGTTGTCCTGCAGGAAAATGCAAGTCATCAAGCATTAAGCATATATTAATTTTCAATGGAGCAGCAATAATGGGAGCGTTTTATGAACAGGAAAGTGCCACGGTCTTGTCCGACATCTAACGAGGCTGTGGTGCTACGATGGGCCGCTCACCCTGAGTCGCGGACACGTCCGGCCCGCCTTTCTGCAGGCCACTCCGGGCGGTGGAAATCAAATAAGAGTTTGTAAGGTGAAGTGTTTGGAACGGGACACACCACTGCTCCACCTGTGCATGTGCCAACTTGCTTTATTCCGACAGCGGTGAATGGCAAGCTCCCACACGCTGTCAGCCGCTCTAACTCTGCCCGGCACATTCGTCTCTATTAGAGCTGCTGAAGATATGATAGGTGAGGGGCTGTGCTGAGTGACTGGCTTAGAGACGGTGGGTGTAGGGGGAGGGGCCGTGTGTGAATGCCACATCACTATAGAGCTTTTATGGCTAACTGCAGCATTCTTAAGGCGGGTGCCAGTTTTCCATTTCCCCAGCTTTATTACCGCACACATAAAATTGCTTTAGATGTGATGATAGCAATAGGCATTGTGCATCCTTCCAGTCCCGCTAAGAGCTTCTTCAAAACAAATGTGGCCCTTACGGAGATTTTATTAACAAGGAGATCAACCCGGTTCCGTTCTTTGTGCACTAATGGAAATCCGCATACTCAAAAAAAAAAAAAAAAAGCCTAAAATCCCATACTAAATCTGACACAAACACAGCACACTGGAAGGTATTCTTTCAGCTGAACCTTTAGCCAGCGATCGACTTTATTCCACCTCAGGTGAAAATGGCTTTGGTCTTTTCAGGCAGACCCAAAGGACAGGCAGAGTGTTATAGGGCCCCAAGCTGATGCCCCAGTGACTCGGCCAGCCACTTTTCCAAGGCCTGCTACTTGATTAAATGCATAATCCACTACTCCCCATCCCCAATGATTTACTGTGCCTTTAAATCAGCTTGCGCACACATAAAAACCTCAAATAAAAATCACCAAGAAAAACCATTGCACTCTAACTGTTCTATTAAAATGATACCCAGCCCGGCCTTTCTTCTCGGCAATACCGTTTATTCCACATGAATGCGTATCTTCATTTTTTTCCCCTTCCTAGGTGTGCATATAAAATATTTAAAGTTTAAAATGTCAACGTTGAAACATCAAATGCAGGACTCTCTCATTAATCACCCGGGATGGAGGCTCCCTTTTAAGGTTATAACCCTTTGAAAGAGCAAAAATTACATTTTTGACCTTGAAGATGAGACAAACTCATAAACGTAAAATAATTCTCAGTTTAAAGGAGAGAGTTATCTGCTGGCTCAAATTGCCACGCGGCAGCTTGTGGGAGACACCAAACAAATTTTTTTTTTCATTTTCGTATTTACAAAGAAGCTGTTCAGATTAATTTGAAATCACATCAAGAAAAAAGAAACAAAACTGAGCGAAAGCATCAAACAGAGCAAACGGCCTAACTTTCAAATCCACGGGGCACGGCTATCTGCACGGCACGGAATGTTGGCTTTTTTCATGCAGTTTTATTAAATGGTGCATGACATTTTCATTACTCAAGGAAATTAAATTCACTAATTTTCTTACAAGCCTGGTACGTCTGCTATTTTAGGAAGGTGCGTGGGAACAGAACAATACTTCCAACACCTACACAAAGAAAGGGATTGTGGATCTACCTTTTCAAAGAAGGAGAGAAAAAGCAAGTTATTTAAAAGCAGGAAAGCAATTTGCTCTTTAATGAAACAAGCCGAGGTTTTGATCTGCAGCTAAACTGGCATTTGGACGAGTATTAATCAAGAGACGACAGTCATGTGAAAAAGTGCCTAAAATAATAAGGAACACATACCGTTTCTAACATGCAATTGACTGCATCTCTCATTAGACAGAGACAGAGATACTGAACAAAAAGGTCTCTTCTAACAATACTGGGTTTTTCAAAGTTAAATATGACACTTTCAAATTGGACCAAAGCCTCCCCCTTCTGTACATGAGCTTACCCCTTTAACCATCAAAACAAACAAATCTCCTTAGTGCAGAGCCACGTTTGGAGCCCAACATGCCGAGCTTGATAGCTCGCGCTTCGGCACTTATCTAGGAAAACATACAAATGACTTAATGTGGTGTAAATCAGTCAACTCGCCCTTTAATTTGCTCCACATGTCATAAAAGATCAACCCAGAAAACAAACACTGAGGCTGAACTCAAAACTGATTTCCGCACTGCTGTGTACTCTGGCAGTAGCTGAGGTGCCGAGGGTTTTAGAGGAGGGAAGGCCAGGGAGTGCAGGCCCAGATGTGTGAAGCTGAGCAGGGCCAGTGAAAGTGACAGAGTCAGCCTGAACCTGGCTCTCCTCCTCTGGAGATGAAAAGGCTGATTACTCCTCCTCTCTGGAGGAGGGGGGAGGGGGGGGGGACAACCACATGTCTGACAACATCATCGGAAAAGAGAGTGCCGAGCCCCTCTGGGTCCTATAGCAGCTTACATTTAATGTAGAGGAAACTCGTGCTAAAAAGGAGGTGACACCGAGGCCTCTGCAATAATATTACTGAGCTCATTAAAGCAAAGAGGAGAAACAGGCTAGCTTCTTCCGAGCTGTTTTCGTACTGCATTTGACTGCATTTAAAGCAAGAAGAAGAAAAAGCATGTTGCAGAGTGTGGGTAGTGATTAATGCATGGTAAAGCCTAATTCTTAATGGAATTATTGAGGTAACTCCATTAAGAATAATTAATCAGACGCCAGCCGACAAACCCGAAGTGACGAGACTGAAAGGCTAACCTCATTTTCAAATGAAGATAAAGTCAAAGATAGGGCAACTCAGAGTGCTGCATGCTTTCATCAGAGGTGTACGATATATTGGCAGCCGATATTACTTCTGATAATTGTTTTCCCCTCTGAGTCATCTGAAGCGTCCTCGCATCTTTCTAAACTGCCGCTAATACGTCACTGGACAGTTCGACGCGCTTGGAGGAGAGTGCTAATAGCTCATTCTGTTTGATCAGCTAACAGCCTGTGTGAGAGAAGGGGGAGGGGGAAGGCCATCCTACCCACCCAAGGAGAGAGAAAAAAAAAACTGTGCTCTTTTCTACTCCCAGCTATGGATGGCAAAGGCATCACCAAGTCACATTCTCCCAATAACAGGGCCAGCGCCAGTTGTGCCACTTGGATGGGTGATAAAAATTTAATGACATTTGCTCTGGATAAGATGTAAAGGTAATATTTACATGTTTACAGCATCATGTTTGATTTATCTATGTCATAGCTCTGTCCAATTAATCATCAAAATGAATTAAACTCATGGCACTGCATGAATTATATGGTGAACATGTTTTAAAATGCAAAATACAACAATTACATTATCACTTATTGGTACTGGTGTGAGCTGTGACATTTGTCACGATCACCCTAGAAATTCTATGTTGACGCAGGCTTAGAGAATTGGGTAAATATTTTAAATAAAATAAATGAGAAAAACCTTCTTTTCTTTCTTTTCTTACACTGAGGCAAGTGCCTTAAAAGCCTTTCAAAGCAGTTTGCCTGGGCTGTCTCTGATGTAGGGGCAGACACGGTTACTTAACCAGCAGATCTCAGTGAGGTTCATCTAATCAGTGTAACCACTGCAGCCAATTTAAGCTGAGACAATCAGCCCTTAACCAGCCCTGTGACACCAAGAGGCAACAGCAAAAACAGACCAGAGATCCAGAAATTCAGCATAGGGTCATCAGTTCTGCGAGAACAAGGCTGCTGCACTTAACGTGACTAAGGAGGGTCAGTGCCCGAGTCATGTTGATTCTGGCTCCATCCGCGCACTTACTGAAGCCTTCTTATTAACTACTGGGAAATGAAAAGGTTAGAGTAGAGTCTGCTGAGGTTTATCAGTTCTTAACTATGGATGAGTGACTGGGCCACCCACAGCCAGACTCTTAAAAATAAAGGTTCCTAAAGGTGGAGGTTCATTCATTAAACATCAAGGGGTTCTTCACACTCGCACATCTTATTTATAAAAATGGTTATTTGGGGAACCATCCACTGAAAGAACAACCAAAAGAGGCCATCTTTGTCTTTCTATATCCCAAACTTTTCAGCAGCTTGCAACAGCTGTCATGGACCGGTAAGACAAATTGTGTTGGGGGTGGGGGGCACTTGATTAACTTATGTTTTATCTCCAAACAGTGAATAGAACAGCTTCATAGTCTCATTCACCTGCTTCTCTCTGCAACTCAACACAAACTGGATTTAGGACAGAGATGACAAACTTGTATTTTATGTAGCTTTCAACATATTTCAGAGGAATCTTTTCATTGTCTTCGTTTCTGTCTGCTGTGTTGTTTTCTGGACTTGCAGACCCAATACAAAGGTCTGCTGTCAGTTTACTTATTCAGTCATGCCAGCCATCAACTGAAAGAATCAATAACAAACTACAGGCACACGTAAGGTCATACAGAATTGTTATTTTTATATTACATACTTTTTTAAGCATGCAGCTTTACAATGTGGAAACAAAAACAAGGTCCCAAATGAATGACTTCATTTTAGCTACAGTTACTTGATTAATCAGTCTATCCTGCTCAAAATCAGTCTGTCCTGCACAAAACAGGTTAAAGAGCCACAAACGGAACATAAATATGAATGTTAAACAATAAGATTCTCAGCCTGACAGTGGGCAGAAAAGCAGAGCCAAACTTTTTCTCTATCTAATGAGGCTGAACGTCATGAAAATTAAGCAAAACATCTTTTTAAAATTCCACATTCAGTAAGAGAAGTTGACAATGTCATGACGAAGCCTCATAAACCATATCTGTTGGGAGAAGAGAGAGTAATTGGTGCAGTATGCCTCTTTATCCAGAGGGCTGTTATGATTAAACTTAGACACACATTTCAATTCCGCAGTCATATCGAGAAGAACAAGGGACGAGACAAGATCAAGAAATCCTAATTATAATTACAAAATTACATAGGGTACAACAAGGGCGCCTGGTTTAATGGTAATAATTACAGACACAAAGTACTAATAGGAAATATAGCATTCTGAGAGCACTGGCTTAAGACTCCCATGAATGCATGCGTACGTGTGCTTGCGTGAGAGTGGGTGTGTGTCAGGGGGTGTCCAGATTCCACTTAAGCATCGAGCACTCTGATTAATAGGGTTCACTCTTGCACCACTGGCCCTTTAAAGGACCCGCTCTGAACGAAAAAAATGCCCATCATGCACCCAAAGCGTCACACATGCCCTTTTCCTGTCTGCCTTTATTACTCTGCCATGATCCTCTTAAGCAGACCGCTTCTCCAGCGCAATACCATATGGTTTCAGTTAAGCCCAATTTCTTTTTCTCTTCATTTAAAACATGCGTTTGCTCTGCCAGAAGCATTACGCCGCCCTGCTCCTCGCAGGCTTTTGCTCCTTTTTTGGCCTTGCCTTTTTTAAGGAGCCCCCAATACCTCCCCGTTGAAATTAATTTACTGCCACAACAGAGGCGTATTTGGGCTTTTAATAGCATTGTAAGTAATTTTAAGGTAATTTGCTCCAGATTCCGACTTTAACCTTTGAAATTGAGTTCAGAGCATAACCGAACTGGAGCCGATGCTGATGTACGCACATGACATTCAAAAGGGATTTTCAGCTTATTACGCATTATGACAGACGTGGCAGGTCAATGCTGTTAAGGAGCTCCGCAAGTTCAGGAAGCTGCAGATGGAGCCACAAACCAACACACAAAAAAACTGCTGATATTAAAAAAATAAGGTTATTTGAAAATGCAATGATCTTACTCCACTGGAGGATCATTTTGCTACAAGTATTATTGC
The DNA here is from genome assembly GCA_037577275.1 of Bryconaethiops microstoma. NCBI lineage: Eukaryota > Metazoa > Chordata > Actinopteri > Characiformes > Alestidae > Bryconaethiops > Bryconaethiops microstoma. The sequence goes on along the minus strand of JBBJLS010000134.1, from coordinate 26,780,549 downwards.
CTGAAATGAGCAAAACATTATGGCAACAGTATAAGTGACTTTCACTCGCTAAAACGATTAAGGAGCCAATCTCATAGAAAACCAATAACAGAATCTGATACAGCATTTAAACACTGTTGAAACATGCTTTCACCCCTCAGTCCATATAGTTTGTATGTAGAAACTAAGCTTGATTTGAATGAATTGTATCTGTGATATTGTGAAAACCAAAGCATTTAAATATATATTCACCTATTTAGCCGTCATAAGGGGTGTTTCATGATAGGGCGCAAAACAGGGCGGCCAATCAGAACAGAAGTTATTTACATATACTGGTCTTAAAGGCTCGGAAACAAAGACTATTTTTGACACATAAACTCACACATACACTATTAGGGAAGCGAATGATGAAAACAATTGACGATTTCCGTAGTTTGTACAGTCTACTATGTTCCATAATGAGATAAACTGACTAAATTTGACATGCCAACTTTAACATTTAAAATCCCATTTCTTACAAGGGCTAACACGAGTGTCGGTGCGAGCAGTAAGCCATCAAAAACACTTCTCCACATCCTCAGCTCAGGGGATATCCACAGCCTATAATCCACACAGGGGGCTGAATCTTTGAAGTGGAATATGTCTGTCAGGTGACTCGCCTGAGCCTCACCTGAGACTTCAGCTCCTGTGTGTGATACGCCACTCTCCGCACCGCCATCTTCCCTTCGCCCCTCCCCAGCCCGCACACACACTAATTGCATGTTTGTCTTCACTTCCCTGAAGAGTCCGCACAAAAACATCAACACCACAAATCGCTCCATTCTGTACGTGAACTGGCACTCATGTGTTCATTGATACGCCACATCATCGCCAAACCAGGAAAGCCTCCAGAATGGAGACTCTGTAGGAGAAGGGCATAAAAAGTTCTTTTTTCATTTTGAATGTAAGATAATGTAAGATTTTCATCTAGGTTTTCATTTTGGGCCATTTCGATTTTGGGTCAGTTTTAGTGAAATTCTCACACAGTGTCACAGACAGCAAGAAAATTGGGGTTGACTGCAGTTATAGTTGTCATTGTGCAACTGCTTGCAATAGTTTGACCAACTCTGGTCAAATTAAACATTCTGTTGATTTTCAGTGAATCTTAGTACACCCATATTTATATACACCATTTTTATTTGGAAATTTTGGGGCATATTTCCTATTCATTTGCTTTAACATAAAAGCATGCACACACACAACTTCTGAATAGGCCACAGTTAATGTCTATTTTTCCTTAATATGTTACACTCAGCTTATAAACAGTAACCATGCATTGAAATGTGCATAATGTAGAGGACATGAGCTTGCTTTCACTTGGAAAATCAACAAAATATGGGACGAGTCCAACCTTTTTGCTTACTTTATGCACACCATAGAGGACAGCACTAAATACAGAGAAAGACGAGGCTGGGAGCAGTAATGGGTCCCAGTGAATACTGTTTGATGTGACCTATCTTTTCTCCTCTACTACAGTAAAATCTCAGTTTCACCAGCATGAGATCTGAGTCTTATTCAAGATTTCTTCAGGCACCTCTAGGCCTTTTTTCAGACGAGGGCCAATCAATTAATCAATAGCGCACACTTTGAGGTCAAGACAAAAATGTTCTGCTTTAACTTTGTCGTTAAAAAAAAAAAAGGCTCAGTGTGCGTTGTTGATCCTCCTTGATTGCCAACAATCTAATCGCGGCAAATCTCAAAATTTAAGAAAAAAAAAATCAATAGGTTTGTTTACAGCGGCCGCAGACATTACCACAAAATCTTACCCCCGATAAGCCTCAATTAAGTTCGGCGCCGCAATAAGACAATGACACGTCCAAATTTAATTCAGCCTTTTACCAGAATGATTATTGACTATGTTTTATGTACGAACAACAACTGGCCGTCAGACAATGTGCAGACTAAATAGATGCTGCTCGCTAGCACAGAGTAATACCAGCTCACCTCAGACATAACAAATGTTGCAGCTAACCCTTAAGTGTCTCTACAAAGACAGAACACTGACTGCAGTCTCCTAAGCCAACTCTTTGGTCCTAATCTGTGAAAACAAGAGTTAAATCCACATCACAGCACACGGGGTAAAGCAGACAATCTTCATGGCAACCTAGCCCAACAAAGGCCTAGTTTAAGCCATGTGCGGATTACAGCGCTGGGCATCACGGGAGACGAGGGACAGGTGGATTTTTCAATAGAAAAGTCCCTCTGCGATTGTGTAAAATGTGGAAACTCTGTTGTGGTTTGGTACCCTCTATTGGGTGATTTAATATTATCCTCTGCTTACTGTCTCTATTACAGAGCTGCCGAGAGGCTGTCTTTCCTAGAGAAGAGCTTTTTTTGAAGGTTCAAACGCTGTAGTAGGGATGATATTACACTTTTAAAAAACATTATGGATGAAATTAAACGGGACCTGAACCGACTGAGACGTGCTGAACTCTTACGAAATCATTAGTGGCCTCCAGGGTGCAAAAAGAGCCCAGCGGTAGAAACTGAGTAGAAAATGGTTAAATATGAGCAGAGGTGTGAGGAGGTTTCCTCTTTCGAGCATAATTACTGCTGGCAATCCTGGCTGATTCCATAATTCCAAAATCCTGACACTTCACAAAGACATTATAATTGCCTGTGCTGGCCTTTTGCTCACTGCAACGTTCCATTAATTAATTTTTTTTTTTTTTTTTACCCCAGGATCTGTCTCCAAATGTATTTCTGCTTTCTCATGAAACGCAGCTCATAAGGACATGTGGAATTCTCCATGAAAACACGAAAAACAGTCCGGCAAGCAGAGCAGTGCGGAGGGGCCCAGGAATAGTCCCATGATTTGGTGCTAAATACACATTGGACATGCAAGAATTCCAGAAATGGTGCAGAGCTAAGACTAAATGAAAACGAAAACAGTTCACGGTGCCATAACAGATCAGGGATGTGCTGGGACATTAGGTTAGATGGCAAAAAACAAAAGTAAACAAACTTTCGCTGAAGCAACTTCCAAAGTAGTTTACTTTTGCAAATAACTATTAATACAGTAAAACACCTAACACATAATATCGGAGCATGATAATTCAAAAGAAAATGGAACTGTAGAAGAACTTAAGAGTTGATATAGATAGTGTTGATTTAGGACTGAAGCGTATTTACATTCTGGAGGGGGGCCATAATGAAGGGGAAAGTGGAGACAGAGGGCATAAAACAGTAAAGACAGAAACTTTAGGAGCTTGGAGCTGTTTGCTCACATCAAGTCATTCCCTATGAAACACGCCCGACGAGGACAGCACTTATTAGGACGGAGAAAAAAAATGCTCCCTACGAAACTCTCTTCTGAGTCCAGCCGCCTGCCTATGAAGAAGCAGCAAACGGCGCCGCGAATGATTACAAACACAAACAGACACTCATATTAAATAAGACAATTCGAGGAGATTCGAAACAAAAATCCCTGTAGAACACCCAAAGCTAGAGGCTTAAAGACTTACTCACAGCTTCTTATCTTCATTTACTGTGGAGAGGGAGAACGAAGAAATCACATTCTACTGTCTGTTCATGGGTTCTGATCCAGCTTCAATTATTCCATCTGAAACATTTGGATTTTAGAAGATACACACACACACACACAGTTTTCAGAGCTGTAGATGGATTTTGAAAAGCAGCCCCGAAAAAGGCACCTCATTAAGACCATCTTTCCTTCTTTCTTCTACGTTTTTTTTTCTTTTCTTTTAGAACAGACCCCTCTCCCTTTTGTTGCTTGTCTTTTATACATGGATCTGCAAAAATGTACAAATACAAGGCAGGGAAAGCAAATGTAAAGGCATTAAAACACTGAAAAGGGACAATGAGATGGAGGCAAGGACAGAAGGCTAAAATGGCATCATCTCTAAACTTAATGAAACAGCATCCTTTAATTTTTTTTTTTTCCAGTAATTATAATAAAGATGGAAAAACATAATAAACGTCTCCCAGCCCCCACCTGCTAACAGTAATTATAATAGACTCAACAATAAATGGTAAAGCAGCACAGAGCTGCATCTTGGGAATTCTCAGGGGTCTGTGGATTAGCTCGAAAAGCCTGAATGATTAAAATACACTAATTAAAATTTTGTGTTCCTTGGTAACTCGTCTTCCAGAGGCCCTCGCTCTGGTAAAATGGGAATAAATGTGACAAAAGCAAATACTGCTTTAGACTTCAATAAGTAAACATGCTTTATAAACTTTTTGTGCATCTTTTTTGAGCATAAAAAATGGTTTATGATATTTATATCAATCACTTCCTTCTTGCACTCTAAACACAGAGGCTCCTGAATGCTTCATGGATTGAAAGTATAGGTCTAGAGATGAAAGTATAGGTCTAGCCCTTTAATTCGTATACAATCTTCACATGTGGAGGTTATTTAGAAAGGTTCTCCACACATCTCCTTTACAGAAATGATTCCTTATACAGTCATCCATCAAAAGCTTCTAAGGTGGTTCTTTCATTTAATCACTACAAAGAACCATTTCTTGCTTTGCTAATGATGTTTGTATGTTTTTTGTAACACTTTATTGAGAACCAATTCATCTTTATATGACCATTTTGTAACTTCTCTTCATCCCCAGACAGCTTTGTTACTGTGCCTTTATGACTGAAATGTTTCAATAACCTCTTCAAAACAAAACTCCTGTAGGTTGGACAGACAGATTATTTGTGAATGCAAAAAATTCAAAACATTCAAAAAAATTTCTAGATGTTGGCCATATGCTCCAGAGCGTGAACGGTATGATTTGAAGTCTCCAGTGTTTACATACTGTATCAAAGTCTTCTATTTTAAAACAGTGAAGAAAATGCACTTTTTCATCACATGGCCCCTTTCAGAGCACACTTACTTATAATAAACCGTTTTGATGGGTTCTTTCCAGCCTGGTAACCAGGCTCAGGTCGAGGTCAATGTCTATAAGGAAGAAACGAGAAAGGATCTAAATGAAAATAGATGTCTGATTTGTTTTTGCATCCAACAATCCCATCTCCACTTCCAAAATGTGCTCTGAACACCATGACCGAGCTTGCTCCTTACAGTAATGTGAATACAGGGATGTTCAAACTCATTTGTGAGCACCATGTCATTAGGCTTTCACCGCAGTTTTATGTGGAACTTTTTAACTTTCCGAAACACTCCCATCAAAATGTGATCAAAGCTGGCCTTGAATGCAGTTGAAAAACCTTTCATAACGTCCATCTCCAAGATGTTTGTGCCCGGTCATCTCCATAGTAATGTAGCAGCGAGCATGAAACCGGTTCGGCACCAGAACCGGTCAGATAGTCTAAGATAAAACGTATGCAATTAGGTACAAAGGCTAGCCCGAGAGGCTACCGCCCCTATTCCTTGAAGAACATGCATTATGGATAAACAGGGAGAAGCTCCTCGCATTGTCTGACACACATGGAGAAAATGTCAGACACAAAAAACAACAACATCTGATCAAAGGGTGAACAGCAGCAGTAGTAATTACGCTCCAGCCACTTCATCTAAAGCTGCTGCTAGTCACTCGCAGCTCAGCTTCTGTGGAAAACATAATATCACCAAAGTAGTCGTAGTGGAAATCTAATGTGTCACCAGTGTGGTGAGGGGCATGCTTTTAAAGAGGGTGCGTTTTTTTTTTTTTTGGGCGGGTCCCAGAGGAGCCCGTCCAAAGAGGCCAGCCGCCCCCCTCCCCATGCATTACGCTGTCTCTATAAATGATGGTAATCTGTTGTTTTCTGTCAGCAGGGACAGCGGAGCAGGATAAGACACCTTCCCCCCCGAATCCCCCTCTCTTTGAGAAATGGATACAGCAAGTCAATCCCCTGGTAAAATCACAGAGAATCAAACGCAACGGAGATATCAAAGTGCCGAGAACATGTCGAGGTTACTGCCGACAGCTGCGCGCGCGGGACGCTCTGGGACGTTCCGAGCAGAGCAAAAATCTTTTAAAATGATGAAACGCAGCCATAAACGCGCAGACAAATGTTTTAGGGGGAAAGTGTGATTACATAAATAACCTAATATCAATTCAAATTTAATATTCCAGCGATATTTCAGAGGAAAAAGAGAAAGAGGCTGCTTTTCAGAGCTCACAGTGCAGTGTTATGCTCTCCAGTAATGCTTGGAGATGTATTATCTATACAGGTGTACCAGATTCAGCATCACACATTTTAATACTGATTTCAGTATCGCTAGTGTTAAAAACCTAGAATTTAATTTTATACTGATGGATAACAAAGACATAGTTAACCACAATGTCATTAGGTGCGTGATTCAGAATGTTTTTATGTATAAAATGGGAGTTTCCTTCCTGGAAATGAGTTTTCTGTATACTTGAACAAACAGTTCAGTGAAAAATACACTTTTCCATAAAATAAAAAAAAATGTAAGTTCCACATACTCTACAGGTAGCTGATCAGCTCAGACATGTTTGGATGGCACATTTTGCTTCTTTAGTTTAGAACTGGAGCTGACATTGCTAACAAACACTAAAAGTCAAGAGTCACCCATCTTTTACATAAATGCCCCCCTAAACCTTCTCTCAGCCACATCCAGCTCTTCTTTAAGGCGATGCGGCCTTGTGGATGTGGTTTAGAACACAATATGACTTACTATGAGCCATACTTTTTCACAACCCGCCTCAGGAGAAGGACAGCTGATCCAGAATCAGCCACTTAAAAGATGTTTTGGTGACATACTTTTACTGAAACAGTCTGGGTGACTATTATCGTTAGTATTTGTTGCCTGCATTCTGCATTAGCCTCATAGCTCCAGAGCCAAACATCAACATTGTTCATGGGATTGGTGGAAAATTGTGTAAATCAGGTTTTTTGCCTGATCTTTCCTTTTAGCAATATTACAAAATGTGCTTTATTGTGCAGTACTAGGAAAAGAAAACATACGAAGAAAATCTAGGAAAGGTTTGTAAGCCATGCCTTTAGCAGGGTAGTAGCACTCTGGAAGCACGGGTCTATTAACTTTAATAATGAAATTTAATAATGAAAATCTAAGCATCAACTGCTATATTTGGAAAATACTGAACTGTATCAATACCACTCAGCTCTCTGCACTCAGCACTGCTCTCCAGGAAACTACTCCTCCTGCTTGCTGTCGGCCAAACTTTGTCACGTAGGATTAAATTTTTTAATTATTATATTATTTTATATATTTTTATGAGAAGTGTCCCTCCTTCGCTGGTGGAGCCAGGACCTTGAGGGGGAAATAAAAGCCAATTACGGGTTTGGAGCTGAAGATCTGGCCTGGTCAGGAGGCCTTAGCCTTGGCTGCTGAGGAGTCGAACTACAGCTGTGCCTCAGGAAGCTGCTGTAATCCCCACCCGTATTATTGGGCAGGCTCAAAAGATTCAAAAAGCCTGCTTACAAATTTAATTACCTTTTCAGTTAACCAGAGCTTAGGAGCCAATGACCTGCTATTTCCACTGCAGGCCAATGACGGGGGGGTTTCAAGGGGGCACAGTGAGACAAGTGGGCACTGGAGACTCGCAAGGCAGGCAGAAAGCTCATGCCCTTTCAGTGCCAACCAACAGTCATGCTCAGGGTAAACTCTAAGCACTAAACACACACACACACACACACACACACACACACACACAAACACCAGTGGCCTCCGCACGGAGAGCAAATTAGATCCTCTTCATTAAGAGGCAGGCAGAGGATGCAGAACAAAACAATGAGAGACTGAGGGGATGGAGAGATAAGGTAGATAGGTATTGTAGATGTCGTAAGAAAATCTCTTTATGGCTTTTTAGCCTCATATCTTCTTCAAAATAAGAACCAAAATGCTTATGACTTGGAAGTACAGCAACATTAACTGGTAAAAATAATGTGGCGGTTCTTTAAACTTTAAAAAGATTTTCCCCACTCACATCTGTAAAAAAAACTGTTCTCGATGGGATCGTCTATTAATGAGGTTCTTTAGGGCCATGTTTCTATGGAGTTTATATGTTATGTGGTCCCTGATTTTGTTTGCTATTGTAAATGCCACATTATATCCAAAATAAAGATTACTCCCACCTGTAATCTTCTGAGCCAGTGGTCTTTGATATGAGAGAATATTCCTACATTCATCTGACTATGCTCATCATTTGCACTTGAACTGGGTGTGGACAATTTGGCAAAAACGTATTATCTCTAGAATTTATTAGAACACATGATATGTATTACAATAGTTAGGTTTGATAAATGGGCAAAGACCAAAAGAAGCACCTTAAAACACTTTTATTTTTTTAATTCAACAACCTTAGCCAATCAGAGCTGCTACAGAAAACATGCAGTTGTTCAGCGTTCTTTAAGTTACTCAAAATATATTCAAACGGTACTCAAAATATATTCCAAAAGCATTAAAGTACTCATGATCATGATAATGATCAAATATAATCATACTTTCTACCCCACTTGATATTCTAAGTCATTCATTCATTCATTTTCTGTAACTGCTTAATCGCTAGGGTCGCAGGTACCCGGAGCCTATCCCAGTGTAAACTCACTCCAGCCCACCTCAGGGCACACACACACACACACACACACACACCATTCACTCACACTCACACCTATGGCCAATTTAGAATCCCCAATTCACCTGACACACATGCTTTTGGACTGTGGGAGAAACTGGAGATCCCAGAGGAAACCCACGCCACCACGAGGAGAACAATACTAATTCAGTCACTTCCTAAAACTAGACCACCAGCACAGACAGTTATTTAAAAAGGTACTTATTTGCCTTGTGTGTCTAACAATTATTTGGAGTGTGGGAATCACAAAGGAATCATAATGTAAGTCGCTTTGGATAAAAGCATCTGCCAAATGAATGTAATGCAATGTAATGTAGGTGGTGAAAAAAGTTTCAGAACCCCTGTCAGTGGCAGGGTGGGGACCAGCAGAATTTTGTGATTTCCCTCCTCTAGCACATCAGTTAAAGCTGAAAGTTAACAGATGACTTCAATCAGGTGTGTCTGAGCAGGAAAATCACCAAACTGTGCAAGAATCTGGCCCTCCAGGACTGGAGTTTCCCCACCCCTGTACTGTGGCATCGGTCCAAAGAACTCTTTTTTGGCACCCTTATTTTCTTAAAAGTGCAGGAGAAAGGAAAGCAGTGTTTTCAATGTTTTTAACTTTAAACTTTATAATGGCTCTTTACTGACCAAATGGGCACATAATGTAAAGGTCAGCCGTTGTTTTTGAGTGGTGTAAAAGATATAAATTGAAAAATAATAATTTTTTAAATGATAGCAACAAAATAGACCAGTTAATATTATCACATTGAGCATGTAGGACAAGCACTGCTTCATTTGCCAACAGAGAGAGCACAGACATATATTTTCTCTCAGATATGCCAAATCAGGGTATCAGATTTCTGCATGTGTGTTTGCGTGTGCACTGTGGGAGACAGAGGCAAGTGGAAGAAGGAGAAAAGCAGAAGCGCAGAAGAGTGGCAGGGCATATTTGTCGCAGTGTGGCCATTCTGCAGAGGTGCTAAAATGCGCTCATCTTCTTTGTTAACCAAAAAGTGAACATGACTCTGTGTTCTAAAAAACTTCTGCCTCATTGCAATTACACAAAAGAAAATGAACACTTTCAGGTTGCCCCGGTAACCTAATTGCATCAGTACGTTGCACACAGGAGCCAAAGTAACTGAATTTTGATGAAAAGGCGGCGATAATTTACGGCATCGAGAAATTAGTTGCCGTGGCGACGCGTTAATTACATCTCAAATTAACAATGCAAGTGTAGTGAAATTAAATATAAATCATATTTTCTGCATAAATTACAGGGGTTGATTAGTGCGGGCGCCAGGAGAGAGAGGTTGGGATTCCAAAGGCCTGTCACATCAACCCCCCGAACGCCCCCCGCCACCCCCTCCCCCCGTCTCTTCAGCTCCTCTTAAAGAGAGACACTCTCACAGGCACACTCAGCGAAGAAGCATGCAGAAGTGTGTGTGTGTGTATGTGTGTGTGTATGTGTGTGCGTGCATGCATGCGTGTGTGCGTGCCTGTGTGCGTGTGTGTGTGTGTGTGTGTGTGTGTGTGTGTGTGTGATGTTGAGAGAGAGGATAAAAATGCTTAAAGGAATAATCCAGTGGGTTTTTCTTATTTTTGTCAGTTGAATCTGTATTGTTCTTTACCTGCAATTAGTGAAAGAACAGGAAACAGCTGATGCAGCTGCCCACTGAGTTCCATTATATATTATGTCTGTATAGCAAAAACAGCCCGTATTGAATTAATTGTCTTTGTGACATCATGAGAACCAACTTATTTATCTATTTAACCTATTCAGCCTATGGAGGTTTAGTCCCACCCATTCACATTTATGTTATGAGGAGTGTTTCATCCTGTACTGCTTTCTGAATGAGGCAAAATGTAGGGCAGCCAATCAGAACAGAGGTCATTTACATAAACCAGTCTTAAGGGCAAAGTAACTAAAACAGCCAGTTTCATTCCAAGGCATAAAGAGAGGTTTGGAAAATGGTCATGTAACTGAATAATTGCTGTATTTCGTACACAAAAAGTGGATCAACACACTGTCTGTGGTTGATATGTATATTCGTAGCAGGTTGGATTTAGGTTGAAAACACTGGAGTATTACAGTGTTACTTCCAGACACCTTTTTGGTATAATCTAGTCTTCATTCCAAGTTATAGAGTGTAATACACTCTACATCAACCACAAATCAGTCTCATCTCTGCTGATTTCTGCCCGTCAAAACCAGTCAAACTACACTGCTTTAACGCACAAACATAAAAAGCAAGATTGTCCAGTTCTCACATAGTTTCCATTTCAAAAGCAACACCCGTATTAATCATCTTCTACTAGGTATAAGGTGACTACTGAAAATCAGTGTTTCAAAAGCTCCACCCTTTAGCTTTACTACGTTTTCTGATGTTTTTATTTACTGTTAGAATGCTGATTCCCAAGGAAAAAAGCATCTGGAAAACTAGCAGATGAGCACAGAGACCAAGGCAACACAGGTATTACCGGATAATTCATAGAGAAGGTGTCAAAGAAGGCTTGTTCCAAGAGCGTCTATACACTTCTTCTAACCTCAGAGCATCCAGAACAAGTCTGGGGAGTGTGTGTTCAGGGGGCTTGCAGGTGGGGGGGGAGCACAGCACAAACAACAGCAACAGGAACCAACTTGAGCCATCTAAATTATTCATTCTCCAGATGGATTCCTTTCCTCTTGAATTTTAAACTCAAATAGACCTATTCACCGACTCTTTTTGGTGCCACTACCATTCGCATCCAATGTCGCCCGAGCCGCAAATCAACCCATACCATCATGTCAAGACACAGCTGTGTAAAAAATCAAGCATGCAAGAGTGACCTAGTCTAGTGTCTATCTTCTCCATCCCCTTACCATGCATTTCTGCCTCCAGCTCCGTCCTTCTCCTCCCTCTCTCTTCCTAAGGCTGACCTTGGGAGGATTTGAACAGTCTTGCCAGCCCAGGGGACAGTGACTATCTCGCAGCTGCTAAAATGTCGGCAAAATCCAATAAACTCCATGTGTCTCTTTATCAGTCCTTGGAAGACACTTTCTGAACATTATTTTTTTCAGTGGCAACACTGAAAAAGTGCACTGAGGTGACTTGATTGAAATGCACTTCTCGCATCATATATATATATATACACATATATATATAATTTATTTTAAATTATTTAAATCAGTTTAAACATAAATCATGTCGAAAAGATTTGATTTCAGAAAAATTTTTTGTTCTTGGCTTAAGATCATTAAAAAACACTTCTTAAAGCTTCATATTATTGCATAACTTCCAAAAGTCTTTTTACAGAAAAAAAATCAACTGCAAGGTTCTTTAGAGAACTGTTTTCCTGGTCCTCCCATGGCATCGCTCCAGAGAACCTTCGGTGGCACCTTCAAAGGTTAAGTTACAGTTCTTAAAGTTCTTATTTAGAGTTCTACAAAATTAATTCTGCCCTGCTCCTGAAACTTTGGAATGAATAACAGTATGTTCAATAAGTCTTTAATTACATCTTGTTATTTATTCTATGAAATGGTGGTGAACCACAGAATGAAAGATCTCCTCAGGGTGACATGACCAGCCGTTTCGACTCTTCCACCACTTTTTCAGCCAAAACTGAGCACTGGTTTCAGTGATTCAGCAGATTCTGCTGTGGCCTGCCCATGACTGAAGTCCTGAAGGCAAAGGGGTGAAAACTCAACAAAACACATAATTGAAACCAGCCACAGTTTGAAGAAGAAAAAAAAAATCAGTGGTTTCATTTTTTTAAGCAAAGACAGGCAAAACGTTGAGTGATGGGAAGCCGCAGTGAGCATAGTTTCTCTGTGTGAGACAGAAAACCCCTCTCTGAACTCTGATAACCCTGTCCCTTCCTCAAAGGCACGGACACATGGGGGTAATTTCAAATTAAAAATACCTGTTTGACAACAGAACTGAGCGCAATACACATATGGGTGAAACAAGATACTGTTTACAAAGCTCTCATCACCTTCACTGCAAACCAAGTTCCTCCGACAGTGCTGGGAGATATTGATACATTATTAAAGGATAATATTATCATATCTTCCAAATTCATCGGATGATATATTTCATTTATTTTTACACAAAGGTAATACAGGTATGTAAATACAGGTTTCCTGAGGACTAACTTCTTACGAACCTGACACAGCTCGTTTTCTCTGGATTTTGATTGGACTGCGATGTTTCCCAAATGGTATTAGTCAAATTTGCATTGAAGTTCATGAACTCATGCTGCTTCCGTTCTGACGTCTTTTAAATCTGAAATACCTTGTTTTGTTCTGTTTTCTTCTCTTAAACTACCCCAAAGGCAAAGTCAAATGGGATTGTACATGTTAACAAAACTATATTTACAGAAAGAAAACTATTTGAGTTTTTATGCATTTTGAAATGCTCTTTCATGATATATATTAACTGCCTATTAAATTCAGTACTGCTTTGAAAATGTACAGATTACATTTCATCAGGCCGTTTCCTCAGATATTGGACAGAAACATTTAATACTATTATGATATATCGTCATAGGCATATATAAACTCTTATTATACTTATATATATTAAGATTACTCATATGGACTAAGGTGTTTTGAAGAACTGTGCTAATCTGAGCCTCTTTCACTCATATTGCACCTTTTCTTTGGCAATGCTTTTTTGGCAATACTTTTGAAATCTGACAGAAAACCACAGAGGGTGGTAGGTGTTAACGACGTACTGTGGTAGGATTATAGGTTCTTAGGATACACCCATGCAAAATATTTTTCCAGACATCCTTGTGAAATATATACTTCTTTATGCGCTCAGATATCATAACTTAACTTATATAACGTCCAGTGCAGCCTACGGAGCCGCTCGCCAACACTCAGCCTCTGCCCTCACTTATGAGAGGCTCCTGAGCTGCGCTACAGATGTATAACCTACATTACCAATATGACCAACCTCAACTGGCAGGGGTCCACTCACACAAACTTACTTCCTGGCCTTGGACAAGGAGATGGAGATCACCTTAGTCTCCGGGGGCAACTCTTCCCCTGTACATATCCACTTATGAATGAGCCTGATGACTTTTAAAAGGACAAAGAATCATTAGGAGAATAAGTAGCCTTTCACATATTCTCTCTGCTACGCCCCCTGAAAGTAATTCCAATGCATTTACACAAAGGAGAATAGCTTTACTGGGAGAGGCAGTGGTTTAATGGTCCAATACGTTCTTGGCCCAAGTACAATTATCCTCCTATGATGGTGCAAAAAGATGGTGGGGTGGGGGGGGGTCATATGTTTTAAGGGAAAAATGGGTTCAGCTAAATGTCAGAGTACACAGAAACATTTGGCCATTCATGAGAAAATAAATCATTTAAATGAATAAAAAAAGAAGATTAACACAACAGTTATTACTCTTTGCACAAACAAACTGCAGTTGATCAAGGAGAAGAGAAAACATTAGACATCTTCAGTGCAAAAAAGAGAGCGCACTCTATAAATCTTGGCCTGAAAGTGTTCCACATAAATTCTCCAAAGAGCCCTTCATAATATTAGAAAACAAGAGAAAATGAAATAATTAGTGTTGGTTTTAGATGTTTCCTTTGGATTAAACATTAAAAACGTGCTTGACTGAAGACGTGATCTTGAGCGAAAGCCAAGCTGGGGTAAACATCTTCTCTTCACACTGTTCTATCTACATCGTCTTCTGCTCCTCTTTCTATAGCACTCACACACCCTCCATATGGCGGAATAAGTGGCTCCTAGGAGTTATGTAATGCTTAAGTCTGTAACACTTCCCTCAGCAAGGTGGAGCTCTGTTGTGCCACTGAGATTCAGGTTTGAATCCGAGTCCGTGTATCGTCTGTCCCAAAAGTGCACAAGGTATCGAAAGCTTCAAACATTTTCAGTTGCAATGTGGTAGACAAGTTAATGCTTTTATTAGTTTCAATACTTTATTTAATAAAGCTAACACCAGAATGTATTTTGTCTGCATACTTAAAAATAAAAGTGTCAAAGGGAATGTTTAAGAGCAATGCCAGAAGACCTAGTTTTGCTTATAAATGAGCTGTGAGTATGAAAAACCTTTTTAAAGGATATATATGTACTCTGACGTGTTTCAAATATTTAGCTACTTATTAAATTTGACATTTGAAGCTTCATAATACTGATACTGGATTAAAAAAAATATATGGAATATTAAGCTGTAGAAATTTTGAACACTTTTCTGCGTTCATTCTGATAAACATTGTTTTTGATTTTTTGCCATTGTTTCATTTGGAATTTCAAGTTCAAAATATATACAGACAAAAATGTGTTTTCTCTCTTGTTAACATTTGCAATACTGTGTGAACAGTATGGAGGAAGCATTTTGGTTATGCTAGTTACAGAGTTTATTACCCTTATTAATGAAAATATTTTTTTTCTGAAATATTTAGGAAATATCATGTTGACTTTTATCAGTGCTGCCCAACATTAATCATAGCTGTGCCACACAACAGCAGGTTGTGTCCCTCCCCTAGTCGCTGCGTGGTCATGTGACTGGACAAAGTAAGACATAATATCCTTCGGAATATTATGGGCAAGGATGCACTCTGACATTAAAAAACATACAGATTATGTTGCCCTGATGACTGAGGTTTAAACAAACACACTTTCCATAGGAGCTACAAAAGGCCCGAGTGCGTAACAAAAACAGCCAGACCCTCCTGATAAGGTTAGATAAAGAAAACCCAGAATAATACAGACTCCCCAGGGGGAGGCAAAGGGAAATGGCTTTTGTAGCACGAGGGGGCTTATTTTAGGGTGGGGGTGCCCTGCATGACACAATTCCTGTAGGTTTCACAGCTGAGCTTGTTTATTGAAAGGACATTTGATGGCCTCTGAAGCAGGACACATCAGCGGTCATGTTTGCTCTGCTTAAGGTGATGCAGTTTTATAAAGCTGGCTTCAAAAACCCACACTTAATATACAACGCTTTCGAGAGGGAGGGGTCAAATAGCACAGTTGAGACCCCTGTATTAAAATGTTCAGAGATTTATCATACTGCTATTTTGGAGTCTGAGCCTCCTTTGTATTAATGCACTATTTGGTGCTATAAATACTGCTGGCAGCCAAAACGCTCAAACCTGGGTGTGTTGTGGGGTGGATCAATTACGTGTTTGGTACAAATAAAAGAGTAAAAGTGGAGTTACAGAAAATGAGTGCTTGTTGAGCAGCATGCCATTGGGTACTAATCCACAGTACATATCTTTTGTATTTTTTTAAAATCCAAACCCTACAGAAACGGCAACACCCAAACAGCTGACCTAGTCTCACACTTTTGAGACATTTTTTTTCACTGCGTGACACTGAAAACACACTGACAATGTACACGGAATGTAAATGCAATGCATTGTGTACTTCGATATGTAATTAAATGCATAATTCCATAATGACATTTAAATACTGCTGCAAAGTGACAGTAATAACTCTTAACTTCTGAAAGTTAAGAGAAGCAGCTGAAACATTTATACCGTGCAGGAAACACTTCCACTCAGCACTAAGCACCTTGCAGTGGGGGAGAAATTGGTTAAAATTGAGACTCGTGCTCTTATTGTTGACAGGTAGAAATTTGAAACAGCCGAAGAGAGGCGGTAATGGCAGGCGAGGAGTGAGGAAAAAAAAACCCGAAACTGACACTCCCATTAGGACCCTACTGGAAAGTGAAATATTTGATCACGAGAGGGAAATTGAACAAAAATGAACTGAAACGAGATATAGTCGACTTACTTTCGCTCTGGCTCCCGGACATAGGTGTCACTCAGACTTAATAAGCGTTTGAATTTCCATTTTATCACAGAAAATAGAGTGCGAGAAATAAAATCAGCTGGTTTCGCCCTAATGGACAAAGTAATGGAGAGGTGAAACTGACACAATACATTCTGTCCGCAGTAATCCCATCGAAATGAAAGCATATTCACTGCAGAAGTTTTCAAGGAATCAATTCAAACTGAATAGTGGCCCTTTTCTGAGGGGTTTCTATTTCATAATGGCTCCAGCAGATCCAGCACTTCGGATTTTGGGCTGTGGGGTGTCACTCCGAGTGATAGAAACACAGCCGTTCATCCAATAATGTTCGGTCTTGCGGTCAATGTGCAGGCCCAAGACTGGGCTGCACTCATTCTGTGTGACTGCATTTAGGCATTATAGCAATTGCACAATAGAGCATTAGCTCACTTCGAGCACGGAGCTCTACATATACGGTCTGGTCATATCAGGTGACTTCTGGGGTCTGCACGCTTAAGCCGAGAGAATATAGCGAGTATCCACGCTCAGAAACACGCACACAAACACTGCCCTGATCTACACAATCATCTCCACCGTTAAAACCTGCAAGGAGCCAAACTGAGCCCCAGCCAATCAAATTCAAACACGAGGTGCTGTTTTGAGACAGAAAGGGTGTGGCACAAGTCAAAAGAAACCACACTACTTCAAACGCCCCGAGCTACAGACTGTTAAGGCAGGCCGCCAATACATATCAGCCCAAATCAGCGACGTCGAATCCTCTGAGGATTTCACTTTCAAAAAGACTGCATGGCGATGATGACTAGCGCCCTGAAATCACAAATACATGCCCGTAAAACTTCTACGAGAAGTCGCTCTACTAATCAGGTCTTTTACTTTGTTTTCCCAGCCAAGAAAACAGTGACACAACTGCAAGATGCAAATCCATGCCTGCTTTGTTTTTGACAATAATTACAGAAAGAGAAGGAGAGGAAAAGTCCTGACGTCTGGGTCCCCAGTGCTCCGCCGCGCTATTAATTATTCTGAGGAAGACAGATGTTAAATTGTGTATGCCCATCAGCACTAAGACTTTCTGAAGATTTATCATTCATGTAAATCATGAATAAAATATTTCCTTGCCGAGAAAAAATGTTACATCTGTTTGGTGCATCACAGATACTGTGATGCAAGAAAATCAGCCCCGGCAAGCTTCAGTGGCCACCTAAACGAATGCTAAGCAGACAAAGTTTACTGCAGCAACTAACTTCTCTATCCTTCATTCAGAGCAGGACATTCGATTAAACATTAATGTGGATAAAGGTGTGTTTGTTTGCGGGTTTTTTGCCAAAGATTTGCATTGGTATTTGGTTATGTACCAAATAAAGGAGATTACTCCCTCTGTGCATAACTGCAGCTTTTCAGCTCAGCTTTATTCTGATATGAATATTCACACATGACCACTTTACTGTGGAGCAAAAACACCAAATAGTGTCCTTTTCACGAAACTCCAAACCGGCCTTAGCACTTCACCATACTTCACAGTGGGAACAGAGATTTTTCTTCTCGGAAAGCCACTCTAACGCACCAGCATCCAGCCAGTAAAGTGTAAAATGTGCATGAGCGCTGCCTTCCCCCGGATACATAAATAAATAAGTAAACACACACAGGCCCAGACTGTCATCTGTGGAGAGGGAGAGAGAGAGAGAGAGAGAGAGAGAGAGAGAGAGAAAAGAAAGAGTGAGAGAAAGTGAAAGAGAAAGAGGAGAAAGAAAGAGCAGAAGAGAAGGAAAACAGAGAGAGAGAGAAAATAATGAAACAAAAAAGTGAGACAGGAAGGGAAATACAAAGAAAAGAAGATAAAGAATGAAAAGAAAAGGATGAAGAGGGAGATGCCAAAAAACAACTTAAATGAGAAAAGAAAATAAAAGAACGTGACAGTAAAAAAGAAAAAGAAAAGAGAGTGAGGTGAAAAGAAAAGCACAAAGAGAGACAGAAATGGCGTGATGGGGGAAAAAGAGAAGGGAGTAGAAAGAGAATGAAGAGATAGATAATAGAGAAAGAACGAGAGTAAGAAGGAAAGAAGTATGATATGTGTGAAAAGAAAAAGAAACAAAGAGAGAAAAAAAAAAAAGAGAGTAAGTGAGGGAAAGGAACAAGAAAAAAGTAAAAGACATCAAAAGACAGTATAAGGAAACAGAAGTGGAAAGAGAATGATAAAGACAGACAGAGAAAGGAATAAAGAGAGAAACGGAAAGAGAGTGAATAGTAAAAGAAAGTGAGGTAAAAGAAAGCGGCAGACAGAAAGAGGGTGAGAGAGAGAGGCAGAGAGAGAGGCTTCATCAGTAAGAGGAGGTCGGGGCAGTGGTGGCAGGACGGGGGTCTTTGGCTTTGCCCCTGGCCACCATCACGGCAGCCTGCCCCTGGAACAGACAGGCCGGCTCACACACAGCAGATGGAACTAATGATGCGCAACAAAAGAGATCATTTCACTGTGGTCCTGGGAAAGGCACAAAGAGCGCTGGGACATTTGAGTGATAGGGCCAGCCAGGCACCGGGGGTTAGATACGGACAGCTTTTCTGGAGGTACACCCTGAATAGAGGCACCCCAGCCCTGCACGGCCCTTTCATCTGTCTCATACAATCAGCCCGCCACTTTTTAAAAAGAGCGAAAGGAATCAAACGTGGGGTCCCAAGACCGCCTTTTTTATTTCGTTTTGTTTCATCCTTTTTCATGAAGCCTGTCAGCAGGGATTTCTTTACAGCACACTGTATGTGCGCCTGGGGAATCTACAGTTAGTCAATCATATAGAAATAAAAGTGCAGGCGAAGGCGGGAAACCAGAGGCTCTGTAACAGTCTCTACACTTATTATTATTATTATCATTATTATTATTATTATTATTATTATTATTATTATCATCATTAGCAATTCATGAAATTCAGGCTTCAATTTTCTCTGCCACTGGAATAGATTGAAGGTGTCTTGTCATACAGTTTTCCATTTCCCTGAATCGCAATGTAACAGTTACGTCTTAAAGCATGTAGCTGTCTTCTTGAAAAAGCTGCATAATGCACAGAAGTGAAGGAGAAATAAGACAATAAAAATTCCATAAATTATTCACCAGAAGGTGTATTTGGTTTATAACGCTGAGGTGTGGCAGACTGCGTTCGACTTATGTTAGACCTTTTTTTTCAAGAAGAACATAAACTCAGGCCGGAAGAAGAAGAAAAAAGTGCCCTTGATGTGGCCTCTTTTTACAACAGCAGACCCATTCAAAGGGAGCCTAAACTGTAACTCTTCATCGGAACAACTTAACGCTGCCCCTCCGACAAGCACAGTCCGGCGTTAACGAGGGAGATTTGCATGCCCTTGGATTGAGGGGAAGAGGATTAGATTTGAAAGACCTCTCCTGAGCTGATGTCTTAAAGAAAACACTGCAACTCAGCCCTCTCTTTAAGAGCATAACAAGTACATCTGACTGAAAGCACAGTGCGTAAGCCTCCTATGCCATCTGGAAACGGCGTCTTAGGCGAGGTGGAAAGGGGAAAGCACGGAGGCCCTCAGACACCTGGGAAGGGGATTTAGGCAGGACGTGGAGCGTTCAGTAGCTCAATCCTCAGCCCCCTTCACACTGTAGATATCAGCGGGGAAAGTTCAGCGCACCGCTGACACTAACAGCAGAGCCGTGCCTTTATTAGAGTCAGGTTAGCACTGATAACACTATCAGCTCACTCCCCCTGGGCCCGCAACGCTGGGCCTAACCCTCAAATAAAGCCGCAGTGCCTTGACTCCCTGCCATATTAACTCTGATTACAATGACCTTCATTATATCAGCTAGCCTTATTATACCACATAGAACATGGTGTTCCCTGGGGTTCTGACTTAGATGGCGGAGAGTAGTGAAGGTTGGGTTTTTTCTTTTCTTAGAGAATACCGGACTGTGCTGTACACACAGGCTTGACCACTGCTGTACACAGTAAGTACTGCAAAGCATGCTTATACAAAGAGGATATGTAGCAAGAGCCAGATTGACCCCTTAATCTGCATGCCTATTATACAGTTATTAATCTTACGATTATTCATAAGTAACACCTAACAATTATTCTGTAACTATTATGTAACTAATACGTATATGATGTAGTTACGAGAGAGAGGTCCTGTAGTGTAGCGTAGTGAGTAATTATGTGTTATTCATGCTGTTGTTAGTAACAGAAACAGAAGTCTTGTCTTTATTATATGGCAAACATTTGCTTAAAAATGCATGAACAGTAATCTACATTAAAATGAAAAAATCTTAACAATACTTCAGGTTAGAAGTTAAAATGCCAACTAGTCATTGGCAGCAAACAGTTGATAACAATGAGTTTTTCCAAGCAAACTACAGCCTTCAGATTGAAATCCATTTGTGAGCTCAGCTTTATGATGATATTCATTATTATCATGATATTCATCAATATGATATGCTTCAATATGGCGAAATTTGCCATATTGAGGATACTGTGACATTTTTCAGAGGATACTGTGACATTGTCGGTACTAAAAGTGTGCTGTTTCGTCTGTTCCACGTAATCAGATGTCAGACAAAAAATAAATACCTTGTAATATTGTGCATAATGAAAATGTGCATTACGAACAGTACTTTGATATTAAATTTTATTACATATTACCAAACACTGAGTTAAAGGCATTTCACCTTTGTGTTAGACCTGTTGGGAACAAATAAACAAAACGTGTCTGTGTTTCAGGCAGTTCTGTTTTTGTTGTACCACTTTGAACCACTTTGTGCAAGAAGAAAGGTCTGTGATTGGTCAAGCTGAATGTCAAACAAGTGACCCCTTCCTGCCAAAGTAGGTGGTTCTTGACTATTTTAAGTGACAGCTACCAGACTCTCTGGCAAAAGAGAATGATAAAAACAACACTGTTGTGGCGTAAGATTCACAAATTGGGATCTTCTGTCTATTCAGTGTTAGGTAATAAAAAATTACTTGCAAACCATTTGCTGAATTTTGCAACAAGTAGTGGGTTAGTGGATTACCCTAACATTTTGGGCCTTTGGAGATTAAAGGGTTAATATGTTCTACCACACACAGAGGCCCTTTTTCTATAGCCTGAGCAAAATTATGAACCAAAAAGGGTCTCATCCCCTTTGAAATGAGCTCCCTCACATCACCGTGATAGCTTAATTTGAATGTTGGGCAGAAAGGCGCTGCTGGTCACCTCCAGCCAGCAGCCTGAGCCAGAGGATGCTGGCAGTGGAAAAGAGGCTGCTGGACTAGGGCCCTAACCAATAGCTTGGGGACTCCCGTCACCACTTAGCATGCGCCATGCTTGTTAACCTCAATTTTCTGCCCATTCCCAGCGACAGGCCTACCTTCCTCAAGCTCTTGGCAGACGTCTCCTCTGGTGAGGGGGCCCCCCCAGGGCCTGACCACCCCTGCACAGTGGGACGGTGGGGTAGAGCAAGAGGGAGGGGGGAGGGATAAAACCCCGTAAAATCTCCCGGCTCATCCTCGAACGCCCGCTGGCTCTCTCAGCCTCTCTCTCGCTCTCCTGCCAGGTGACTCCATGGCAGCCGTTACCCACGGAGACCTGCCGCTCCCCATTCACTTAGCAGGCCTAACAGAGAGCAGAGCAGCATGGCTGGAACAGTAGGGGAGCAGGGGGTCCATTCCTGCAGCCAGCAGGTGGGGGGTTAGCGTGTTTATTTTGTGCTGAGAGGCTTGTTTTGGATTAGAGAGAATTCTCAGCCTGTAAGCAATGTTTTACCGGGAATCTCCTCAATAGCAGCTTTAGTATAAAACACCTGTAGGTAGATAAAAAAAAAAAGACGTGCTGAATTTAGATGTGTCCATGTGCACATTTTCACATGAATACAATGTATTTCATCAGCATAAGTTATGCCCCTCACTTATTTTTGACAATAACCCTAAGTGTGCTGATTTAATTTACTTTATTTACATAAAACTGCATTTGAAACATGTAAACATTTTTGAGTACGGTTAGGGTGTAAGACCCCACAGGCCCAAAATAGAAATGAGTTAAAAATGGGATAGCAATAATTATTTCAAAAAGTTATTTGAATCAATTAAAATGATATCACCATCACCAATTTCATTCCGTAATAAACGGCAAATTAAAAGTCTACACGCCGTGATGGTCCACAATGTAAGCTTTCAAAGCAAATAAAAGCCACCGCTTCACTGCAGATTTATAAAGAAAAGGCACGCTGACTTGTGCATGAGTGAGAGGCAAAGAGTGAGGCAGTCACACAGGCACCTGCTGAATGCTGGGTCCTCCTGGGCTTTCAGCCCTTAATTAATCCAGGCCTCTGGGTATCATGATGTGGCTGGGCTGCTCCTCTGCATGTGTGACTCAATTAAGCTGTGTTGTGAACCAGAGGTGCAACTTCAATATTGCTCAGAGTCCCCGCTATTGTACTGTCGCCCGTCGGCTTTTGTGTTGTGTGAAAACCAAGACAATCATAAACACGTTCATATCGTCATCTGCTTCACTGCCATTGTATAGCAACCATGTTAATCTACTAAAACAGAAGATGCTCCCGTATGAAAAACACTGGTGTGATGACGGACCAAAAACACTTACCTTACAGTCAGAGTCGAAATCGTATCATTGCTGCCATAAAACCTTCAAACTTTCTTTGTTTTTTATAGTTTTAAGTCACTGGTAAACACCAGTTGCCCTTTACATTGAACAATATATGACAAGTGGTGAAACAGAACGGGTTCAAAGCAACTTGGAAACGAAGTGTGTCCCTTCTCGCTAGCGCCCCCTGAAGGGGGGTAAGCATAGAGTACTTTTTGGGCAACAGCTTGACATTTGTTTCACCCAAACTTGCAAAATCTGTATGGCATGTTGACCTCTAGGAGTCGCATAAATGTAGCTCATTGCTTATTACTTATTACTAATTAATTCATTTATGGAGTAGCATCACCTATTCAATACAACAATACAATAATCTAGTGCTTCATTAGACAATATCTTTCGATGTAAAGGTTCAAACTTCACAAGATTTGACACTCTGCATCGCTACTACCTTCTTTGAAATATGCTGGATTTCATCCATTTTTTTATATCAATAGGGGGCGATGCAACTAACACATTTTAATAATTCCAGAACCACCTAAGCTAAAGTTTTGAAATTTGTTACGTTTACACTTACTTACATATGCTCACATCTGGTACAACAAAATGCCTTCCAACAATTCATGTACGTCTCTGTGAATGGCCAAATTTAGAGACACTTTTTAGGCTCATTCATTCACCAAGCTACATATTTTCCTCCATTCCTCTGACACTGTTTGGTCGATCTTCAACATTCCTTTTGTCTTTAAATCCTTTTGTAACAGTTACAAAATTCAAATGGTCCTCTTTCACATGTTGAAGCTGTCAAACCTTTCAGCCTCTCGTTATTGGGCCAGTTCTCACTTCCTGCTTAGACCCCACTGATCACCATTTAGTCTCTGCAGCGGTTATATTACACACTGCAATCCAGGACATCAAGTTTATTATACATATTAAGACTTTTACTCCTTTGTCAGCATGGATGTTTATTATTTTTACACTGCAAAAGCATCTATTGACTTGCTTGAATAGTCTTGCACACTCTTAAAAATAGAGGGTATCAGAAAGGTTTCTTGGGAGCAATGCTATGGAAAAAAACACTTTGTGTTCCCTTAAGAACCACTCAATACTTTGTTCTTTTTGAAAATGAGATCTGCAAGTGCGAGAAACCTTTTAAAGGTTAAATATATTGTAATGGTTCTAGGGCAGTTAAAGGCTTTTCCTAGGACCAAATGTACAATCCAAAAAAAAGATTAAGGAACCATTATGTTTAAGAGTGTAGCTGGGTCTGTGTATGTGGTAAAACTCACCTTCCAGGTAGGCTGGACTCTCCAGCTGGAGCCTTGTCTATGTATCACTTTGTCTCTCTCTCCCGTGTAGTCGCTGCCATGCAGAAACACTCCAGACACTCACATCGCTGCCTCCTGATACCTACAGAAATATCAGAACAGAGAGTCTTCGCAAGCAAGCTTTTTCAATGTTTTCCAGTGAACACTGTGCAGACAAATAAGCATTCAGTTCATGTGACAGTTTTTATACATCATTTTTATATTAGTTTTGTCAGCAGCCTGTTTTTACACTGGATTTTACAAACACTGCGGTTTCAGGGGCACAATAACTGCTTTCATTTCATTGTAAAATCTGCCAAAAGCCCAATTAGATATTTAGAGAGAAAAATACGACTTTCAATTTACCAAAACAAACCACTCAGTAAGTTAATAAAAAGACATTATCATCCATCTTGTGCTGTTATTAGATTGTGCATTTCTGCATGCTACCCTTTCAAAGGGAAATAGGGGGCTTCTGGCTTGATAAAAAGACGTAAGAGAGCGTTCAGCGTCTGAGCAACATACTGACAAAAGCAGTCAGAGTGATAAAGAGGAATATATGGCTTTTTTTTTAGAGAGATATCTCATGGATGAAACAGTTTGTCTGTCTCTTTCAGAAGACCTTCTTACTGGGAAGGTCTTTTCTCATTTGTGCACTGGAGAGAGAGACTTATGTACAATCCATTTACACCCCAGTATTCTTCTACTGCTAAAAATAAAATCAGTTGATCATCAGAGAGTGTAGTTACAAGATGACGTGTCTCCTATGGCAGAAAAGTGAAGCTAAAGCGGTTCAGCAGAATGAGCGTCTGACTACAGCCCCTACCCCTCTTCATGTTAGCACACTGATATAGGCTAATTTGCAAATGCCTTCTTGGAAGCCAAAAACATCAGAATGAAAAGGCCAACTGAGGACCGTACATTCCTCCTTTATAGCGGACAAATAAATGAAAAACATAATAAATAAAAGTAATTATTATGGCCACTAATTACAATACTAATTATATTGCTAATTAGCTTAGTATGATGCATGCTGCAGATGAGAGCTTTGCCATGCCACAGTTCACACAGAAAGGGCACGAACAAAGTCAAAACGTAGGGAAGTCTAAGTCATACCAGACCACAAATGTTGGTTTTATGCACTCTTGAGGTTAGAATTTCTCCAATACTTGGAGATGCACGAGTCAACAGCAGTAAATCTTTATGTTTTGGGTATGTTTTGTTCAACCTAACCTACATTTTACATTGCAAGCATACACTATACATTGAAATTATCTTACACCAATATATAATCAGACACTAAGGAACAAAGTTTTAAGTGGCAAAGGCTACTTTTAGGGATTTTTTTTTCCTCAAGGCCGGAAATGCGTCTTCACTTAGTCTGCCTGCACCTGCAGCTTCTCTGGAATGCTTTAAAGGAAATTAGTAGAATGTCGATACTTCCACATTTACAGAAAGTATGTGCCCAGAGAGGTCTGGGCAGATTAGACCAATCTGTATGACACTGCTGTATCTGATGTAAGCACAGCATTCACGTGGTCATGCATATAACCACCACCCCCCCACCACCCCACACACCACACACACACACACACACACGCTGTCACATACACTATTTCTCCTTCAGTGGAAGCAATGTGGATAAACAACCACCATCTTTGTCATTAATCAGACAAAAGAATATCTTTAGTTCTTTTACAGAACTGCTTTATTTCTAGTATGGGCTCTCCAACACCACGTCAATGACAAAGACCTGGTGAGACAGGGGAAAAAAAAAAAAAACATCATCTAGAAAGAATGCTGCCAAGTTTAATTCACCTGAATGCAGTGAATCCAGTTAAAGCAAGAATAGAGAGCAGCAAAACAAACCAAACCAAACAGGGAGGAACAGGATGTTCCCTCCATGTTTAGTGACTGCATGGTCGGATATAAAAAATTCAGATGATTATGTAGAAGCGAGGCTTGATGTGTCATAACATGAAATGTTTTTCACCACATTTTTTAAGCATGATCTCACAAACTGCAAAAAAGTACACGCCCAAAAGGCACTTTCGACAAAAACAAATAACACGGCCTGGCGCATTCTCTCTTTTTTTTCCTCCCGAAAACTTTTAAAAGCAAATAAAAAAAAAAGAAATAAGAACCAAGAAGCGAGACACATCAGAACATATTTAAGCATCGTTCAAGATAAGTGAAACTACAACAATCTGTAAACGCACACACACCACCTCATTTCTGTTCCATGTTCTTTACAAAAGATATCAACCTACTTTTAAGGTCAACACTCATTTGCGATATTACTCCATAAACATGCCTTGTGTTGAAAAAGCGAGATATGTTTCCAGGTTATTGAACACTGTTTAACAGGGAAAAGGTGAGCGTGTGTTCACATCATGATTCAATCTCATGTTTAAGCAGAAACCACCTCGTTTTTCAGCTGACGTGTTATTTGCCCAAAAACAATGGCGTATCAAATAATTGAAGGGTGTATGTTTGCAGTGCCATGCATTCCAGGTAAGGACGGCGCTCTGATCCATGTTTGGTGGTTACATCAGACGTTCCGGGGGTTGTTCTCTACAGTAATATCAACATTGTGCTTCTGACTACACATTAAATACATCGTCGTCATTAATTACAGATGACGACGATGATGATCTGGGGTAGAAAGGCATCAGCACCAAAGAGTTTACCTTATATAATAATAATAATAATAATAATAATAATAATAATAATAATAATAATATTGTTACTTATTATTTATTTTATCATTTACAATCATGCGTGAGATCACAGGCAAAGTGATAACATCAAACCACCTGCTATGAACAGACAGAAAGTCACTCTTTAGGTGTCCCAGAAATAAGAAGACCTTGATTTCCTCAGTGCCACACCTTTGGAAGATAATGATGGTTGTGCCACAGACACAGAGAGAGTATTCCCCTTTAAGCACCCTCAGCACGGCAGGTACCACCCAGATTTATTAAAACCCATCAAATGCTCTCAAACACACATAAGGAGACAGTAAAAACAGCAGCGCACGCTTCACGCCATTCAACATTCCGTAGTTGCTCAAAGTCTGCAGATTACAGTAAATGAAGTCATTTTGCGTCCGTCACAAACATGCTGCCAAACATATCACTCTTTTTGGAATGCCAGATCTGAGAGATTAGCGATCAAACTTCGATCTCTCTCCCTCTCTCCAGATCTTTTCTCGTATCTGATCTTTCGCTCGTTTTATCCATTAATGATTTCAAAGGCCTCCAACCATTATTGCTTTTATTCTGTGAAATAAAACCCAGCTGCTCCCTTTGTAGTGTCTGTGTGTGGGTGTTCTGTATGCGCTTCTGGTGCGGGGACCAGGAGATGGTGATGGGGATGGGGCGGGGGCGGCGGCGGAGGCGGGGCTCACTCAAGATGAAGAAATAAAGGGCAATCAAGTACTATTTGTTTGACTTCCTTTCTTCTGACTAACAAAAAACATAAATGCACACCATTCTGCAACAGTATGAGTCACGGATATGCTATAACATGTCAGATATGGCAAAATCTAAGCACAATAATTGTTTTATTGCATTATGAAGGTGGCAAAAAAGGTTGTTTAAAGTGATGCCACTTTTGCTTTTTTTGTTTTTATAGGGCCCCACAGTGGTGCAGTTTCATAGCACTTTTGCCTCACATCTCCAGCATGGTGTGTCTGAATCTGGGTTCTGGCCTTGTGTGTGTAGGGAATTTGCATGTTCTCCTCGTGGTGGCGTGTGTTTCTTCCAGGGCTCCGATTTCCCCCACAGTCCAAAGACATGCATGTCAGGTGAATTGGGGATTCTAAATTGACCTGGTGTGTGTATGTGTGTGTGCCCTGTGGTGAGTCCCCGCCTTGCGCCCGCAGACCCCAGGGTAGGCTCCCCACTAGGGTCCCGGCAACCCTAGTAAAGACTAAGCAGTTCAAGAAATTGAATGAATGTATAT
>JBBJLS010000134.1:26727643-26752314 GCA_037577275.1 Bryconaethiops microstoma | reverse complement strand
ATATATTTAATTTGCAGCAGGAATGGACAGTACGGCGATAAACATTACAGCAAAATAAACATTCCACTTTTTTTGCATGTCGTGGATCATCAGTACATAAATAACATACACTAGCTGCATGTTACATTGCACAATAAGTAGGAATGTATCAAATGCTCCAAAAAAAAGCACTTTCAGTTTTTTGCTCTCCTCAAACAGTCCAAACTGTCTGAGCAGCAGCAGATCGTCTGACAGATTACTGATCCTGCTGATTGCTCTGTAAGTTGTTCTATAAATGATTGTACTGTTGCTCTTGTGCTTTTTTGCACCCTCTCTTTAATCCTGTCCTGCCTGCACTTGTATAGTCTGTATAGTCTTAAACACCTACTTTACTACATGACTTGAGATCAACAGTAAAAATGTCAGCCACGTGGAGCTCTTTCTGTTTTCATAGTAATGGGGCAAAAAGCACGTCATCGTTGTTCTTGCTGAATATCGAATGGTGACACAGCGGCAATGGACCTCTTCAACACAAGTTTGATTCCACTTGAAAACATGATACTCTGCTTGACACAAACACAACAGAAGCAGAAAGTCCCTGCAAGCACACTGATGACACCTGTAGCCTTTGTTTTACTGATAAGAAAATTCACAAACCTTAAAAATAGTCATTAAGTATTTCCAAGCATTCTCTGTGGTCCAGGATGATTCTCTGTGGTCCAGCAAATACTGGAGCCTACACACTGCAAACATTTTTTTTTTTTTTCCATAAACTTATTTCTTTTCACTTTTTTTCCAGTTTTTATTTTTGGTCCAACCTGTCCTGAAATTTGCTTTCGGTTTCAAACAAGCATTTTCATTTTGATGCATCACTAATAATCAACCCCACTGAACTGGATTCATTGCAGTTGAGTACGTGGCATTTTAATTACAGATCACTGTTCTTAGTTTCTCAGTCATTTTTAAATGTAACATCAAACCTCTAATACAGTGATGCATGTTATGTGTGCCTCGGAATACTGTAATGTTACATTTTTGTTGTATCACTCACCCCTTTTTCAAAGAACCTCCAAGTAATATAAAGGTTTGGTACCAATTAAAGCTTTTTCAGGAACCATCCTGAGCCAATAACCACTCGGCAACCATTATTGTTAATGCTCACATGTATGCAAGGGGAAATTAACTACTTATTAGTCTCATTTAAACTTATACAGGCTAGAATGTTAGTTTCAGACCACGGACAATAAGGTAGTGTGAGAACACACTCAGACTGGTGTTCACGGACTTGTTGATTATGTATGCGTGGAGAGATGCTATCTTTTATTGGAAAATTTACACCCTTGGTGTGATTTCTATAAATCAGCAGTGCCCACGAGCAGTAAAACTCTAATTGTTTCTTCCATTTTTAAAGTATACCGTCCATTAAGGATTCGGTGGGTAATAAAGAGCATTTTTAATCAACCCTCTCTTGTTGATGAGTTGACATCTGAGTGGTCCCGCCCACGTTACGAGGCAAGATTTCATTGCTGAGAGCAACAAGTTTAAACTGGAGTAAGACCAACTCAGACTCTGACTCTCTACAACTCTATGGAGGTCCACAAAACAGATCCAGACTTCCTAAACATATGGTGGCATGATGAAGGTCAGCCTCCTATAACCTGTAAAATCAGTATTGAGGTCATAATGTAATAAAGTAGGCAAATATTGTACAAAACAGAGGCGGTTTGGAACAGCTGGTCCAATTATCACCAAGAAATGTAAGACTGGCTTTGTATTTTGGCCTCTGCTCATTCGTGAGCGTTTCTCTGCGGGGCACAGTGGCCTAAGAACTCCTGTTTCATTCAAACAAAGGCAATGTTTCACTCAGGTCACACCCACTGTAATGAGAAAAGTACACAGGACTGAATTCTGATTCCCAAGACACGACAATTCAGACTTAAAGGAGAATTTCACTGTTTTTTTTCACACTTCAAGCCTTATTTGATCATTGAGATATAAACAAAGCCATTCAGAGTAGTTAGACTTTACAATAGTGGTGATGGGAACTAGGTGTCACCATGTCTGCAGCTCAAATATAGCCATTTTATTCACTAACTAAAACCACCATTGACTCACACATGTCCTCAGAGTATTAAAAGTGATTTTGCTAATGGTAAAAGAAAAGTGGTAAAGCTACAAAGTATATTTCTTGTGGTTGCCTTGTATACACTGCATCTACCTTCCCACCCTAAATATCTTTTAAAATATGCTTAAGGATAATGTTTTCTCCAGACTACTGTAAAACAATATCTTTGCTACAGGCAATAAAGAGGTTTCTCTAGGTTCACATCAAATGGCACCGAAGGACTTTAAAATCTTAATTAAATATTGCAAATAAGTGTCAGAGGAACTTCCCTGTAAAGTTACAAAATAAAATAAAAAAGGACAACAAAGGAGCAACTGAATTACTGTATTACCTGAAGCACAGAGGCTCCTAAACTAGCTATTAATGAAGGACTAACAACAGTGCAATTTGCAAATTCTTACGGGATGTGTACAATATTAAATACCGTTAAAAATAAGAACACATTTTAGACAGTAACTAGAGATTTGATGCCCTACTTGGAACAATTAAGAAGCTTTTAAAAAACATATTGCAACAGATAGTAAATCTAAATGAAGCCATTGCTGACCAGTGAGACGAAATCATTGTCTACACGTATACATGTCCCTGTTTCAGTTTGTGGACAGATGTAATCTTTTTAACCTCACGCTTACAGGATTTACTTATCTTTCTGGACTCATTTCAGTTTTACCATCTTTTCCTTATAACTGCATCTGATATAAGCTGAATGAAAAAAGACTTGAATGTAATAAAAGGCATTCATACATTCCTGAACTACTCACACACACACAAACACACCCTCTCGCTCCTGATGACATGCGCCCAAGGCTGAAGCTGCATGCTGATCTCATCGCTGCTCCGGCATCATCCCAGCACGGCCCAGAGGCGTTATAAAGCACTTTTAAAGTGAGTGCAGGAGTAGTCTCTCCCCCGCCTCACCGCGTCTCCCTGCTGACCCCTCCACCGCGGGATTAGACCGGGCCGACCCAGACTGAGCGGCTGCCACTGCTACTGTAAATCCTGCAGCTCGCTCATGCCCCGGCTCGGGTAATTAATAAAACCCCCATTACATGCCTGGTGCCCGTTGTTTGCTATTTCAACACCCCATTTGTGCCACGATTACAGTCATTATCAGTCACCGCCATTAATTCACCCACCGATGCCAGAACTGCATACTAATAAATTGGGCTCTAAAATTTTTTACCTTTCAAGGAGTTGGCGCTGGAGCCAGGCCAGGAAGTGCCACTCCTGATTAGGAGGCTTCTCCTGACTCTGAAAGGGCCCTTTGAATAGGGGCTGCTGCATCTTTGGAGATAGTTCAAATTTCTCCCCCTTTGATTATTCTCTTCACCGCCAAAATGAATCTTTATTAGGCTTAAATCCTAAATAAAATGAAATTAGCAGACTGCAAAATATTGCGCTTTTTTTTTTCAACATATTCCCTGGTGCCTCCATGCAAATTATAATGCTTATTTATGTAAATGAGGTGTCGTCTTTAATTAGTTTTGCTTGAAGGCATTAAAATACATGTATTCTTTCCCCAAAATTTATTTGTTTTGTTGCTCTCTTCAGTGAAGTTCAAAATGACTGATTATGCTGACTAAAAAGCTTTATTAATTTCATACTTTTTGTTTTTTTGTTTTTTTTCCTCCCTCTCTCACGGAGCATTATCTTCCCCGCCCATGGTGCTGGAGCAGCGCTGAGTGTTCTGCATGGCGCTGGGTAATGGAGAGAGCGCCTCAGACTCTCCAGCTGTAGAGTAGATCCAGCTCCAGTCCTCCAAAGGTTCAGCAGATATTAAACCCTGCGTACAGAGGTCTGCCTGGCTCTCACATACACACTCCTGCTCTTAACCTTGAACAGCCCGCATCCCTCCTGCTTACAGCATTTATACACTCTTATAAATAAGGGCGCCAGAAGAACCAGCTTAAGGGTTCTTTACATGATGCTATAGAAAACCTATTTTTGGTTCCCTAAAAAACATTTTAATGTTTTCTAAGATGGCTCTTAGAAGAAAACTTTTGTAAATGAGGCATGTAAGGATTTTTAAGAGTGTAAAGAAACTTTTTAAAGGCTCTCAGAAGAACCCATGCATTGATCACAAACATTTCCATATATGTAATGTTAAGGTAAAATGGTTTTTTTTAACCTTTAATATGTTCTTCCTGCTTACACATATCATTTACATATGCAGTTCTTTAGGGAATTTTCTATCGTATCACTATGAGATCCCTCTGAAGCATCTTTTTTAAAGAGTGAAGATGACGGTACCTTACACACAAGCTTTGATACAGCAATGCAAATATCCATTATCAAAAGATCCACACTGTGGTCAAAAATCCAATTTCCAATTTTTTTCTGTTTATCTCAGATGTAGATGATCGGCCAAAACAAGGCATCTGAAGTTTCCTTCCTTAGTTTTGAACTAAAGCTAATGTAACTAACACGCAATAGAAGTTTACAATCTACCGTTAAGCTTTGAGCAAACTGCATGTCACGCTCATCACACACTTTCCTCAACCTGTGTCAAGTTGCTAAGTTGTCTCAATTAGCCTTGCTTAAGCAGTTTCTGACACTGTGTGACATACTGTTATCTATAAAACTGGATAAACGTAGGTCACGCAGTTAGAAACAATAGGAAGCATCTTAAAACACTGAGTTTTGTCCTTTTTTAGCACTTTTGTCCCTTTTGATACACAACAGTGCATCAACACAATAGTACCATAGTCTCGTATATGTAGGGCTGCACAACATATCATCTGCGCTTTTCGCAATACTGATATCTCAAAAGGCTGCAATATACAAATGAGCCTACCAATCAAACTGCCTCTGCTTGGAGCCGCTACCAATCACAGCTCCAGATGAGTTACTGGGTGTTCTGATGAATGTAATCCAACAAAAGCTTAACTTTTCACCACTAAAGGTGTTTGCAAATAAGTGCATGAATGGGTGGGGTTTAACTGCTATAGTCAGAATAATATTTACATGTGTTGGCTGTGTCTCAAAACCTGTGATTTGAAAACAGACTGTTTTTGTAGCTTATTTTCCCAGTATGGACTGTATGGATGGGGGGAGTGCCATTTGAAACAATAGGTACAGACTTTACTTTTTTAAGTCCAGAAAAGTGATGATGTATGTCCTTTAATATCTTGAAAGGCACTGCAATCACAGTTCGTAGCAGTATAATCCCAATACTTGCAGCCCTTGTTTCATAATATTTTTATATGTTAATTGGTGGTCATAAGCTTTCTCTGCTTATTAGCTACATAAGCCTTGCAGCTCCTGTGCATAGACCCCACAACACGTCAGACTCCTAACATGTCGCAGCTGATCAATGACATTTTGGGAACAAAATGTCTTTTTTTTTTACTCATTTTTTCCCCCGTTGTGTTTACATATTTTCTTACCATCCCTGTTCCCCATCTCACTGTACACACACACACACACTCTCGGCAGAATAAGACTCACGTTGCTACTGCATCCTGCAACGCAACCCCCCTTAACCACCCTCAACTTAACAAAACCTGAGTGTGTGCGGTGTGTCATCAATCAAATGCTAATACCAATGTAAATTCCGACGGCCTGTCAGCTTTCACTGCTTGCCTCTAAACTGAAGCGCAATGCCCTCTTAAATGACTTTCAGACAGCTTTTTACCTTATTTTAATATTTGTTTAAAAGGATTTTCAGCGTTACAGTAAATCTCCCGCTTGATATCATTTTTATGCATTTACTGAAGATTTACAGCTCAATGGTGAGTGGCTATCCAGCACACAGCCCAGAGTCACGGCCGGAGCTGCCAGAACCAGCACATTTTCACACACACACACACACACACACACACACACACACACACACACACACACACACACACACACACACACTGTCACATGCTATAGCTGGCCGTGAGGTGAAAAAACCTTTGATTATAGTTTACCATAACATCAATATTCAGTGTGCTCAACAGCTTGAAATGGCTGAAATGGCATATTCTACAAAGTTAAGTCATCCTCCCCAATAAACACACACACACGGACACACACACACCACTGTACTCCCTGCAACATGATTTATGGAAAGAAAGCTAAAGCCATTATAGCATTTTTATTATTATTGTTCTTTCAAGGCTAATGCAACAATAGATTTTTGCATGATTGATGCTTCACACTAAACATTAGGGGATTCCATTAACTTAGCACAGAGGAGCTAAATGGTATGACTTTGATTATTGTTGCATTCCTTTCTGTCTTTTTTTTATTAAAGAAAAAAATATCAATATCAATTTCTGATATGAATTCACATTGCTTAGATCTCACTTCAAAGCAAGTGTAAACTCATCTGGCTGTCCACACAAACCGCCGGTATTTGAGCTGATCACATAAATCAGTTCGACACTGGAAGCCACTTCTGAAAAAAAAATTGCTGGAGTCAAATCATGACAAAAACAGTCATTCCTGGGGAGCTTCCACTAAATCAAGCCACTTTGAAAATTTGGTCACAGATGGCCCAGTGTCAGGGGAAAAGAAAAGGTCTGATACTTTGAAACCAACCCCAACTCCACCCCACCTCCCCATCCCCCCCAAACACACACACACACACACGCACACACACACGCACACACACACACACACCCGGCAACACCCCCTCTCCCACCCTTCTCCTTCTATTCTTGAAAATATTTCAAACTCTCCACTCTTTTGTGGGAGGGAATATGGCAGCAATATGCTGAAACTTCAATCAGCGAGGAGGAAATTCCACTTGTAATAAGAAGGAACTGGTTTTAATCGCTGCTCTCCATCCCTGAGCCCCTGCCATGGGCCTGGCCCAGCCTGTCACGGCCCAACATGCGACATCCATTTCTCCCTACAAACAAATCTGTGAGCAAAATGCTCCTGGCGCGGGGCTGCCTGCCTAATTGGGACCTTATGCGTGGCCCTCATGGGAATGGTAGCGGTTACGACCCGGATGAACGAGGCTCGATCCCTCTCCCTCTTTCCCTTTTCAGGAAAGAGTAACACCCCTCGCACCTACTGCCATCCACACCCACACCCACGCTTGTTACAACAAGCGATCACAAATATTTCAGTACGAAACACAGACATCCAGCCTTTACAGCGATATGTGTTTTTATAAGGGATTAAGGGCAAAGCAGTGTGTGAGTCTGAAGGAGTGAGTGTGTGTTTGTTTTTGTACAATTCTAAGCTAAAAATGTCCTGCTTTTGCAAGAAAGTCTGAGAATTACAAAGTCAGAACCAAATAAATGATCCCAACTTTGTAAACTTTGTAAGCAAAGCATTGAAAACATTTAGTTTAACAAGGTTATTTTTGCATATATATCCCTTGTGTGTGTGTGTGTGTGTGTGTGTAGGTAAAGAACCACATATTTAATAATATTATTATTTTTACATATAAGTACTTACATATGATATAATATAGGATGTATTATACAGATACTTACATGTATTGCATGTGATACATATGGGTTGTATAATTATTACATACAGCGACTTGCATATGTAATACATTGATTTTAAATGTAGACACATTTTTCAGATATAAAATACATTTTGCCATATCCCGCCAAGGCATAAAAACAGGCATGTGTGTGAGTATGTGCGTGTGTGTGCATAAAATTGTGTGCATGCGTACAAACGCACGTATTATCTCCCTCTCATGTCCTGGCGATACACACTGGCGCTGACGGGAATGGAGCCAACTGATCTTTTGCCCAAAGTGCTAATTTGTGACACCCCGTGTGCACAAAGCTGTTATTAACTGAAAACGTAAACTGGAAGCTATGCCTCACAATAACAAGATTCTGCAATAAAATCATGTTTTGGGGCTTGATCATGTGAAGCAGTAGAAGACACATTAACAGCACTGTTGAAGAGCATGGTACTTTTCCATTTGACTTGTGGAAAAATAAATCTGAGTAAAACACCTGGTACACACCTAAGGCTTCAGATTACTAACTAAAAGTGGCAGCCTGCGAGCCTGGGGCATCTTCCACAGAGACGAGGTGGAGATTACTTGTCAAAAAAGTACAGATACCAAACAAGCAACCCAAAAAGACGTCGGATGCCGTGTGCTCTAATAAAACCGCAGTTACATAAAGTGTGCTCAGAGGACTTTGTTAACACTGTCAAGGTGCCTCCACTGCTAAGTTGCAGCAACTTCTATATGTTTTGCAATAAGGCTCAGACAGTTAAGTCATTGGAGTTGTGTCAACAAACCCCACAACCCTTTTGCCTATTAAGGGATATTTTGTCCCTTGCATAATATTCACAATGACCTCAATTATTCTGAGTTTTTGCTAGAAAAACTAGTTGGGGCACTTTAAGAAAGTACACTGCGAATACATTTCTTAAATTCATGAGCCACCAAAAAAAGAAACAAACATCTGAGAGTTCAGTGTAGTAACTAAATACACTGACTTGCTTGTGTATATATTTAAAGTGATATTTTTTGCCTAAAACTTCTACTTCTAGGGAAAAAAATCCCTCAATTTTTCTCAATTTCACTTTAATAGTTCACATGTAGTACCTAATCACTGTTTGCAGACTTGGGTTTCAACCTGTCCTAGTTTTCTGCACCTGGACATCATTATATCTGATCACTCTGAGCCTCTCAAATCTTACTTTTGAGCTTTAACATTTTATTTTAGAGCCAAAAGTTGCCAAACCCTGAAGAACAGTACCTTAAGTACCAAACTGATAGGTGCTGGATGTACTGCCAGATTTTTGAACCTTGTTCATTGTTACGTCATTTTTATTTCTACTTCTACTGTTTCAAATAAAGTAACCAAACTCAGGTTTAGGCCGCTTTGGAGCACAGATCAACAAATGTGTGTTTATCTGGTGGAACAGTGAGATTTCTGTCGAGTGTTTACCGTGACCATTATGGGTCCTTTCAGATACACATGCTTTTCCACGTACGTTTTCCAGCACATTTCTGAGCGCCTGTCGACATGAAAAGCTGAGAAATGAAAGGCAGAATGGAGGCCGAGGGCTCATTTCATGTGGGCTGCACGCTCAGGCAGCACTATTGGGTGTGAAATGCTATCTCTGAAGCCTCGTGTTTCAAAGGCTGCAGGGCCCATCTCCCCTTGCCCAGCACACGGACACACAAGAAATGCTTTCTGTCCCAGAATTTCACAAATGTCCAGTTGAATCCTCATCACTCGTTTGTGAGCACTGAGGCCAATCAATCTAGAGGAGAAAATTAAATAAATGAACTCGGTTCAGGTCACGCACAGAATGGCCCATGAAATCCACTGTGGGGGTGTGAGAGGTGTTTTTTTTCCCCTTCCATTGGAGTAAACAAGACGTCTTATAGAACAAAAAAAAACAAGCCAAACTGGCTAGAGGATAATGTGAAAGATGTAATTATTCTAATAAAAGTGTTCCTAAGTCAACCATCCAAATATTCCACAGGTACGCAGTCAAGGACAGATGCCAAGTTTTTTCCTGAGTTTCCCCCAACCCCACCCTTTTTTTCTTTTCTTTCTGTTTCCTTTTTTTAGTTGTTAGCAAATATGATGGGATTGATATTGGGCACACATAAAAACAACTTAGAATCTACCGATACCACTTTTTCCCTTCTAATACCGACGCTTGATTTTCAAGTATTGGCCACCTTTACTGATACTAACTCTAGCTAACCTGTCCTAAATATTTGATAGTTGTGTAATATTTGTACTATACGCTTTTTAAATGTTTTATTTGGATAACAGCACTTCTTCAACTGCTTTTAAAAGTTTAAAATTTAACATGAGTATTTCACCGGCTGGATGTCTGTGCAGAAAAGTACTAAATGTACATTTCCAAAGTTCTTTCCTACATATGCCTCTACACTCATGCTTACATCTTTGCTGGTTAGACATAACAGTCATTTGCACCGTCGGTAGCAGCTGTTAAGCTACAGATTCTCACCTTGATGTGAGGACCAGGCCTGGAGACTGTCCTGGCATCTGAGGCAGGTGACCAGCGTGGGCAGCACCATAGCAGGGTAAGAGGGAAAACAAGTGTGGCCACTCTTATTAGTGGCACAAAGGCACTCAGGTTAGATTAGGAAGAATTTTTAAAGGTATACTGGTTTATGTACCGGTTTTACAGATTTTACAATGAGCATTTTTAATATGACAACTGAAACAGGACATAATTTCTCAACGGCAACGTGTTGCTTGCTTCAGGTCAGCTCCATCTACTGGCACTCAGTCGCATGCGTGACCATCAGATCGGGTGCTAGCATTGGCATCGATAACAAAACTGCATTGGTATCAGTGCAATACTAAATTACCCTTTGTATTAAAATCTAGTTCAGAGTTTATATTTACATTTTATTTATATATGTGTACTCTATGTGTCTTTTTGTAGTCTGTAAAGTCTGTAGCCACACCATCTCATGACTTTGATTTTTAATTACACCTCTTCAAATTTCAGAATTTGAAGTTCTTCAGGTTGTAAGATTGTTTTCTGCATTTTCTGTGTGAAGAATTGGCATGTTTAAAGTAGTGCACACAAAGACAGGAAAACGAGGGCTTTTGGAAAAGAAATATCTACCAGATTTTAAAGACTTTAAATGGTGGGTCACTTGAAAACCGGGAGAAATCAGCCTACGCTCATATATCAATGTGTAATTTTAGAGCACAATTGTTTGTCAGGTTCATTTCAAGCGACAGGAAGGATAAAAATTCTTAACAACCACACGCCTTTCATCTCTTCAGAAATCACTGCTGTGCCTCACCTAGGCCTTTATTCCCTAAACGTGCCCCTGTGCATCTCCTCAACATGATACGCAACCCGATCTGCACAAGGTGGGCTGGACTGGAATGGAAAAGTGAACTCGGGGCTACGCTTTAAAAGGAGAGGAGAATCGACCTCCTTTGATGCTGGAATAAAACAAAACACTGTAGGACATGTTCTGAAAGTGGGTTGAACATAAATTTGCACAGAGACACTGCCTGCGTTCGGCGCTCCTCCACTTGTCTTGGCTTTAGTGGGTTTTCATGGTCCTTTGCTCTCAGCAACGTTCTCCTTTCCCTCTGCGACACCTCCACCGTCCGCCTGTGCGCCAGCCAAGCAT
Source organism: Bryconaethiops microstoma (assembly GCA_037577275.1). Lineage (NCBI taxonomy): Eukaryota > Metazoa > Chordata > Actinopteri > Characiformes > Alestidae > Bryconaethiops > Bryconaethiops microstoma. The sequence continues at coordinate 26,741,149 of JBBJLS010000134.1, read as the reverse complement.
GTGCGCGTTTATTTCCCGTAAATGCTGACTAAAAAGAGCAGAATCCCAGCTATCCCAGCCTTTTTTTCACTTGTCCGACGCGTTCAAAGATGACACAATATATCACGAAAATGCACAATGGCGGTTTCCATGGCCTTAAAAAAAAAAAAGTCAGAGCATCACTCCAGTTTTTTGCTAGAAGCCACAAGAATTTGAGGGAAAACAAAGCGCTTGTCGAGGCTAGTGAGTGAGAAGCCTGTGGATTCTGGCATGGCCCGTGAAAAGTCATAAAAATATTTTCCTTTTTATTTAATGTCGCCCATAATTCATTGCCAGGAAAAGCTAATCAATAGCACCTTAATGAAAACTTGAGCCATATTTTATTTCGCCGCAGAGAAGGCCAGGATCAGCATTTGTTGCCTTGTTGTGTGCTGGATTTGGCCCCCGGGCTGCGAGACAGATGTGCATCGCGTCGAGGACACCTTAAATATTTGCTCCCTTCAACCAGAAACGGGCTTATCAACACACCAAAGAGCGGGAGTCACATATCCCATGGAGAGAGAGAGCAATCAAAAAAAAAAAAAAAACAGATAAAAGTGCATCTATATTTCATCATTTCAGCTCGGTCCTTACCCCGCTGCCAAATGGCTTCATATGGCAGAGCGAGGCATGCTGTGATAAGTTATGACTTCCACACTATAACATATTCCACCTACGGCAGCGCCTTGACTAGCACACAAAGGTTCATTTTTACATTTTACCAAAAATAAAGATGCATAGCTCTTTTCTGCATGCAGCCTGACTATGCAAAACAATTCACTTTTACTACTTAAGGTTAAACCTGAAGTGTCTCACATCACGCAAAATAAAAACTAATATACAGTTTTCCCCCTCCAAATGTAATCAGTAAGATCTGTCCGGTGTCTGAAGTTTGTGTCCATGGTTCTGTACTGGAGCTGCTAATGTAGCTAACCTGGAATTGAAGTTTACAATTAGCATTGCAATTAGACTACATGACTCATCACACACTTACCTCAAACTATGCTGAGTTGTTAAGTAATCTTAAATAGACTTGCTTATGGGGTTTCAGACACTGTATGACATACTGAACAAAGGAACACTGTTATGTCTCACAACTAACGTAGTAGACACAGCTAGGGAGGCACCAATATGGGAACTATGTGCTGATGTTGTTATCCAATCATTTTCATGTTACATAGAAATATAGCACTTATTTGCAGAGGGTGACAAATGCAATAAACTAAATAAAGTGTCACCTACACATTCCGCTCTTCTGTCGTCAAAACTGTTTAGGAATGTTTATCCCTGCCTCTGTAGCCTTTGGTTCGCTATGGGATTCTGTAAAGCTGCTTTGTGACAACATCAGCTGGAAAAAGTGCTATTTTAGGCAAATTTGATTTGACTTGACAAAATTATGTCATTAAACTTCAGCTTGAAATATCAGTCAGATCTAATTAAAAAGATTTAAGTAATTATCACCAATATAAATATATTCCCAATATCACAGTGCATGTCTAGTTAGATCCATCGAAAAGCATGGGTTTAGTTTGTTCTGTTCTGTCAACACACAAAAAAATCTGCATTATCATCATCAGATTTTCAGTTCTAAGATCAAGGTTTGATATTTTATGTGAAACATTGTTTTAATTCTACAGGCCTCAAATCATATACTATGTAGAGGGCTTTAGCTCAGAAAAATACACATTTAAAAACAAAACACTGCAAAGCTGCAAAGCTGACAAATGAGAAACCTTCAGAAATGAGTGAAGGGCCCATCAGCGATTCAAAACATTTAAATTTGCAGTGTTTCGAACAGTCCGATTTCTCGATGCTGTATTGAAACTGTTCCAGCCTGTGCCCCCAGTGTACAGAGGATCAGCGTGTTTAAATTAGCAGGGATGGAATGAGTGACATATGAGGAGATTGTCATGCTAATTGTTTCCAGTTCCACTTCAGCCTCCAATAGAAATGACAACACTCAAGAATTATGCAGAGAAAGGTCATTTTCTGTGAACCAAAAGTCATTTCCAGCAAACTGCTCTTGACCTTCTCACAACTTTCCACTCAATTAATCAAATCATAACTTTTCATAATATATCGCCTCATATCTCCTGCCAAAGCGAATGAGGAAGCAAATTCCTTCTCTGTCCTGTGTCAAAAGGTGCCAACGCCACTGTCAGAAAGCTGAAAGTCTGCACAAAAAAAGTGCTCTCGGCTCATTCAGAGCCACGGCAACAACAGTTATTCATCAAAGAGGAAACTAATAACTCAAAGGTCAAGTCATAAAAAGACAATATCAGCCTTCCCTCTGATGCTCTGTGCATGAGTCACATTATGTCAAGCAAAAGAGAGCTCTTTAACAGCCTGGGTTAAAATAACCCACATGAAGAACTGGCTGGGAACACAGAGCCTCTATCACGGCACTTGATCACACCAACAATGCCACAAGTAATGACCGAGCGAACGGACTCGTCCGCTGTGTCCGTGTTACAGGCATCAACGCATATCATGTTGTTTTCTCTCTATTTCAAATAAGCTCCATAACCTTCCATTATTTTTTAAACTTCCCAAGGTCCTGACACAACAAGACCACATCATTGGTCATCTGACACCATCAGAGTGACAGTTGTCTGTTTGTAGCTTCTAGTCAATTCTTATCAACTCTATTTTGGCCAGTGGAGCAGGTCGAATCGCCGGCTGGCTGGAAGACAGCAGAGAGTTGGTGGGAAAAGAGAGCAATTAAAAGAAAGTAAACAACACTCTCAAGAGGGCACATTCTGCAACACCAGTGCAAGTAGCAAAAATTCATCACTGGGGAAGTGCATTTAAAGTATTTTTGCATTTTCAATGCTTTAAATGAGCAGTATCTGAATGATATACCCCCAATGTAAAATCATTTTATACTCTTGGATAAAATTGTAACAATTTCAATAGGTATCAGAAAATTTAATTGGAAACGGCGTATCAAATCTTAAAACCGTATCACTTATGTGCCCCAATGGTCTCCCATGTAACATTTTTGTGGAAGAGGTCAACAAGTCATCTGGGAGCATCCTGTCAAAATTAAGAGGCCATATATATAAATCATATATAAAGTGTACAGCTGTGATTTTTGGACTTTGTTTAGAGTTTAGATTTTTTTTATTTTAATCATACAAAAAATGGAAAGCTAACTAAATCTTGACATCACAATTGAAAACCTGAAAATCTGTGCCCCTACAGGACATGAATGTAAGCTTGTCACATGGTTGTACAATAACATTTTAACATTTCAACACAATGAACATTGCAACAAAGTAACACTGCAACAAAAAATGTACTGCATTGAGTGAAATGCTATTTTACATTTTGTGTATTGTTTGACCCCAAGGTGTTCTGATAAAAATACAATAAAGCATGGGACACTCGTTTTAGCTTTCTGTTATACAATTTTGAACAGCTGCCAACTGTGCATTATATTCCACTGTTTAATGTATAAACGGCTGCTTCTAAGTAGACTCTTTTAACAACCCAGTCATGATAGAGGTGGTTTACTTTCACTTTCACACATAAACATGGACATTTAATGCCTTTAAGGCTTTAAACCACATTTTCTAAATGTTAAGACATTAACCCACAATTTCCTTGACATTAAGACTTTAAGCCACAGTTTTGCATGTTGCGGTTTTACAGTGAAATGTTTAGAAAATAGCTCTGCAAAAGACTAACTCTGATTATTACTGCTGAGACCAATTAGCTCATTTCTGGTCATGGCTGGTTAATGTTTCTACAATAACTAGTTGACAGTTTTCATATTGATAATGTAATATAAATTCTCCAGTAAGAACAGACCCATCTCTGTGCCTGTTATATATTTATTTTATATTTATATTGCTTAATGTCTGTCAATTTATTTTTGAATATTATCCATTTTTAAATCTTCATCAAAATAATCAGCAGATTGTTTGATCACTTATATAATCAGCAGTGACATAATAAGAATAATAATAATAATAATAATAATAAAAACAATAATAACAACATCAACAACAACAACAATAATAATAATTGTTGTTATTGTTGTTACTGTTATTATGAGGATGATTATGATGATGATGATGATGATTATTATTATTATTATTACAAAGTTCATCATGACTTCAACAAAAATGTAAGTCAAGAACATAATTTTGGCCTATTTCCTCAAACTGCAAAACCCATTCATACAGTGCAGGCCCTGCGGAGAACTGTCCGCCACTGAAATGTCATTTGCATAGATTTGCATTGTCAGGTTGCACCGAGGGTGGGGAGAGCTGACGAGCCTCTAACTGCACTCTGATGCTAACAGAGCTGACATGCTCTCCCAAACGTCAATCCCATCCTAAACACACTCATGCGCACACTCACATACATACATACACACACACACACACACACTCACTCATTCAGATCAGGCCTGGCCCAGCAAGTGGAGAACTCAGCCAGTGTGAGTCAAACAGCGTTACACATTTTTACGTGAATAAACAGATGTCTGTGTGGGTTATGAGTGAGACAAAGAGTTTCCACAGGCTGTGAAAATGCTAGTTAATTATCAACTACATTTACAAGAGAACTGCCCCAATAAAATCATAAAATACAAATCATCAGACAACAAGCATCATTTCCTTGCCCCATTATAAAGATCTCTCTTGCTATTTGGTGAGCCTGAACATTTCTTAAAACAAATCCACCAGACACAGTGTCTGCTCTGTCATTAAGGGAGAATTCCACAGAAACTTACTGACCGAGTCGCAATGTCTACAGAGCAAATATAACTTTTTTATTTACCAACCAAAACCACAAGAGAACCTACACATGCCTCAGAGTTCTGTGTATTTAATATGTAATGCATATAAAAAGAAAGTAATGGTAAAAAAAATAATAAAATCTTATAATGCCCTATATGTACCTCCACCACGAATAGATTTAACTCAGGCATCAGGCAGCGTATCTGTACCATTTCATGTAATGACTTAATGTGAAGGACCTTTAAGAAGCTTCAGACATCTGGTTCCATTCACCACCACTGGGAAAAATTCTGCCTCTACAGCAGTGTATTTCGCATCAAATCACTTGCGTTATGTATTAACTACGTTCTAAGTATATATGAACTATAATTATGCATACATGTGAATTTACTGTAAAAAATGGAAAATTGGTGAAAATGCCCTTTTAGTCTGATATTAAAAGTATATCCCAGCTTTTTCCAAGCTAATCTCTATCTGGTGCATCTGCATATAATAATACATAGAAAAAAAATCACATGAAAGCACAGCAATACAAGCCACTGAGCAGCTGCCTGCAACATTTCTGTTGAACTGCACTGGTTTCTATTGTAAATGTGTTTTGAGTTTTCAGTTCTTTTTTTTAAGTACAGAGAAATGCGTCAGAATTACTGTCTGTGGTAATCAGCCATGTGCTGCGGTTGCAGCAGATAGACATTAGCCCGGAGAACAGAGGAGTGTTCCTTTAAGACTGGCTGAAGACAACGGTTCAGCCAGCTACTCATTCAGAAGCAGCACCATCACTTTCCATTACCTATCAGTTCCTATTCAAATGTGTCAGTAAACTGCAACGCTAGAGGCTGATGGCCTTGTGGCCTGTAAGAACCTCAAGTGTAACCTCATGGCCCAAGTTCAGGAGCACACTGGATAAGCATCTGACTGTCAGTATGCAGTAGCGTGGCAGTGCATGGAAGAAAAGTAAAAGCAGTGAGTGATGCTCTCTCTCTCTCTCTCGCTCCCTCTCCCTCTTTCTTTCTCTCAGTCTTAGCTCTGGAGGCAGACTGTGTTTACGCTCATCCCTCAGGCCATTTGTTTGTAGCACTTCCTTGGCCCAGAGCAGCATGCATAATGCAGGAATGAAAATGTTAACAGTGGCAAATAAAATCGGCAAGGTGCCCCCACAAATCAGGACAGTTTAGGAGCACATTTAATCATCCATGCATTGGGGAGGTGCTGCGATTTATTGTGGCATTTCCAAGAAGATCAGGACCCCATTTTTTCCAGGGCCGTCCCAAGCCATTCTGCTTCTGCCTCCCACCCCTGTAGACCCACAGTGGGAAAGATCTGTGGGATCTATACGGGTGCAAAAATCACAGAACGTCACCAGAACACCAAACTATGGTATTTCATAAAGTGCTTAATAATATCAGACAATAAACATTTCAGAGTAAAACTCATACCTCCAGTCTTACTTAGGCCACAACAGCACAGTCAAGATTTCTCACCTGAAAGCTGTCAAAATCTAAGAAGCTCAAACAGCAGTAATACAGACCCAGTTTTTTCTTCTGTATAAGTAGTTTAAAACCATTAAATTTTTAATGCCAAAAACCTTTTTCAGTTACTATGTTTTAAAAACAGTGTGTGTTGTGTGTTTTCAACATTTACAGATTAACAAATGTGATTTGATACTATTAAAACTAATAATAAATAATACTAAATAATAATGACAGTAAAAATAAGCTGATAAGAACAAGATAATTAAACACCCTGAAATTTTTCACACTGCCCCATCCCAAACTGCAACTGAGGAACCAAACGAGCCACTGAGCCATATGGTGTGAGGCAAATAAATGATTTAAGCATTTCATGCATGGGGCGTGCGAGCGACCCCAGAAATACCAACACAGAGCGATTCATATTTAACCCTGATAATCAGGACCTGAGGGGGAGTTTGGGGAGAGCGAGATATGCCAGCCTGGCTCTAACTAAATTGAAGACCACTTTGGCATTCAAAAGGGGAGGACTGGCAACTGTCTGTGGGCCAGAGCTCCTCATAGCGATACAATCGCCAGCACCTTTCAGCGCTTCCTGTGGAACAGAAAGCCTAATCAAATAAGCCAGGGCGAGAGCAGGCCGAGCTTTTAGCCCTGAAGCTCCCCCTCCACCCGTTCATGTCCAGCCACTGTTAAAACTAACCCCTGCCCCACCTCCAACGCAGTCAGAGTCTTATTTTCTCCCCTCCAGGGGCGCTCTGTACAGCTTAAGTCATCATTGTTTGAGTCTTTAGACTTGGGGGGGACACCCAGGAGCTGGTGGCAAGGTTACAGCCAGGCGGACGAGCGAGCCACTCATATTCTGCCAAGCCGGCGAAAAACTTGCAGAGGGAGGGCTAGGAGTGAGAGAAAAGAGAAAGGGGGTGGGTGTGGGGGGCACTGCAACTACGCTGACAGGGCAGCCGTCACCTCGCTGCAGCCGTAAAGAATGATGAACCCAGACAGCATTAGAGAGCCAGGCAAGATGAGGAGGAGAAGGAGGAGGACAGGGCCGGAGAGCAGCACCTCCCCTACAGCACCACTCAGGCCATCAACAACATCATATTCACACTTCAAATCTGCATTTCTCCACACAAGGATGACCACATTCCTGTTTAAAATGTCCCATATTTTTCTTGTGATAGTTTTTCCCTGAAGTCCATGATACCCTGAAGGAATTATGATCATATTCCAATCTCTCTTTGTTTTTTTAGAATTAAACAGATTTTTTCGCATTGTTCCCAATTTTCTAACCCAATTCAGTCACATGATACCACACACGTGACGAAGGCTGTGTGAAGGATGGCATGTGCTTCCACTAAGTTACGTGAACCCAGCTTCTGTCACTTACACAATGCATCAGACAGCTCAACACGCTTGAAGGAGAACACTAACCACCAGTTCTGTTATATCAGGTAAAAGACAGGCACTTTGTCCAACATCACACTGGATGATGAGGGGAGACAGAGGTCATCCTACCCACCCTTTGGTTGTGACTGATATATGTAAATGACCTCTTTTCTCACTGGCTGCCCTGTATCGTTTCTCATTAAAAATCAATTTGCTGTGAAACACTTATTACTTCAACAGAAATGGATGGGGCTAAACAGCTGTAGGCTGAACAGGTGGATATCTGTGTGTTGTTTTTCTGCCATCACAAAACATGGGATAGGGAGGAAACTAAACTGGAGAATACATTTTCTCAAAAATGTAAAAATGTTTACATAATACATTAAACACTTATTTAAAATTGTTCTTCCATGATTTAGGCCCTTTAATGCTTGATGTAAAGGGATTATATCTGTTAAAGCTTTCAGTCATACAACAAATACAGTCTAAACATGTTCATTCAGTAGTTCTAATATTTACAGTATCTTTTTCTGAAACTGGCCTGCATACTCCGCTCACAAATGCATTTTTTGATAACAAGTGTTGGGAGATCGGGCAGCTTTACAGAATGTCAGCAAAAATCCTATTCAGCCCACATCCATAAGAAACTGTAGTGCACAACAAACTTTAGTTTGTTGTCAAAATACTACAATTTGGAGTGTGTTATTAATTTCTAATTGATCTCTAGTTTGTACGGATGTGAAAGGTCACAATCTTAGCAGGAGAGGGTGATTTTTGTAGTAGTCTGAAAGAAACTACTTATATCTATATGTATATATAACTTTTTTTGGAGCTACTACCAAGTACAGAGCACAACATCTGTGAAAACTGTGATGGTACAACATGAGGCCACTTAAACATTCTGGCAGACATATGGTGCTGTGCATTCATATTTTTTTTCTTTTTTCTATTAAAACTGTAGCCTTTAATAATAGATAATGGACCACAAACCGAGCTCTGGCTTCCAATATTGTGCAGTTTGTTTGACTTTTTAATAAAACAAATTAGTGACCTGACTTATGTGGTTATCGGATAAAGAGTCTGGAGGAGTTTTGGTGCACAGGCTCTTATTAAACATCTGGAGAGGACGGATGAATCCTGTCTGAAACAAGAGCTGACGTTCCGCAGCCCCGTCCCACACCTGGACCTAACAGTCTCCCCGAACGCAGTCCGGGTTCCTCCAGCCGCTCCTGGCACTGTGAAAAATTTGTTAGACTAACACCACTGCTGTCTTTCAGCTTATTTCTTTTGGCAGCAATTGTGTTGAAATGTCTGAAAAAGCAACGCTCTGCTTGTTTCAGTGTAGGGCCCAGTATAAGGCTGCTTTGTGTCTTTTCTGTCCACAAAATGAAAGCGGCGTTCCTTCGCTGGGGGGAAAAAAGGAGCCGCTCTGACTCATCTAACTGCCATTTCTGACAGATAGCCAAAAAAAAGCTTTTATGTACAGTAAACATTAAGTGCCATAGAAACCATTCTGACACGAAATCCAGGTAGTTTGGTTTTAGACGTATTGATGGGAAAGCTATGAAAATTCCATGGCTAGACTTAAACTTTTGTTACACTGGACATATATCTCAACGCCTTCTCACTAATCTCCAGTAGTGCTCGGTTCAATTAAAGTGATTTCATGTTGGTCCTCATAACAGGATACTCATCCTCACCATAAACACACAAACACGTCCTCAACTTCTTCAACCACCACCCCCCGTCCCGACAGCCCCACAAAATTTAAAGCATTTGACAATAAAAAGATAAGGAGCACTTTAAAAGATGTTCAAAGTGGTGCAGTGATGTACAGTGTGCCATCAGAGTGATTGTCTTACTGATGGGTCGCTGAGCCATTTCTCTCCCCAATGCCCCGTGACTTATAAAAACCACTGGGTTTTAAACAACGCTTAGCTGTTTACTGATCACATCAGGACGGACGAGGCAAACGGGATAAGCGATGAGAAAAAAAAAAAAGGAAAAGGTGTCCTAAGTTGTTCCACAATTGCTGTAAATCATGCCCAGTTTATTGCCTCTAATAAGTTGATGCAAGGCCATTTTTCTTGCTGCCCATCGTTCAAACATTTAAGGCATATTTACAAGGAACTTGTTAAAATATTTAATAATATTTAGTGGCAATTTCGGAGCGGCCCGTCAGCAATGAATTTATTCCCCTTAAGTGTTTAAAAAGGCGATGACATGAATAACAAACTGTCAAAATTGCCTCATTTGCATAGACAGGCCATAACTCTGATACCTTGCATTAAAAAAAAGAGGTTTTTAACAAAACGAGCCATAAAGCCGGCACTCGGCATGACTGATGGCGCGCGACTCCTGCGCAAAGTCGCGGGGAACGCAGACAGCTTCCTAGCTACAGATGCTGGCGAGATCATGTCAGCTAATAAAGGGACATATATCCTCCGCTTTGACTTATTTATCCCACACGGATGAGCGCAAGATGGAACAGCTCCTATAGGGCGCTTTAATTAATTGTGATAAAAGGCTAATTCGGAAGCTTGGCTCCGCGGCTAAGCCAAAGGATCGTTTCTGTCGCAAATCATCCTCGGATGCCAAGTGTTTTATCCATAACTTTCTAATTTAAAATCAGCAGTACGTGCGGCAGTTGTTTACTAGGCTTGCGTACACTAAAATGAATCTTACTGATCGAGGCCAACCAGCAAGCCAAATTCTCCGACAACAACAGAACACTGCGTCAGCGCCAGACTGGCTGAGCTTTATTCACTTGTCCTCTCGGGTCTGTAAGTCAGTAGTGGAGCCTTTTGACCTGACGGTGGCCTGGCTGGCGTACAGAGAGAAGGGCCCAGTTGACGCTGATTGCAGGGCTATGAGTAGTCTCTCCCCTGTGCCCTCTCAGCGCAACTCTAATTAATAGCCTATTCATCTTCTCTGATCTGAGTCTGCACACGCAGTAATATATGGTTAGTTTGGCGAGCAAGCTATTAAAGTGCAATAACCAAGTGCAGGCACTCGATTTGGAAGAGTAGCACCTTCTTACCATGGAGGGGAAACAATTAATTTGTTTGATGATCCTCTGTAGCCAATCGCTTCCTGAATTTGCTAAGGGCCTGGATACATTCACGGCGCTGGGATGGGCACTTTTCGGGCAAGGTTTTTCTTACACAGACTTAGTCCACGCAGTTCTTTTCTACTCCACATTATCACTCTAAAAATCACTGTAAGAATGACAGTTTCAGCTGCCCACAAATAAGCTCTCTTCAGTAGTCTCTTCATTATTAGAACCCGCAACTTAAAAAACAGACATCTTATTTGCATTTATAGGTTTTGCAGAAAGTGACCCCTTTATCCAAGCAGAATGACCTATACAATGCCGTAAAACAAAGAGCAGAGACTAGATAGCAACTGATCATGAAAATTCAACTCTATTCAGTTAGATCACTTTCGTTTAATTCAATATTATGTTTATAAATACAATGATTCCACATACAGTAGGGGAAATAATTGTTTGATCCCCTCCTGAATTTGTAAGTTTGCTGACTTACAAAAAAATGAACAGTCTCTAATTAATGAGGTAGTTTCATTTTTATGAGGAGAGACAGAATATCAACCAAAAATCATGAAAAAACATGTTACGTAAAAGTAATAAATTGATTGTAGGTATCACTGTATGTGAGCCCTTTACAGAGTAATGGAATGTCCACAAAATAGAAACGATCATTTTTGTTATAACTGCAGGGCAGGCCACTGGTTTTCTGGGTTAAAAGCTAAGCAAGCCAAAAAATAAACCTAAACCACTCATCCATTAATATAAAATGTTTACTGAAGCATTTACTGAACAATTCACTGTAAAACTCTAACATAAAAGTAAACATTCTTACTTAAAAGTCTTCAAATGCCCTTGGACTGGTCTGATCCACCTTAACTGGTATTAATCCTGTGTGTCACTGTTAGCTTGATGCTAATATAGGAAGCCAGGAAAACCCAGGACACTGTAAATATTAATTTTCTAAGCCCCAATATTAAAGGGTTTAGGAAATGACTCAAATTACTACCCTCCGTTGTTTGGGAACAATAGCCTACACTAAGTTTATTGTAATTACTATTCTTTATTTTTTTTAAATTGTTTATTAGAAACTTGTGCATTTTGTCACATTTATTATTCACTATGTATATAAAAGTTTTATAAAAGTAAGAAAATGCTTGAGGCCGAGTGTTACAGTGAATTTATCCCAGGTGTGTTTGTTTATCCTAGGTGTGCTTGTGTCTTATTGCTTTAATCCAGTGTAATTGATTCTAACATTCCAAAATCAGTGCAGGTGAATGAACACCTTCAGAATGATGCACCAGTCTACACCAGTGCTGTTAACACTCCTATACTAAAAGCTGTATTATCCCTTTTTTCCCAATTACAGGAGGATTTTGGAATAAATGTAGTGCCAACAGGATCACCTGGTGCATGATATGGTGGCCATCATTTCTGTGTCTATGTCAAATATCCTGGAGGTACAAGCAAGGGTGTGGCTCTTGTATGCAGAGCTACCGTGCAAAGCAGACAATTATTTTGGCATTACATCCCATGATATCCTGTCTTACTGGGATCCCAAAAACTCACAACAAACTGGCAACTAACCAAGTGAGTCAACGAAAGATAATACAAACATGACGTGGTCAAATCGAGCACACCTTTGTTACCAGTTCGAAAAACATGCAGCAATTATTTTGGGGGGGTTTTTCGCCCAAGTGCAAAAATCCACACATTCCAGAGCTGGCACGTCCTTTAAGAACACGAATAAATGATTACTTGAGCATCCATTGTGTTACCTTTATTCTCTTCCTGTTAACCATGACAACCTTCTTCCCGACTTCCCTTTATTGGAGGGAAACAAAAGAAAAACCCTTGCATGAATAATAATCTGCTTGGTATTTCGTGATTATGGAAAAATAAAAAATTCAGACGACCCAGGAATCAGCTTGGGCCTATGCCTGCCTCTCAAGCAAAACCTTTTAAACCCATTATTCTTTTTGCTAGAACTAATAACGTTTTTGTCTCTGCAGCTTAAGACACTAATTGACTAGTTTTTTTGGAGGATAGCCCAGATGGAAAAATAAGTACCCCTTAAAGACCCTACATCCAGCTCCTCTTTCCACAGCTTTAGCTCTCTTATTAATTAAACTTTCACCAAGTCAGAGCTTTTTTTAAAAAAAAAAGAAAACAAAATGATAACACCTCCTACAACAGAGTCTAGCTATTGCTTAAGAAGGTACAAAATTCATTTCCATAAATAAAACAGGCCTCTTAAATTGTTATCTCAAACATACGTACAAAGTGCATCTCACGGTTGTCATAACAAAACATCCTGTCTCTGAAATGAAGGGAAAAAATACTCTTAACATACATTAATGGAATGCACTTTCATTTCAAGTAATTTCCATCCAAAATTAACTGTTCAAATGATGTAAAGTGAAACCAGTGTTTTCAAATGGTTAAAAAGCGAAGTGACGAAAAGTTAAGAATGTAATCCTTACAAAAGCTTATCCAAAGTTCTGACACTGAATAACAGAAATCACAGTTCACAGTGATTTTTAGTCATTTAAAGAAAAAAAATATGATTTCTACATTCTTAATTGTTTAAGATGTAAACCAAGTCACTGATTTGAAAAACTGCATTCAGACCACTGTTCACAGTGATTTTAATAGGAACCAAAAAACCAACATGTTTAATGATTCTAATCAATACCTTGTGTAAAGATATTACATGAAAGGCCTAGGGGTACACTGCTTAATATCTGAGAAGGTTTTCACCAAAAATATATGTATTTTAAATTCATTCATGCTCTCTCTCTACATATATATATATATATATATATATATATGTGTA
>JBBJLS010000134.1:26690660-26710457 GCA_037577275.1 Bryconaethiops microstoma | reverse complement strand
ATATATCGAGATAGATAGATAGATAGCTAGACAAAATAAATAGATAGATAGATAATGGAGTGTGTGCAAGAGCGTGCAAAAACTTATTTTCTCTCTCAGTTTCACTTCAGCCAGTGCTGCACGCAAAACCAGCGCGCAAGTGTCCCGAGCCCGGTCTCCCACTCCGGGTTAAATCAGCACAGACCGGCGGGACGGTCTGCTCTCGGACAGGAGAGAACAGGAGAACCGGAGTCTGTTTTAACGCGTTAGAAAAGGAGACCGGCTGAGTTTACTGTGCGGTGAAGGAGCAGAACCAGCCCGACACTGTCAGAACTGAACTCTGGAGGAGCAGCGCGGCTTTACAGCAGCACTAAGTGCGGCGTTTCATAAAGAGGCGCAAAGTTAGCGTCGCGCGTTTTGGTGTTAATGTTAATCTTAATGTTAATGTTAATAAAAGCATCGTTGCGTGTCGCCGCTCCACTTTCCCCCTGCCCTCGCCCCAATCCCCCTGACCCTCAACTACTTTGGTAAGTGGATGAAACAGGTGAGTTTTCTCTCCGCCGGACTGATCAGAGGTTTCGATCGCGGGTCTAAAATCCTCCCCTCCGGAAACACCTGGCCACGGTAAAAAGTCGACATGGAGCACTTTTTATTCTGTCCGAGCCGCAGAAGTGATCTCAGTGGATAGTCGAAAATAAAAGTCTTACCTGCGGGGCTACTTCGTCGCTTTTTTCCCCAACTTAATAGGAGGAAAGGTTGGGCGAGAAAGGTGGACGCCGAGGGAGCATGCGTGATCAAAGTTGGGTCATTTGCTTTTTTCTTTTTTTATTTCTCTTTTTTTATTATTATTGCATTTTCCAGCTATTTCTAACAGACAGGGCGAGCAGCCCGGAAGATGTGCCCTGGAGAGCTGAGTGGGAAGAGGAGTGCTTAATTGAATTTCTCTCCGAGCACAGGGAAAAGCCGGAGCGGACTCCCTTTAGCCTGACCCGTCAAACCCGTCAGATGGGGTTTCTTTTCCACCCGTATTCCGAACGGCCACGCCCACGCGCGCTGGGATTGGCGGACAGCGTCTCTCCCTCGCCTTGGGATTTGATATAATTTGGCGGATTGTTTGCGAATAAAAATTATTAGCCAATCAAAGCGCATGAGGGGCGGGGCGTGTTCGAATACGGGTAGGGAAAACCCACTTCCCTCGCACCTCAGCATATAGGCGTTCCGATTCAGACCTGTTAACCGAAGGATGTCACAGGATGTTAACTTCCTATAGCAGGCAATGCAGTCGCGATGTTTTGATTTAAAATTATATTAGTGTATCGGAGAATTCATCTTTTTATTTTCACTTTTTGTAAGGCTCAATATTGGAAGTCTGAAGAATGGTAAAAAAAAAGGCTCCTCAAAATGTAATTTTGTCCTTTTTGTTGTGGATATACATACATTCACACACACACACACACACACACACATATATATTTATATATATATACATACATATATATATTCATACATATATATATTCATATATATATATATACATATAAATGTATGTGTGTGTATGTATGTATATATTTATTCATATATATTTAAAATGTACATATATAATATATACACATATATATACACACACACACACACGCCCCATTCAGATACTTAAACAGTACAGTACAAACAGTACAGTGGAAATCCAGATGTCAACAAAAAGGTCAAAATGACAAACCATGTCAGCACTCAGTATTATGAGGAACATTTTCACCATTATTCAGACTTCCCATATTGAGCCTTACAGTGGTTTTGAAAAATATCACAGTTTCTGTAAGTGTGCACTTTTCACATTTTACATGTGATCATTAATGAAACACAGACAGGGAAGTGAAAGATTTCTGTGAATATTGCTCATTTTGACCTTCAGCACAAGCCTGCAATGCTGGGAATTAACGAGTACTTTTTTATGAGCTCCATGTTCCTATATGAATGCGCAGATACTGATAAGGAATGCATTGAAACAACACTGCAATAACATAATCTGCTAATAACGTGAATTATGGCCTATAAAAATATTCTTGGTTCCCCTTCCACACTTCCTTTTACTTTAAGGGTTATGTGCAGGTAATAATTGTATTTTTTTTCACGTGAGAGGCTGTTCCAGAAGCGACTCCCAAGGGACTGAAAGAGAAGTGATAATGTGTTTTAACCCTGAACTTCCCCTTATCTAAATTCTGCAGTCTTGTGAACTATTGACAAACAGATTATTGCCAATTAGCAGTTTTGTGATGAGCCCTGCTCTACATAATAAAGAATCTGAGGTGATCGATTGCACAGTCAACTAACGGGGCAGGGCACTGATCTGTGTGTGTCACCCAGGGTCAGACTGGACACCATTTCACAAGTACAGCATAAAGTCAGATATGTCACTTGGTTCGAAATTATGCCAAAGTCATGCAGAATGATCTTGCTCAGCATTCCTGATGTGATCTACACACGTATGAAATCATGCATTGAATGCACTTGATAAAAAATGCTTTTTAGCAAAAACAGCTCTGTGTGCAACCAGAAAAGAGCTTCTTCAATTTATAATACTGAAACCCCATTCTGCTGCTGTATAGAACCACTGTTTAGAAGGTTCTGTAAAGATCCCTACACAAGAACCAGTTAAGCATCTAAATAGTTCTCTGAATCATCACTGAACTATATATTATATAGAGAGAGATACAGTCTATATAATTTCCACATGAATAATATATACAGTTATGTGAAACATCAACATCACATGACTTGATTTGTTGATTTTCTAAGCAAAATTAACACATCTTACACATGGAAGAGACTAAAATTTGGTGTTTTTGGTGTACAATTTATTCTAAAATACTTAACAAAAAGTATTTTGCACAGTTTTTTTTTGCAGTTTGTCCATTCTAGCAAATAAACATAAATTTTGCATAAAATGTGCAGAAGACATGCATACTTGTGTGTATTTATTTTTCTTTCTTTGAAGATTTGAGCAGTTTGACCAGGGACTCCCAAACTTTTGCATGCAACTGACAAAAGAGAGGAATCTGAAGGCCAAATTGTGTTTGTGTGGCATATTTTGTACCTGTGGAAATAGATTTGATTTCAGTGCATTGCTTTCCTCAGTGTAAACTGAAGTTACGAATGCTGATGTGAGTTGTCACAATGGCTGGCCGTTTCGTAGGAAATTCTCTGAACCATTCTGAATGACTAGATATCCATTGGAATCTTGTTATTATCC
Organism: Bryconaethiops microstoma; assembly: GCA_037577275.1. Taxonomy (NCBI): domain Eukaryota; kingdom Metazoa; phylum Chordata; class Actinopteri; order Characiformes; family Alestidae; genus Bryconaethiops; species Bryconaethiops microstoma. The sequence goes on along the minus strand of JBBJLS010000134.1, from coordinate 26,707,231 downwards.
CCTAATGCTGTTTTAGAAGTGACTCACCTTTAAACCTTTATCAACCGATCAATAGCCTTTTACACTTTGGTTTATTAATGCTGAATAGAATAATATTTCAGATCTGCTAGATGATAAATATTACAAGATGTGTTCATAGTTCAAATCCCCATCCTATTATTGCCAGTGGGATACGGTTACAAATCCTACATATTTAATGCCGAGATAGCCCACTGTGTTCAGAAGCACTGCTCATGTTCTGCGGTTCAAACTGTTGGGTTCAACACTTTTAAACGCTCGGTTTTAACATCATGTCACAAGAAAGCGCTTTACCAAGGTAATTCAAGACGCTCGCACTTTTCAAATAAACGGCTGCTTTCAGTCACATTGTACTTAGATGCATAAACATTACTGTGGTTATGATAAAATACTATGACTCGTTTATTGGAAATGTTCGACACATTCAAGCGCCTTTATATGTTAACTGCGCCTTTTGCACAACTTTCTAGGCGGAGTGACGGAATGCAGATGTTGAACTCTGATCATGCCACTGATTCTGCATACCCATCAGTCAATTCCCCTGATGTTGCAATACGGTGATACAGAATAATAATGTAGTAAGAAAGGCCAGAAATCAATACATTATTCTGCAGATCACTTGATTCAGTAATGACCAGCACAATTATTGCCATCCATTGATTCATTAGGGCCGCTCTCAAGGGCAGACCCAACAAACCCTGAGCCTACAGCCTCCTCCGCCAGTGCCATCTCTAATTATGGAACATTAAAAGCTAATAACAAGGTAGGACAGGGTTAGAAGAGCCATACTGCTAAGCTGAACCACTTAAAGCAATTATTTCCCTTTTTTGTCAATCTGGTCTTTTTTTTACGATCAAGTCATGGTCTCATATTAAGCTCAAATGCATATCAGGGAACACTCGGATAAAATGTTAAAAAGGGGAGTGACCTGGTGTCATGTCTTTTGAATAGCAGTATTATCATGCATATATGGCTCTTGAATGTTGGCTGCTTATTTGAGCATTACACAGAAGTGAAAAGATTACTCTATTTTCACAGCAGACCAACCTGAAAGGGAAGGGCGCTTGTTTGAACAAAGACAGAATTTCATTTCAACAAAACCATGCACAAAAAAAAACAAATACTGCCACTCCTACAAGTGAACAATAGAAATTGACAAAACTGATGAATTCCACCTTCAACATCCACATTGACTAGGTGATGAAGCACTGGCCATATGGCCATGCTAATGCGTAAGCATTTTTAACGTAAAGACACCTGCACCCGACTCAAGCACAAAACCCTGACGCTGGATTTACTGGATATTAACACCTCTAGCCAGCTGAGCAGAAACATTTTGACCCTTCAGTGTCCGAGCGTGTCCAGTGCACCAACTTAAAGTGCATGAATCATGAGAAAGAAAGAAATAAAGAAAAGAAGTACACAAAACAAACACTTTATAGTTTGATTATAGCTTGAAACTACACCATAAACCCAGGTTCCACAGAGAACCATTTAAAGGATGGTACTTTTAAGAAACCTTTTTGTAAATGAGACACACAAGTGATTTTTTAAATTATTTAAAGGGCTCATATACTGGAAAACCACACCCTTTCTGAATGAAAGAGTTTAAAGTAGTACAGTACATATATGGAAACTGAGCTCCAAAACAGCCTGTTTTGTATTTACTGGTTTTTGTGATGTCACAAAAACCCTGACATTGGATTTTGATGTCAAGAAAAACCCACCCTGCAGTTCAGTCCCACGCATTCACATAAACGTTATGAGAACTCTGTCAGCCAGGACTTCCTTTTTGACTGAGTACAATACAAGGAAGCCAATCAGACTGGAGCTCATTTACATATGTCAGTCTTAAAGCCATACTAACAAAGTCACTTAGTTAAATACTAAGGAATAGAAAGACGTAAAATGGTCAAGAAAAAGAATTACGACTGCTATAGAAACCTGCATAAACCTTACATGGGGACCTCAAGGAGAGAAGTAAAAAACTGGAAAAATGCAGGATATAATACTAAAGTTGTAGTTCCTAGAAGCGTAATGTAGGATTTCTAATTGTTAATGTGATCTCAGTGATCACAAGCTGAATGAGCCTCATTTCTCTTCACAAAGGAGAGAAATAGGCAGTAATGAAATACTGTCTTGAATGAAAAGTAATACTTTCCTATGTGTAAATTCCTGCAGAGTTCCTCAAATAACCCAGCAAGAGCTTAATCAAGGGCGACGGCGATACACAGTTGCATAGCACGGAAGGACGAGTAACTGGCAATCAACTTAATTAGAAGAAGACCAGTGCAAAAAAAAAACGTCCTGGAGAAGTAAGCGTCTGTCGGAGTGCTGGACGTTAGGGGTGGTGGCAGCTGCCTGTGTTCAGTAAATAAGGAGCAGGAGGAGAGGAGATGGGGGGAAATCTGGCTGAAGAGAGAGAAATTTAACAGACTGGGCAGCTGTTCCTATTTTATTTACTCAGCACTGAGTGGAAGCTTAATGCATTCCCCATACTTTGCATTATTTCATGAATATGACTGCATATACTTTGTGTCAAGGTATGTGACCGATAATGGCCTATGAAATGCATGTTAGATGAAAGTGGTAAATGTGCGATAATGGGGACCCAGAATGGGTTAAGAATGCAACTTTTAAGCCAGACTCAAGGTCAGGTGCCTGGAGCTTCTCCGAGTATTCAAAGATGTTTTGGAAGGCCGTGAATGCAACAATGTGTTTTTTCCATTTATGTTCATGCCTAATTTGTGCACAATAACAGGTAGGTGGTCATTTCCTCAATCACTTACACAGGAAATGAAGGTGTGGAGCATTGTTTACACATTAGAATATCACCTAATCAAAACAAGAACGCAAACCCATGGGAGGATGGAGATCGCAGTGCCGAGATATTAATACATGCGCAAAGTTGCGTGCACGCAGATGAACAAATCTCTGAAACTAAATTTGGAAGCGGACCAAGAACGTGAAACAGGACCCACAGTCAGTCCACATAACGTGCATCACCGTTTCATCAGAATGAGCGTTTCAGAGCTTCTGTTAATGGAGCCGGGCTAATTCCGAGCCTTTATTAGTGTGGCCTACCAACAATGCAGCCATATGGTGTTGATAAGATATCTGGGTGCAGAGTTAGAGTCTCATTTTAATAAATTCTTAATCAGCTTGTAGGATACTGAAACAACGCGGTTAATGGAAATCTGTGGAGTCAGCAAGGTCCTCTGCAGTTGTGGTCTTTAATAAGATTTGAGAGGCATTACAACAACACAGCAGTCAATGTCAAGTTGAGCTGCTCCCTCTGTCTGTAAGCGCGGGGAGGAGGAAAAAAAAATAAAAAGAAAGGAGGGACGGGAGACGAGCGGGTGCAAGCGGAAAGCATGGTCATCTGCTTGGAAAGAGATGGAATGCGATCTCTGGGGGAGAGAGAGAGTCGGAGGTACTGTATATCACATATCATCTTCGTCTGATCGTTCACGGTTTCTAATTACTGAAGGTGAGGAGGGCCATCATTTTATCGTATTTGTTTTGCATCACTGCAAAAATAGAAAATGAGGGCTTGCAGAGCTGTACCAATTTACTTCATTTCGACCTTGATTAAAAGAAAATTAATTGCCACATCTCTCATTATGTTGTAAGCAGCATTTGATGACTGGAATGGAAAAAAAGAAAGAAAAAAAGAAAGAAAAAAAAAAAGCCAGACAGAGCCTCGCTGGGAGTGCAAGCTCGACCCGCTTGTTCAGGAGACAACACACTCCTCTAATGATGAAAATAAACAGGTCTTTTAACACAAGCATCACAAGACAATGTCAAAGATATTAGTTTTAATATCACAGCCATTCTCTTCACGGTGCTTAACAGCGTAAGAGACCTTGTAACTTTGCCATTTCGTCTAACACATCCTTTGCAAAACACAATTAAATCTTTGAACCGAGTTGCACTGAGCTTTGTTTAGTTCTGGAGACACAACTTTGGTGTTTACTGGCAAAACAGCAAAACATAATGGACAGAAACAGCCACGTACAGGACCAAAAAAGGCCTGCTTCTTTAAACTATACACTTCACTATCCACCTAAAATACTTCACAGATATTTATTTGGTCATTTATTTATTCTTGCAATTGACATTGCATATTAATTATCTCTACAGTGATGAGCAAAGGTCCTCTGCACCAGGCAATCTGGGAAAATGATAGTAAATTACAGTAAATATTTGTTTGATCAAAAGAACACTAACAGTCCAAATAAATAAACATGTACACATCGTGATTTGAAGAGAGTGTATTTGCTTAACGTAATTAATCTAACTAATGTTGACCTAATTAATATCCAGAACTCTCTTTAAGGAAAGTTAGTACATACAGTCACCAGTACCAGTGTCCAGTCTACTCAGTTATGATTGAACACCTGCTTCAGGTTATCAGCTCTTCATTAAATTAAATCAGGAGCTGCTGATGCACTAACACATCCAGCTGCAGTGGGAGTTCACTGAGAAATCAGGATCAAAACCATCTGTCTGTATTCATCCAACACATGCATATTTATAAAAACATAAAATGTTACTTTTTACTCTCTTTATGTTTATTTGTATTTACAGTTATGTTATATGGACATTGAAATGGTTAAAATACATTTACAGCCAAGAGAAATAGTTTTGTACAATCTCGAAGACTAGCACAGCACTGTAAAGATGTTGGTCTGGGTCAACTGTCTAATTTACTGTGGTCTCTGATGTAAATTAGAGATTCAGATAAAAAATTAATAAACAAAAGTCAGCTTACATGACAATAAACCAATACAGCATGAAGTGTACTGAAAACAAAATTAGATTTTTTTATTCCTCTTTTTCTTATGAAATCCCCTCAGACAGCTCCTCTACTGCTCCCCTCTCTCTCTCTTCCCCGCTTTAAGCCACCATATGTCCCAGTGGATCAACTTTAGTGGTCTTTCGGAGCGTCTGGTGTATGATTACGTGAAAATTTCTCACAGACAGGGATCTGCAGAAGCAGGAAAACGGCAAAAGCTGTTTTAGAAACAAAATCCTCTTTCATACGCCTGCACCTGTCTTCGTCTGCGAGCCCTCTGAGAGCAGATGCCTGATAGGGGAGTTTGGACTGTGCGCACACCTCATTCTGAAATATTTATATGATTTTGACACTCTCCGATAGGCAGTAAGACAAAGGGTGCTCTGTGCCCCCAACCCCCCCAACCCCATGTGCTCTGCTATACTAATCTCCCATTTGACAAACGACGATTTCAGCTATTTATCTATTTTTTTAATTATTCGCCACATTTAAGACCACGTTCCAACTCCCGCTGAAGAGTCAGGGACTCAGATGCAAAAGAAAACGGATTAAAAAAGTCAAATTTGCAGCAAATGAACCAAATAAAGTAATATAAGCATGCAGCTTAGATATGATGCGACTGATCAATCTAATGATGGCTTGGCTGGCGAGCATTTTCCTTTCAGATGAGGTCAGTTATGACAGCATAGCGTATCACACAGTGGCAAGCAGTGTGGAGTGATCATGGGCAAAATGGAGACGCCTGAATAATTAATCAAAATAATGTAAAGTAATCCAACAAGCCTCCTCTCTCCCTCACCTGTTTGTCGCCTGGACTGCGCAGCGCTCACGGTAGCTCCAGTGTAAATACCAAAGGAGACGTCCTTCACATTTACACCTGAGTCCACAAGGAGAGCACTCGAATCATCTCTCCAGTGCCCATTCAAGGAGCCAATTTTGCTCTAAGCTTCTCTTAGAAAACAATTGCACATGAAGCAGAATTGAAGAACTGCTTTTGTTGATCTGATATGGAGCTAAAGGTGGTCAAATGAGACATCCACTTCCAGGGACCTTCATGGAACACTAGAGCCCATGGAAATGTAGAACAATGCTGAAGAAGTGAGTAAAATGGAACAACATACTCTCTAATCAGAGATAATGCGCTTCCAGACTCCACCACATTAAAGTGCACAGACTCCTGAGAAAATGATGCAAGCGTTGTAATGTGGTCAGCGGTAACGGCTGAAAGGAACAAAGCACTGCACTTATCGTGCATCTAACATTAACCCTTAAAAGTCCCTGTCGCCAGAGAGTTCAGTGCAGTTCATTGCTTAATATGATTAAGACTTTCGATAGGTAAAGGCCTTCTGATTGGCCCACAAAAAAACTGTTGTTTTTGCAAGGCATATGGGGGCAGGCAGCTTTTAAAACTACTGCCTACTGCAAAAACAGCCATGGCAAACAAAGAGGTCTACGTGGATGCAAGTGTAAGGATGCCTTACTCACTCCTAAAGACTTCTAATATGGTATACGATTTAAAGATTTCAGAGCAACTATACATTGCTCCAAAAGACTCATGCAGCATACAGCAGCCTGATCTTTTCAGAAGTGTGTATTTAATATTGGACAGACTGACACTCGTATACAATGATGAGTGAATAACCAATGAGAACGCACCTGCAGAACCCCATTTCAAACAACACAGCGATTTTCGATATGAAGTGTTAAAATACTGCTGTAGGTGCAGATTTAAAGCTGGGTATGAATAGATATGCAAGCAGAAATGGAGGACTTTTTCATTCTTCTAAAAGAGAGGAACTGCCTTGCACGTAGACCCATCCTGTAAAATGTGGACCACTTTCTTACACTGCTTTATGAAACAACTAGTAAAAAGTCTCAAAAAAAGAGTAAAAAAAACCTATAAATTCACAATTCACAGTACAGAACATCAGTCTAACACAGAAATATATAAGTGTATAACTTACTACTTAATACATTTGTAATTACATAATTACCTTTGAAAAGACTTGCATTGCACAAAGCAGAAGTCTGGTAGACAGAGTGACTTTTTTCTCAGCTGCAGCCTGGAAAGGAAGGGGTGGGAAATGAGTAAGATTTTGGTTCATATGGCTTTAGCACATGCTAGCCCAGTTAAATTTCAAGCACTCCTCTGGTAAAAGTGGATTTCTCCAGGAGGTTTTCTCAGACTGTATCTCTGCAAACTCTACTCAGCAGTCCAACTGATATGCTGGCACACCAATTGCCATTAATTCATTTCGGACCAGAATGGCTTGACTATGCTGTGCATTCAGCATAGCGGTGTCTGGGAAGTGATGAACAACTATGTGTTAATAAAACCAAACCAAAATGTGAGTAATGCAGTGCAGGGAAAGGTAACATTGAGTGCATGATAAACATCTCTATTTTAGATGGCAGTAAATCCCCTCCTCCCCCTCCCGCCCCCCTCTTTTCAGATATCAGCCATTGAAAGTGTTCAGTTTTAGGACACAGGGAGGTCACACCTGTTGTGGAACTTGATAGAAGGCTTATTTATAAACTTTCAGGCCTCCAGACTCTTCCTTCACAGAAAAACGCTGACATACATGGGAGAGCCAGAGGAGGGGCCCGGCTGAAAAGCTTGTTTTTGAAATGTGCAGCAACTGGAAAATCCATAAAGTTCTGAAATGATGAAATTAACAAGCCATCTGATCAGGTTTCCCCGGATCTAGCAGCGCACAGAGGGGCTTTTTAGTTCCATGCTGGGGACAGAGGATTCTTTAAGTGTTGAGAATAACAGGACTGAGGATTTATTTGGGTTTTTTCTTATTCTCTGAGGTCACTGTAATGTTGCAAACACTGCAGATCAAGTGAAAGCATGCTATCCTTCTTTTTCTCATGTGTTCTCATTCTTAGTGTTCTCAGTTGAGGAAAATCCCGAACACATTTCAAAAGCAATTACCTGACCTCAAAAAGTACACTGCCTCAAAGTTTCACCTTAACCTAGACCTAACTAACACTGTTCAGGGCAGTCCCTGTGTCTCCTTTAATTATAAATCTATCCTGTAATTCCTTCAAAAGTAAATCTATTTGAAAGACAAACACCTGTTTTTTTTTTTACTAGGGAATGTCTGACGAAAAGTACAAATGAAACATAAATCCAACAGAGAGGCAGTAAAAGGGGTGTGTTAATAATGCCTAAATTTAGGATCTGAGTTATGGCCTACATGCATTTGGGAAGCCTCCTGTGACGTTTGAAAAGATCAAGCAATGCTGAGTGGATTTGCCGTATAAGGGGTAATGTTGTGGCACTGGAGGAGATTTCAGGCCGTGACGGATAGCTTGACAGGTGTTGGAGGTGGAGGCACAGTGTCGGATGAACCTCTCATTTAGAAATGTGAAAGTTGCTGACTTTTTTAATACTCAAGTAACACTTTTGCTGCATATGAGGTCTAACACAGTTAGAAATGTCAGTGCCCCTGCCATGTTTGCTGGCCTGAACAATGAATGTTACATGATACGCTGACATGAACTCCCCTCTTTTCCACCCATAAAGACGTGTTGAAGTGACACTGATACATTTAACTGTGTTATTAGGCAAAATCTGATCTGATCTGATTGCACCTGCGCAGCCCCTTTTCAACATGCTTGCTTGACTTTGGTGGAGCTGAGTCTAATTGCCTTACAATATGCTGTCTGAATCAAAGGACAAGGCAGCGGTGATAAACGTATAAGTTTAAAAAGGCATTTCAGATAACAGAGACGATTGGGGATTTACCACCACAGCTGAGCATTCAGACTGTTTCATGGCTGCAACATTAAATGAATAGATGTGCCGCAAATATTGACTGGTCACAGTTTGAGTTTCACGTTAGTTTTCCTGTAATTAAACACAAGAGGAAAGCTGAGAGACATGGCTCAAATAGAATGCAGTGTTTTATCCCCCTCCTTCATGCTGTGCCATGCAATGTAATGCTGTTCCTTTAGCATTTAGCAGGGTTCAAATCATTCCGCACAAGTCAGGAAGTCCTAAGCGCTAGATAGCACACAAGTAAACAGATACTCTGACTTTATTACAGACATCTGGGTATAAAATTAGTCATCTGTGCCAATCCCACCCAACAGAACGGGCCCACCGTGCGGCAGGACATGATACGGGACAAATCGATGGAACAAAACAGATTGCATTGCAAAGATTTCTTTGCTGACAGGCTGCGGGGTAGTTTTGGCTTTAAAAAATGGCGACATCTTTTAAGGTGACCCCCGGAGTGCTTCTTATAAAATTACAAGAGACAGAAATCCATTTGCAACTGTGGTCTAACACTGAGATTACATTGTTACTTTAGAGCTTCGCTGCAAATTAATTTGGGGTTCATTTCATATATTATATAAATGGAGAGCAGCAGGAAAATTAAATCTCAGTATCATACATTGCTATATATTGTTTTTTATTTCTGCCGGGGCTGTTGATAACAGAGTGGTCGCTACTCAATTGAGCCGCAGGGCAAACTTCCAGCAGATTTAACTCTCGTTGTGCCACACATGCCCGGCCACAACACAATGACTGAGATGGAACTCAGGATGATTTCTCCAAGATCCTAATGTTCCTCCCCTATCAGCGCCCGGTCTCATTGACAGAGATCACTTAGAAAGCAGAAGCGCGGGGCTGTTATTAGATAATGGTGTGCATACATTGGTACACACTGCATGCACAGAAAACAGCCTCAAGGGCTGTTTCACCTTCAGCAAAAGTGCTATATTTTCTTCATGAAACTTAATTACACTTCCATCGACCAGCATCTTCCCTTCACCTTCACATGAGATGCTGATTTTAGTGACATTGGTGGAATTCAGCATGACAAGCTAAACAGCTTCTTTAAATGTTCTGGGCACACAGCATGGATGTCCCTGCAGAAAAACTGTCAATACTGTCTCATCTGCTCTGGAAAGTTCTTTAAATATGACATGTAAAAAACACCATAAGAAACAGAACAGCAGTCACGGATCGAAGCCTCAGAAGTAGGAAACTGTCCCTTTGCTACAATGTTGAGGTCTAACTACATAATCACATATTTAAATAGTTACATAATCCCATTTATATTCAATATGCATTTTGTATTGGCAGATTCGGATTCGCATTTTTTCTTGAAAGAAATGGCAAAATGCAAAGGATAGTTCCCCTTTCCAAAATAGAAGACAAAAATGATAATGGTTGGCAGTTCAGAACTGACACTTACATTTGAATTTCCCCACTTTGATTATGAACACGAATTCTATGTAATATGACATTAAAATATTTTAATTAATGCCCGCAATAATATACGGGGGCCAACATGCTGTAGCCGGAACACGGCAATGGAAATCTGAAGACCTGAAAAATTAGGTGAGGAGAGTCTATATGACTGTTTAAACTGTTTATGGTTTTCGCTAAACTGTCCCCTTATCAGAAAGGTTGAGCTAAAGATCAATACTGGCCTTCTATGGGATTTGTGAGCAAGAGCAGGTCTGGATGTGGAGGCACTCTGTACCCTGTGAAGGGACCTGGGAGCCATGTGTCGACATGCATCTCACTGCTCACTACATCGCCTGGTCATATCGGGGACAGGAAAGAAGGGGCGGAACAGAGGCTCTCCAGATGTTCTCCATCAGCGGGCCACAGGGGAGAAGTGCACAGAGCAGCAACACCTGCTACAGTACGATCTCCATGAGAGTCTGGGCCAGGAGTCACTGTAACCTAACCGACTGCAAGCACAGCAGTCCTGCAAAACACACAAAACCAGTCCACTTTAGAGCCTAATCCCACTGTTTCCTCATTTCTGAAGAACTTGCATGAGTCATTGAGGTACACAGACTAACAAAATGACATTCAACAAAATGACTGTCATGAAAGGAATTCATCATGACTTCTCATAGAGACGATGCAATCATGTGATAATGGCAGAATTTAGGATACTGTACCTTTGTTCAAACATTACACTTCTCTATGCACTGCCTAAATCTCAAAAATTAGTAATAATTTAAACCATCACGACTAAAATATGTTTTTAAAAAAACTCTCTATGGAGCTAAAGTTCTGTCCATCACTGCCTTTCCTTCTCTAACCAAACTCATAACGACTGGAAACATAACATTGGCACGGAGGAAAGCTGATGGCCATCATCACTTTCTTCCACTACTCTCAACGGAGAACTTGTAAAAGGAGAGTACAGTAAAGACATATACTGTTCTTTCTGCATGAAAAGTTATTAAGAAGGAGGGAAAATATGATAAAATATAGAATGTCCCCAACTGAACTCTCTAGGCTGTCTAAGTACTCTGACATGTGAATCAGTTTGCAGGCTACATCAGTATGCAGACTAAGGTCTATAGGCTAAAGTCAGACCAGCAGGCTAAAATAATTCTATAGACGAAGAATTGTGGGCTAAAGTCAGTCCAATAGTCAGTCCAATCACCATACGAACTAAAGTCAGAACAGGAAACTAAGATCAGTCTTTAGACTAAAGTCTGTGGGCTTAGGTCAGTCATCCAGTCTAATATTGGTCCATAAATTAAAGTCTGTGGGCTAAAGTCAGTCCTGTAGGCTAAAGTCAGTCTGTAGACTAAAGTCTATGGACTGAAGTCTGTAAGCTAAAGTTACTCTATAGGTTAAAATCAGTCTTTAGACCAATGTTTGTGTGCTAAAGTCCAATAGGCTAAAATCAGCTTGTAGGCTAAAGTCTGTCGGCAAAAAAAAAACGTCTATACACTTCAGCTAAAATCAGTCAATAGACTAAAGTCTATGGGCTAAAGTCAGTCCTGCGATGTAAAATCAGTCTACAGACTAAATTATGTGGACTAAAGTCAGACATGCAGGCTAAAATCAGTCTACAGACTAAAGTCTACAGGCTGAGATCAGTCTGTAGACTAACATCTGAGGACTAAAGTCAGTCCTGCAGGCTAAAATCAGCTCACTGATTAAAGCTTCAGACTAAATCAGTCTGTAACCTAAAGTCAGGCTTTAATCTGAAGTTTGTAAACTAATGTTGACTAACGATGAAGTAAATATTAAAATGAGAAGTCAGGAAGGTGCTCACAGGGGCGAATCTTCTAGAAAGAAGAAGTCGATTCCCCTTGACCCCTCAGTCCTGTGCAGCCCCCCACCCAAACCGCTTAATATTGTTTTTTTCACTCCCATTCGGGATCAATTGCGGCATAAATTTGAATTCAATGACAGGAATAATTTAAAACAGACCTATAAATGATAGTGTTCCTCTCCCCGGGGGCTCTCCCCTCATCTCAGTCTGAAGGAGCCAGGGGGTCGCTGACTGAGACCACGTGGGCAGAAATGTGCATTAATAAAATGTTTGTTTCTTCTTGCATATTAATTTCTTTACCACTAACGACCCCCTCCCCTCCACCCCCCGTATAAACATCCTGCATGAACTCCTCCGTTCAGGGAATGATGCCTTCATCTGCACCAGACGCTGCAGTGAGGACGATTTTTTTTTATTTTTTTTTTTCTGTAAAATGTCTCCTTTTTTCCAATTATCTGTGAGTATGCACTCGCAAAGTGGTGCGCCATGAGAGATTAAAATTGTATATTAAAAAAATTCAATAAATGCACTTCATCTAAACACAAACTACAATAATAAGAGCGAGTGGCATTTCCCCCGCGCGCTCCGGAGGACAGGATCACTCGAGTTCACGCCCAGCACTGTTTTGCAAAGCATATAAAAAAATAAAATAAAAAAAACACTCTCTCTGATAAATATTAATTTGAGCCTTCCTGATGTATTTGAAATTTCCAGCTAAAATGTCACCACACGGAACATTAATGTAATATTTCAGGGCCTGAGAGCAATGCTCATATTGATTGCATTTATTTGACTCTGGGGATGAGAAATAATTCTTCGGCGTGGGACACATCTGCTGGCCGAAGAGGCGAAGCAGGGGAGGGGGGGTGCAAACAAATAAACATAGATTATTAATAATAATAATAATAATAATAATAATAATAATAACAACAACAGTAATAATAGTAATAGTAATAATAATAATAATATAAGGAATCACCTCGACATTGTTTTAACGCCTTTCTCCGTCTGCTTCTGAGGGCTTTATAACCCAGTCGAGTATTTCATCCTAAAATAAACTATTAACAGGCTGGAAACTATCAGAAGCGATTGCATGCTAGAAGATTTTAAATGCTGCTCAGATTAAGGAGACCTTCATGCTTCACCTTTTCATCATATTGACAACGCTCTTCAGTTGCAGTGCTGCACGTGGCGTTTGAAAACACACACACACACACACACACACATACACGGGCTCCTTTTTTGCAAGTTTAAGCAGAGGCAGGCAAGTTGCAGTGCGTCCTTTAGAGCAGCTCATATTGACTGTCATTAGGAAGAGAAGGGCGTCTGTCTGCCTTACTGCAAATGAAACGAAATCTGAGTCACACCTTGACCCTGACCCAAAAGATCTGACCATACAGGACTTCTGAGTAGGCTGTCATTTCGGAAATTTATAACAATTACCACAAAAAACGACGACCACGAGCCTGAATTCTCATAGCTCCCTAACTTTTTTCCATTAACAGTGTTTCCATGCATACTAAACACTTCTTTGCACTTTTTTGGCATGTTTGGTCTCTTGTCTCTTGCACAGAAAGTTAAGATTATGATTGTTCAAGAAAAAGCTGCATGCATATATGCATCATGTAAAAGTAATAATGATGACAAACACCAACATTTCTTGCTGGTTTAGCACACATTGGTTCTTACTGGATCAGCATTGTTTGAGCCCAGCACACATCATGCATGCCTTTATGCAAGATCCACTCAGTGAAAATAAAGGGGAAAGTTTTTTTTTTTTTTGCTTTATTCATCTCTTTGACACGTAGGTTACAAAAGGGAGAGCCACAATTGCCCGATCCGTTCTCTAAATGTGGGCCTGTCAAAATATTGGGACGACTTGATTAAAGCTGCACAGGTTTCTTTGTAGAGAGAGTATAAGGAGATGATCGCCCGGTTCAAATGAATTATGTATAACTAAAGCGCCCCCTACTGGTGTGCACCCCTCCCTCGTTTACACACAGACTGGGAGCACTGTTACAGACAATGGCTGCATCTCAAAACCTCTGTTTCTTACTATAGTCTTCTGCAATGCACCATGCACAGCGCTGCAATTATTAATTATAATCAGCTGGAGGTGGCAGAGTTGAAAATGTTCCGATTTGCATTGTGAATGACGAGGAAGGACAGGATCAGGAATGAGTTTATTAGAGGCACAGCGCGAATTGGACCTTTTGGATGAAAGGTTAGAGAGGCAAGATTGTGTTGGTTTAGACACGTGCTGAGGAGACACTCTGAGTGTGTTGGGAGAAGGATGCTGAGGAGAGACTCTGAGATTGTTGGGAGAAGGATGCTGAGGAGAGACTCTGAGTGTGTTGGGAGAAGTATTCTGAGGAGAGACTGGGTGTGTTGGGAGAAAGATGCTGAGGAGAGACTCTAAGAGTGTTGGGAGAAAGATGCTGAGGAGAGACTCTAAGAGTGTTGGGAGAAAGATGCTGAGGAGAGGCTCTGAGTGTGTTGGGAGAAGGATGCTGAGGAGAGACTCTAAGAGTGTTGGGAGAAAGATGCTGAGGAGAGACTCTGGGTGTGTTGGGAGGGGAATGGTGAGGAGAGGCTCTGAGTGTGTTGGGGGAAGGATGCTGAGGAGAGACTCTGAGTGTGTTGGGGGAAGGATGCTGAGGAGAGACTCTGAATGTGTTGGGAGGGTGATGCTGTGGAGAGACTCTGAGATTGTTGGGAGAAGGATGCTGAGGAGAGACTCTGAGTGTGCTGGGAGAAGGATGTTGAGGAAAGACTCTGAGTGTGTTGGGAGGGGGATGCTGAGGAGAGATTCTGAGATTGTTGGGAGAAGGATGGTGAGGATGGAGCTGCAGGGAAGAGGAGAAGAGGAAGATCTTGTATGAGGTTTGTGGATGTGGTGATGGAGGTAGTCGGTGTGAGAAAGGAAGATGCAGAGGATAGAAAGAGATGGGGACAGTCGATTCACCATGGCGACCCCTAATCGGGTGTAGAAGAATGATTCTATGATATAGTATACCAAACTTCTAATGACAATGTACTATTCTGTACTGCTACGTATAGTAGATGTGGATCTACTATGTGGATCTGAGGTCTCTCAGTGATATTAACCCAGTAGTCTCCTCGTCTGAAATGCCTCTTGGTCCATATGTCCTCTGAAGAAGGCTGAAGAAATGGAACAAAGTGATCAAACCATAAGAAAGGTCGTTTGTCATTAATCATGTTAAATTTTGTCTTTTGGTCGCATGTTGATTTTTCACCGAAACAACAGAAAGTGACAATTTGATTGTTATTAAAATTCTGAAAATGACATGATCTAAAACTAGACATAAAGGCTGTCTCTTTATGCCAATCAAAACAAGTTCTGTGGCATTTTTCTTCATTATACTGTGTCATGTATCTTTTTATCAATATTGTGTAAATGGGCTCATATGCTACATTTTTATTTTATATTATTTTATTTTATTAGTCCATGAGGATCACTTCTGACACTTATCACTTATGTGTGGTTTTAGTTACCAAACAGTCCTAATTTCTTGTTATATGATCATTTTCAACCCATGTTTAAACCATAGAATCAAACAGGCTGTTTTTGTCATTGTGCCTTTAAGGGTGATATATGTAAATGATTTCTGGTCTGACTGGCTGCCCTGTTTTGTACCAGTCCTGGCCGAAACACTCCATGTAACTTCAGCATGAATGGGCGGAGCCAGACTGCTGTAGACTGATATTTGTAAATAAAGTGGTTTTCATGACATCACAAAAAATGGTTTCAAAACAGGCTGCTTTTACGGCCTGCTCATATTATATAAACCATATAGACCGGGTAGTGAATGTTTTAAAACTTCGCCAGTGTTCACGTACTACATCAAAGTCTTCTGTTTCAGAAAACTGCTGAAAATGTATTTTTTTACGATATGGGCCCTTCAAATGGATAGAAATATAAAGCATGAAAAGAAGGAAACTGCAGGAAACAGGGTTTGTGTTTCAGTTATGTAAAGTGTCGTGCAGCATGTAATTGATATAATCTACTGGAAAATAAAACACCAGAACATTGAAGCAAATCCAAACTTTGGAGGAAACCTGCCGTCCTGGACCCTTAGGATCTGTTTGTCTTTCCATTTGTGGCGAGGTATAATGAAGGGAAATCTTATAAAGGAAACAGCTAAACAATAGATTCAAGGAGGCTAAGTAGAAGTGAAATACTGCAGTTTCTTTATTCTTCCATTATCACCACTTTTTTAAGCACCCGGCTGATGGTGTTCAGACACAGTCCCGCCTTTCAGCTCATATACATGAGGCAAAATGAACCAAATGTTATTTTGCCAACTTAAACATAAACACACCCAGATATACACACATACACACACACACACACACACACACACACACACACACCACTCGCACATGTGCAAATGCATGAATATACAGACTGTGTATATGCAAGCCTCTGAAAACAGTTGTAGGTGATAGAGAGAGTGCTGGAGGCAGCTGAAGAGATCTCAAAAGACAGGTTTTAGTGCAGCGGAGAGACAGACGGCACCATATGTGACACAATCTTTTTTGCAAGGCTCAGATTTTAAGAGGATATAAAGCAGCTGACAAGTTTTGGTTTTTTTTAAATGCCACACAGCTGCCTATCAAGAGCTCTAAGAGGGACCAAATCCACTCCACTAATTCCTTTATGAAAGGAAACCTCAAATACTTTA
>JBBJLS010000134.1:26678177-26690560 GCA_037577275.1 Bryconaethiops microstoma | reverse complement strand
CCACTCCACTAATTCCTTTATGAAAGGAAAACTCAAATACTTTATAATATAATATATATATATATATATATATATATATATATATACATACATATATATTATTACTTTCCAGTGCTTATTATTTTCAAGTAGCAGCAATCATCCGCTAATTCTCGACCAATCACTTACAATCACTCACAGTGAAATAGTTGGGCTTTCGAACAGCCTGTCTGGAGTGACATGCCACGGATTCACTTCTCAAGGTTTGTTCTTTAGTATGGGACAATACAGAGGAGATAAATCAATATAACTTAGTTATTTCAATCATGGCACAATGTTGACCATTTAACTGACCTATTCCTACAACCTACAGTACAGGCAGGAGGTAATTAGTTACATTATCTCAGTTACGTGTACTCAAGTAAAATTAGGTAACATAATGGCACCATATTATGTTGCGATTGCAGTTGCATTGACTCCGAGCACGCTGTCTAGACTGCAAGAATATGCAGTGACTGTCTTATGCATTTAAAGCTTTTGTAAGTTTTACAATTTTACCTTTGAGAATCTCCTTACTAGGTAAGGCTGAAACCACTCACTTTTTTCCAAACAGAAACCAAGTAATACCAAGGATAGTATCCCAAAACCTGTAGTAATATCGGTACTGACGTTACTTGTGGAACAGGTTGTGATTTCTATTGTACAAACTACTACAAATGTCAACATTAATAATGATATTTGAAAGCAATTGCATTAATAAACCGTCATGTAGCTGACTCTTTAGTAAAAAAAACAAGACCTGAAATTTTACATTAAAAATATTGCACACGTGTGCACTTTGAGCAACACATTGTTTTTTTTTTGTTTGTTTGTTTGTTTTGTTTTGATTTGCCATTGCAGAGTATTTGCTGCATCTAAATGAGTGTATATATGTATGTGAAACTGAGAAAAAAAAGAATAGTTTTACACATTAATTTGCTACATTTTCACTAGCAGTTTCATAAAAGGATGTTTAAAACATTTAAAAGAACAATATTTTCATGTTAGGATGAATTCTCAGAAAGTAACATCAGGATCGGGATTATCAATATTTCAGCATCAACTACCACGACTACCATTTACATAGTTTATACCTGGGGGACTACAATTTACCTGGTATCTGATACTTTTAAGCTTCTACTCAAGTGTATTTAGAAAGGCACTTTTATTCATGGCAGTTGCAACACTTTTACCTGAGTATGGGTTTAAGTTGCTCTAACTTTGCCTGAAAATGCTTTCATCTCTGATCGGATTTCAGTTCTGGTGCCTTTTTGTTTTTTAAAGGCTCAAAGGTGCCTTTAAAAAGGAAGGAACAACTAACAAAAAGAGGCACATCAGTGATCTCACAGCTACTTATACTCCTTGGCCGTTCACCCAAGCTATGAAGTATATCTTGTGAACCAATGCAGGCCTTCTCCACTTCACAGAGAGAGCCAAGACCACATGATGTAACTCAATCCATTGAGCAGTCACAATTATAATGTGGCCCATTATGTTGCTGGAAGCCAATTCAAAACCTATCAATAGCTGAGGGTCTAATTTGTCCTGCCAGGGTCTCTCTCTGTGCCGGACGTCCGGCTATGGCATGCCCCACACTTTTCCCAACACGTCAAGCTCTGGCCTCAATTGCTTGTTTAACTTGACGCGTAATTACAGTGGAAATATTTGTGTATTTTGTACGAGTGCCACGGAAACTGCGATGTGTTCATTTGCCAAGGCTCCACAGCTCCTGCTGCTGGTACACCAGCCAGAATCTCTGATTAAAACAAGATGGTTTCATTTGGGCCAGCTTTGCAAGAAATCACTCCCAGAGATCTGTCACACACTGCCAAGTCCACTGCTGAGAGGAGAGCAGTAAGCAACGTCGGCGCATCACGCCTATAAAAGCACTAAAGGAGTTATCCCCCCTCCCAACCGCTTCCCATTCAATTAACTCCTCTCACAAATACCCTGCCACTGCTTGACACTGATACTCAATATCCACATACTGAGTACATGGGGGAAGCCAGCTATCTAAAACCATATTTGCGAACAAAAAGCCGGGTGCATGCGAGATCCCGCTAGGCCTAAGACTACCCGTATAAAAAAGGATTGTTATTTCAGTGATGTAACGACACAAGTGACCTAGCTACAACTTGGTCAGGTAAATAGTTGTCATTGTTAACTATTTACAAGAAGTATGTATGAATGCATGCACAGTGCAAAACGTACGGTGAGCCAACAACAGTATACGTTCACAATGCACCTTGCACAGAGCCCCATCCACTACCTGCACAGTGAAATAATCAAGCCTTCAACAAGCTCACGACAAAACAGACAGAGAAAGCTCAGTGACGAGGAGAGAGTGATGTAAAATAATGGAGTTTGTCCCACCAAAACAATTCTACTCCAAAAACAGGAAACTGAGTTTTGGAAATGATAATTCGAGATTGTGTGTATATTGCAGCTGCATCACGTCATATTCTTTTAAGGACCCTTTCACATATATACATACGGTACCGAGTGTTTAAATACTGTTATTCTGTTTTAAACAATTTTTCAGGACACGTTTGAGGCTCGAGTGAATGGTTAAAGTGGAGCTAGGTAAAAAGTATATTACTTTTCTCACACATATGTCTCAGGTAGAAGCAAATGTAGGATCATTTGAAAATTCAGAATTGAATGAATACAACAGTTCTTCTCCAATAGCCTACAATGTGTGTTTTGACAAAGCTGCACTGGAGATTTAAATCATTCTTTGATTATAAGCGCTATGCATTGACTCATATAGTGAGCCATAAAATGTTCTAAAACCTGTGGTCAGCATGTCATGCTCTGCTTATTGAAACAATTTGTCCAATAAAAAATCCCAGCAGATGTATTCACTACACATGGCTGAACCAGGCTGAGCACAAACGTGTGAAACATGTGAAACCTACAGAGGCATCTCTGAGGACCAGGCTGACTTAAATATTAACATGACGGAGGAGGTGTGCAGCTCCATTATGTGCAAATTAATTACGCATTAAGTAAAGTAATTAAAAATTAAGTAAACTTCTGGACATGAACTTATTGTGTCCATAAGGAATGTAAAGTAATGGTATTGTGAGGGCATGTCAGGAGATTTGAGAGTTGTCATGTTCAAGGGCCGTGCCTATATAGTGACATGCAAAGCAAAACCTCCCCCTTGAGAACTACTGGGCACATCAACTCCAGAATACCTGCAAAAGTAATCAAGCTTCAGTCTAAAGAATGCATGCGAATGATATAGCGTTCAAGGCGGTCTGTTTATACCCACGGGAAAGTGGACGCATTTTAGCTTTTTAAATATTTGAGCAAGGATAATAATAATTTCATGCATTTTTAATACCTGCTGCAAATGAAACTTTGTTTCAAGCACCTAAAGACTGTGGTCAGTTCAGGAAGTGGAAATCTTACAGGAATAGGAAAATCAAATGTACACAGTTTCCCCAGGTGTAATCAGCCAAGACATATTTGGAGTTCCGATTTTTCTTCTTTAGTTTAGCCTTGTAGCTCCGGTGCAGAATTTGAACACCAAACATCTCTTAGCACATCAACATTTGATGTAATGTTGTTGTTGTTTTTGTTTGTTTGTTTGTTTCACTTATAAGCCAGTTTCTTATTGAATATAACAATAGACATTATCTACATGACATCCATAGGATGTTTTTTGGGGGAAAAAATGAAATTTATTTGAGGACCATATAGATATTTCTAATTGTTTTTGGCAGCTTACTTTTAATGCTGTGCGAAACTTACCATGTGGGCTTGGTAGCCCTTGCTGAGACATGAAGAGGGTGATTTACACACCTCAGTAACATTTCTGAAGAGCTTATGAACTTACGATGAAGGTAATCACAGCATATGGTATAAAAATAGTGTTTGGGGCAAATCTGGAGAAACCAGACAGCTGCTGAAACATTTTACTTGAACATGTGTAACTACATAATAAATCTGTGCTACACTTTACCCCACTTTAGGTGGTGCCCTCTGCTCCCCTATTGTGGAAGATAGAATGAAGTGTGTGCCATCATAGTCTTCACAAACACCTGCCCTCACAACTTCAGAGGCCATGCACAGTGTCTTGTTAAAGCCATAATATTGATTGTGAACAATTGTGAGCGACTGGTAAAGTTCCTGTCAATAAACCAGTGCCATATTGTAATGCTCACACATGAACGCAATAAAAATAGTAATGAAATTAAAATCCAATTATATTAATATGACCTGGTTGCTATAAACTTCTTGGATATTGTTTTTTTCTCATTAAGCTGTCAAGGTGCAGTTTATAAGACAGTAACAACGTAGATCTGTGCAGAGGGCCCATGCTGCGTGTAAACTAGAGTCGGTTAAAATCAGTAAGGTGTGAATACTTTTCCATCACCTTTCTGTAACCATTACATGTATTTGAAATTTTATGTAACACATGCACATTGAATTTGGAGCAAACTTTACAGATGTTATTGACATATACGTCATTAGCATAAACAGCTATATTGGATTGATATTGTAAAACTGTACAAAAGTACTGTGATAAGAAAAGGCATATATGTTGTATACACTAAAGTAATACATACCAGTCCTCATGCGAGTTGCATGATGTGATGTGATCTTGAAGTGCTTATGTTGAGGAATGCACTCTGCTGCATCCAGCAGCACTCGCTCCAGCCCTCAGGATGGAGTGTCACACTGGAAATCCTCTGACAAATAAAACAAAGTGGGGCCACATTGATGCTCTGTCTTGTTTTATATGATGGCCTGAAATAAATGAACTTTAAATGGAACCTTGGCAAGAACGTGGGCTATTGATCGATCCGGAGGGAAGCTGAAGTTTAAGGGCACAGCTTTACCCGAGCCGGGCTGTAACTGGAGTCATGAAATTGATTGGGCCCAGTGAGGGTGACAAGCCAGTAGAGTCAAGCCCTTGATGTAAGGAAACAAGAGTGGCATCTAATTGGGGTGTAATATAGGTCTTTAGAGGACATTAAGCACTCGAGAGGAGGGAACCGACAGACTCCTCACCCAGTGCAAGAGTAAGGACATTAGGCTGTATTTCTCATCATTGGTTCTTCATGATTCTTATCAATACAAAAACTTGGGAAGCATCAAAACTCCTCTGCGACTGGGTTTAGAGATTTAAAGGGATATTTAATGGGAAAAAACACATTTGTAGGCCAAATGTAGACGACTAGCCAGGACAAGTTTAATGTCTTAACTTGGACCTGTGACACCCAGGTCCACCTTAATGTAGCCTGCAGTCAGTGGGGTAGGGGTGGACAGGTCTAGTTCTGAAATGTGATTGGCTGACATTTGCTCAAATTTATTATAAAATACCACATAAAATACCACATGTGAAAAAGTGTTTGCGCCCTTCCTGATCCCTCTTTTCTTTTCCATGTTTGTCACACTTAAATGTGTCAGATCATCAAACAGGTTTGGATTTTTTTTCGCCTTTAAAAATAAAATCCTTCACTTAAAAACCGCATCTTGTGTTTACTTGTGTTGTCTTTGACTAATATTTAAATTTGTTTGATTTAAGTATGACAAACATGGAAAAAAAGAGAAATCATGAAAGGGGGCAAACACTTTTTCACACCACTGTATATACTTAATTATATACTTGATCATGAATTTTCATTAATTTGTTCACACTCATAGTCAGATATAGTCAAATTAAAAGCATTACATGACAATATTTAATTTGTCATAATAAGCCTTTTTTGATTTTCACATCTGGAATAATGCTTATTTCTAGTAGTGTCCTAAAGCGATTTGCTGCGTTAGTGCCTAGATGGTAGATATTAGCTGTACATGGACATTCAAAGCTTGCAAAAACATTCAAGCAAGAAATTTCTGTTTTACACTGCTCACTAATGATTTTAACTTAAACTTTGTTTGTTCTTGTAGAGAAAATGTCCTATTTTTTATTTGTTATATTTGAATCAGATATACAGTCATAAAAACACAAATCACAATTCATCTAAAGGTGTTTTATGGTCACAAAGCGTATGTTCTTGTTATGTGGATAGTTTGTGATGTTTTGGGAGTGAAAGAAATGTTTTAAATGCACTGAGATATTTTAGAAATAATATTTTTTAAAACATACACAATTGTGTAAGGTTTTGTGGTACATTTTTACAAATGACTAAAAAGCCACAGTTTCTACAATTCAGAGGACTTAGGAGTGTGTTCAGTAGAGTAAGAAGAGAATGTGGAGACCAAGATATTGCTGATTGAACTATTGGTTTGGTTTTATTATTTTACACTAAAATTGTATTCCATTGTTTTGCACATGCCAGAGTTTTGGCCACCAGGTTAAAAAGTGCAGCACTGCTATAAAATATACAAAAACAGTATTAATGTTAACTTGATAGCTGTTGGTACACATCAACATTTAAACATTTAGGTGTGATCGTTTGACGGTTTCGTTGCAGCAGCTGGGAAGAGGCTCTCAAATGTAATGCACCAGTGTGTGAGATGTTGTGTTATTGTTTTAGCGCTCCCATCCATTACTACAACAAGCCATCACTGTTTACCAGCTACATTAGCCTCATAGCTCCAGGGCAAACTCAAACACTGAACATGTGTTGACTAATGGACAACAGCTAAGATTTGGTGTAAGGGAAAAAATGTGTGAATTTCATTTTCCACCAAAACCCCTTTAAATCATGGATTAGAGTAACATTGCCTCCACTTTTCAGACATTAAAATAAAAATATATGTTTTAGAGTGGCTTATAAATCATTAGATTTTAGGTAAATGTATTCATTTTGTTTTATTAATAAACATAAAGGTGGCAGATCGATGTTATTATGGTAATTCTAAGTCAAAATGCCTTCATAATATCACAATAACATGTAGAAAGAAAAAACAATTTCTGTCCGTATTATTCGGTGTCTTTAAGTATCATTGGTGCAGTATTATCCTTTGGCATGATGTGTCAGTAAGGCATCCGTCACCTGTGTAGAATGGCCTCGTCCACACTGAGGGAAAAAAGTTACGGTGCATTACAAGCACTTAGTGCGGCGATATCAAGGTTCACCTCCGATTTCCAATCTCAGGCCAGGGTGGGGGTGTTGGGGGGGCATCATTAAAAAGCCATTACAAGCGCATATTTCATATTCCATCCTCTGCCATGTTTCAAGGTGTTAAAAGCTCAATGTATATTTCCACTATATTTAAGCAGCAGGACAGTGGAGCGGCACAGACACCTCACTGGCAGCCATTGACCTTGGCCTATCCAGCCTTCATTAGCTTTCAGACACTTATCACTCATAACTGGGTTTGTCCTCTCCACCATGCTGCCTCCTTCACTTCACTTAGGCTGGCAAATAATGGCTAGAATCCATTTATCTGCCATTTCCAACAAGTGCGTGACATTAACGAATTATCTGCTTTTCTCTAAGTGTGGCCAAGGTTCCCTGGGAAGAATCCAGAGGCTAGGGTCAGCCTTTTAGAACTGCCTTTCTTCATTAGAGCCATTTTCTCCCTAACCTCTTTAAATATTCATTCTGTTTTTCGCATGCTGATTTCTGTTTATGAGCGCTATTGGGCTTACACCTTTTTTTCTGCAAACACATACTTATTTAGTTATGATTTTTTAATGCATTGAGATGCTGGTTCTCAGAGAAAAGAAAAAAAAAACAAAAACACTGATCCGGGTTGCATTAACTTTTTTTTGTGTGGAAAATACTCTTCTTATGGAAGTTATAAAGCATAAACATGAGTTAACAGTCAAAAAGGTAAGATTTAGGCACTGCAAGTCTGTGCTTAACACCAGTGATACCACTTAATCCACAGCTCATGTTTCAGTCCTCTTTGCCACCTACTGGCAGACAATGGCCAGGTAAGTGGAGTTAGAAGTGCTGTGGCATGAGCAGGATAGCTCAAGCAAAGGATTCCCCTGGTTGTAACATAAAAAAGCAGTGTTTCCTCTCCAGTGGTGAGGAAGCAGTCGAAGCAGTGAAACCGCAGTCTCTTATTTGTTCAGAGCCCCCATCCGCAAGACTTGATCTCCACTTGAAGGTTTGCCAGCTTTCGTCGCAAAGCCCCCACTTTTATCCGATTCCAACAAAGCGAACTGCAAATATTCCATTGCATGGCATGTAGCCGATCTCTATTTAAAATGGTCATGATTATTTTATTTTGTAACATTAATGGAAGTACATTTGGAGAGAGGAGGTGCTGCTTGGGCATTTGCAATTCATATTCCCTTGCGTGATTACATTAAGAGTGTGTTCTGTCATATTTGATTAATGTATCTTGTTTTCCTTAAAACGGGATTAAAATATGAAAACTGACAGAAATGAGGCCATTACAAAGAATTATCAATTTTTAATAATCTGCTCAAGAAAGGAAAAATGAAGTGGCATACACAAAGGAGCTGCTCAGAAATTCAGTAATCAGGATTTCGCTACATTCGCAATCAGTGTTTTGGCGGCAGATGGGGACTAGGCGCCGGCGTTTGAAGGCTCTTTGCTGGAACACAGACACAATTAACATGAAAGGGTCCCTCACAGAGTGCATTCACATGTTGCAACAAGAACGAGGAACGTTATTGACAGCGTAAAAGCACAAGCAGTGAAAGTGTCACATTTATTGAAATAGATTTAACCACATTCACTCTAAATTTCAACATTTTCCAGTTATAATGAAGTGCTGTTTAGCGCCACTCATACATTCAAATGCAAAAACAGACTCGAAATGAAATAGCTTTACATACAAAATATATTTGAAGGGAACATCCATAAGCCGTAGCCTAGAGCTGATATAGGAAATGTTTAACCTTGTGAAAACGAAGTGGGGGGAAAATGTTCCTCTGTTCACTCATCAAAGTTAATGGCTATATTTGGAACAAAAGAGCGTGTGTACCGGTATAAACTAGCCTTCCAATTCCACTATCAGCCATTTAGTATGACCAGGGGTGACTGTGAATTAAAAAGGTGGGCCTTTATGGGCGACCCTTCTGCACAAAAGGCTACATCCATAACTTATATAGACAGGCAAGCCATTAGCTGACAGAGCTAGGCCACCTTTACATAATACGCTCTATACCAATCATTGGGCACCAGAGTTTCATAGATTACAGAGCGTGTCTTACTCAACAAGACATATTTGGACAAAAAAGTTGTACTATCCAGGCTTTTATACATAATGACAAATCTATATGTTAACATATTACAACAGAGCAGAACAAAATTTTTGGACTAAAATTAGCACTGATCCTTTTTTAAACCAAATTTGAAAGTCAGAAAGAGTCATTTCCAAAGCCAAAATATTTCCAATAATTTGTCAATAATGCTAAAGTGCCAGTTGCTTCTGGATCACCTGAAAAACTGAGAAAAGACCTGTTGTCAACACCCAAGTAAAAAAAATAAAATCAATTCAAGTGTGCAAGGCATTTGAAAAGGTCTTTTGTTAGTAAATTGCAAATAGTGGGCCTCAGAGACCCTGCCCCCCAGAGGGATTGAATTTTGAGCCACGCTCCAGTCAATCGTCTTCTCTAACAAATGATTTTAACTATATCTGGATATGTACACTTGTCTGATGGGAAACAAATTATTGTTTATTAAGATAAATGCTACTAGCAGGCAGTTGTCCTCTCTGCACACCAAAGAGCCTTTCAGAATACCTGGCAAAACCAATGCTGAGCAGAGGTAAGATGTAACTAAGCCGAGGCGGCTGTGGTTCAGATCTCAGCTGTATCAGTTGTGGCCGTAGTTATGAGCCTCTGTGAACAAAACTGGCCACATTTTCCCCTTTTGATCTTCATTGAGATCTTTTTTCTAAGCCTGTGACTTTTTCTAGCCTACACTGGACTGCACTGGACACCTGCACGGTCACATGAGAGAACAATTAGTTGGGCAGGTCTCATATGCATCAGACTTGACAGCTTCATTCTGCAAGTCTGGTGGTGCTCTTTTACAAAAAAGACACACTACATTTGCTCCTGTATTCAAAGACCAGTGGGAGAAAAATGGAAAGACAATCACGTTTTCAGTGTTTGTGCAATTTGTGCAAAAACTTAGTCTTCAGAATGTCACTCATTAGTGCTGACGCCAGACGTTGCAGAACAAGGGAAAATAACAATGTGTGATTTGGTTTACAGGAACCATATGGGTTATGAATGCGCAAGCCTCTTTCCAATGCAAGCTAGATCTAGAATCAGCTGCTACTCTGATCCTCTTGTTGGTTCAGAGGCAACAAAAAGCTGGAAAGCCTCCTGCCGCAATAGGAACTGTTCCAATCTGTTTACAGTCTGAGAATGTGCAAATGTGTAACACAGTGCATGACTGTGTTCCAGATACAAGTGGTGTCACGCCAGGCATTGAAGGATTCTTTTAGAACATGGTGAACAAAAATCTCAGTTTGCACCTCTTTCAGGTGGAACTTTATTTCACTAAAGGACCAGCATGACTGACATGAGAGGATTAGTAGAATATGAAACCAGGCCTAGTTTTTTCAAACAAACATGTTGCAATGTTTGGTCTTCGGGAATATACGAGACACCATGCATTTTTACACCCTGATCAAAATGATATATTTTCTTGATTTTCTATGTGAAATTGACATCTTCTGCTATTCACATTATAGGTTTGTTTGCTTAGAAGGAACATAATTTGAGCACACAATGGATGCTCACTAAACTGCAGTTCTCCTGTCACTCATTCCTGAATCACAGGAATTCACAATTACAGGAAATACACATAATTGTGTGTGTGTGTGTGTGTGTGTGTGTGTGTGTGTGTGTGTGTGTATACATATATATATATTTATTTTGTAATTATTTATTTTTATTTATTCATTTTTTTAGGGTGAGTTGCCCTAATGTGGGACTTTTTTTGTATTTTGGATATCTTAACATTGTAATACACTACAGAAGTCCAAATTACAAAAAATGTTCCACATTAGGGCAACTCACCATATATATATAAGCTTTGGCTCCTCCACAGATTTTCTATAGGATTGAGGTCTGGAGACTGGCTAGGCCACTCTATGACCTTATTGTGCTCCTTTGCTACCTTGGCAGTATGTTTTGGATCATTGTCATGTTGGAAGACCCACAACCCATCTTCAGTGTTCTGGCTAAGAGAAGGAGGTTCTCGTCCAAGATTTTACGGTACATGGCCCCATCAATTGGCCCCTAAATGCGGTGAAGTCATGCTGTACCCTTAGAAGAATAACATCCCTAAGCATAATGTTTTCAGCTCCATGCTTGACTGTGGGGATGGTGTTCTTCGGGTCATACTCAGCATTTCTCTTCCTCCTAAAACGGCGGGCTGAGTTGATGCCAAAGAGCTCGATTTTGGTCTCATCTGACCACAGCACTTTCTCCCAAGCCATCTCTGAATCATTTAGGTGTTCACTGGCAAACTTAAGCTTGGCTGTACATGTGCCTTCTTGAGCAGGTGGACTTTGTGGGCACTGCAAGATTTCAATCCATTATGATGTAATGTGTTACCATTGGTGTTCTTAGTGACTGTGGTCCCAACTGCCTTCAGATCATTAACAAGCTCCTCCCGTGCAGTTCTGGGCTGATCCCTCACCTTTCTCATGATCTTCCTCACCTCGTGAGGCTCAAGATAATGCATGGAGCTCCAGACTGAGGGCAATTGATGGCCATTTCATTTTTCTTCCATTTCCGAATAATCGCACCAACTGTTGTCACCTTCTCACCAAGTTTCTTGCAGATGGTCTTATAACCCATTCCAGCCTCGTGCAGGTCTACAGTCTTGTCCCTGATGTCCTTTGACAGCTCTTCGGTCTTGCCCATGGTGGTGGAGAGGTTGAAATGGAAGAGAGTGATTCTGTGGACAGGTGCTTTATACACATAACCAGTTAACATCAGGAGTGTCTGTAATTGATAGATTGATTTTAATCTGTGTGCAACATGGACACACAGCCAGTCTGTGGGAGCCAAAAGTCTGGCTGGGTTGTAGGGGATCAAATACTTATTTCAATCAATGACATGCAAATCAATTCATAAGTTTTATGTAACATGTTTTTCCTTGATTTTTGGTTGATATTCTGTCTCTCTCCATAAAAATGAAACTTCTTCATGAATTAGAGACGATTTGTTTTTTTGTAAATCTACAAACTTACAAATTCAGCAGGGCATCAAATAATTATTTCCTCGACTGTAAATATATATTTTCAGGTCAAGGATAGAATTTTTTGTTTAAAACCCTTGCCGATCAGCTGACCAATTAGTGTATTACAATCAGAGGTGCACAGTAACGAAGTACATTTACTTGAGTACTGTATTTAAGTACAGTTTTTGAGTATCTGTACTTCACTTGAATAGTCTTTTTTTTGGAAACTTATAACTTTCACTTCACTACATTTGAAAGACAAAACCGTACTTT
>JBBJLS010000134.1:26653582-26673690 GCA_037577275.1 Bryconaethiops microstoma | reverse complement strand
GTAGTGTGAGTGTATGTGAGTCCCAGTTTCAGGAAGTTCCACGAGCCGAGACAACCAAGTGTAAGTGTGTGAGTGTAGCAGGCCTTAGAGCTAATGCAAATATTGGTTGAAAAACTTTGCTAATGCAATATTGGCCTGGTGGTTAGGGAGTTGTGGGTTTGAATCTCAGGACTGCTAGTGGCACCATTGAGGTACCCTTGAGCAGGGCACCGTAACCGCACACTGCTCCCTGGGCACCCCCATTGCTGGCAGCCCACTGCTTGGCTTGGTGAATGGGTTAAATGTAGAGAAAGAATTTCACACTGTTCACACGGTGTGCTGTGCTGTGGTGTGTTCACGCGTGTCTGTAAGGATCCACTTTACTATCTACTACACTAAAAATCAAGCAAAAAAAAAATCACAGTGGCAGCAGTCATTGCATGAAAGCTGTGGTCTGTAACTGTAACTGTTGTGCGTACATTGCATGTTGGGATACTGTAGGCTTTATCCTGTTTCTGTAGCTTGCACACACTAAATATTTTACAGATTACTATAGAAGTATTATACAGCACTTTAGACATCTCTGTGACAAATCTATACATCTTTCTTTGCTGAACCACCATAACACTACAAGAGGCTTAATTGCAGAAAGGCTACCTATCCGATCCCAAAACTTAGCAACACGGCCGGGCCCTCTTTCTTATCACCCACCTCCCTCCTTCCTCGATCCTCGAGATGGAATAGAAAGAGAAGCTATCTGTCAAAGTAGCCCCACAAGATAAAAGTCTTTAGAAGCCTGAGGTCTGTATGCAATTCTTTTATCAACTTGGTCTCTTAAAAGCCGCATGCTTGGATTAGCAATATAAAGAACTATATATTACTTGCAGAAGAGCTTAGTGCGCAGAAACCCAGCATCTAAACATAAGTCAATTTATATTAGAGTTTCCATACATGCATTTTCTTGTTACCGTCAATATGCAAAAATGGTACTTGCTAACAAATAACGCATAATGTACTCGACCCAGCGCATCAATAACTGCATTTAAGCTTTAAAAGAAAATGCAAAAAGGGGGAGTGCATAAAGATGGCTCATATAAAATATATAACACATTAAACACGAAAA
This sequence comes from Bryconaethiops microstoma, assembly GCA_037577275.1. NCBI lineage: Eukaryota > Metazoa > Chordata > Actinopteri > Characiformes > Alestidae > Bryconaethiops > Bryconaethiops microstoma. Next base: position 26,672,588 of record JBBJLS010000134.1, on the reverse strand, counting down.
CGTCAAAAAAATGAAGCTGGCTCTTGGCTCCTGTAACAGCGCACCCATTTATCTCGCCTGAGACTGGGGCTCAAAAGGAAATAAATAGCTTCCTGTCTCCTCCTGCATTTCATTGAGTTACAGAGTCAGGTTTTCTCTTTATAGACGACGCTCATATCCAGACCTCCTGAGAAGGCACATCAGTGTAAGAGGCCAGTGGGGGGGTTGAAAAATGGAGTAGAGGCTGAGTAAATGGAGTACTTCTAACAGAAGAGGAAAATAACTCAGACACTGAGATCAAATGGCAGTCAAAAGGTATAAAAGTTCACACAAACAGGCTGAATAAACGGTAATATTCCTTCACTTCACCCAAAAGCACTAACAGCATGGTGTGTCTGCGTTAAGTTAGCTGGTGCTCTGGTTAAGTGGATTTTAAGAGCAGTCTTGCTCTCTAACAGGTCCCTAAAGTTGGGCATCTCTCTGTCACACAATAAAACATGGCATCTCCATAAAAACATAAAAAGATAGCAACAAAAGAAAATACGGTCAAATTTAGTATTTTTGGATCAAATGTAGGATATGTAAATTGTGGGAAAATAGTCCTGTAATCCTATAATATTCATGCAATATTATAAGATATAGTATTGCTAGTATATAGTGTTTTGCAGGGCACGATTAGTTTAACAAATTTATCAGTGGCCTAGGTGACTAAAACAGCTGAGACTACACTCAAAAAGCGAGCGTGTCATTTCACAACTAATACACTTTTCTGCAAACAGTGAGAAAAATGCCATATCTGGATGTTTAAGGTGCATTCAGTTAGCTACTCAACGACATATGTCCTTCCCACACAGTCGTGCGGCATGCAGGAGCAGTTGTGTATCTAATGGTGGGGGGCACCGATGCTTTTTCCAGCATTTGCTCCCACAGGTCTGACATTCAAGATCGCTCAATTATGTATGAACAGCAAGCAATATCCTTTACCATCAAGCCCACACAACATATTTCATCTTCCTGGGCACAGATGCCCAATCAAATTCTCAGCGTAATTATGATGACTTATTAAAAATGGGCCCAAACACATTATTAGTAGGACTGTAGTTAGTCTCAGTGGTCAAAATTAGTGCACCATATTGCATGTGAATTACTTTAACTACTTTAAGGCAACCGGAAGATGTTCTCATATCAAACTTTAGGAAAACACAAAGAGGTTGAGAAGATGCAGGAAGATGTAAAGCCACTTATTTGCTCTTGCATAGCGAAGACGGTCTCACGGAAGTGATGAACGCATGGGGGTAACTGAGTTCACACTAAATACAGACAATAATTATGATGCGTTAACATCTTACCCAAGTTTTTCTAATGCATAGAGCACAAAGTTACAAACCACACATGCCAGTCATGACATTCCAGACAGTCAGTTTTGCGCGGTTAAGTTGAAATTGGTGTTTCGTGTATCTATACAGTAGAGCAGCGTAATGGGAATACACAGCTCAGCAGAGAGAGAGAACATCTCAAACACCATGTTTATCTCACACACAACATGCAGCCATTAAAAATACATGCGTGCTCCATCCATTATTCCCACTCCAAATGGCCAAATCTGGATTAAGCTTGAAGAATCCTTCTGTTTTAAAATAAATAAATAAAACTCAAGCACTCAGAAATTCCTCTGCCTTTTTTATGGCGTAGCGAAATGCATGTGTTTGCAGACGGGCCGTCTACTTGCAGGAAATGTAGAGAGCTCTCTAAACAGGTATAAATAAATCACAACTTGCTCAATTAGGGCCTCGCATCTTTTCTGTTAATTCAAATGATTTTGTCACTATTCCGAGGCAGGCCATGTAATATTTAAGTGACTCTCACTCTTTCAATGCCCAGGTGACTGCTCCTTCTCAGAAATGTTCTTCAGAAACCGACTCTTGTCAGATGCAATTTTGGTGTAAAGTTGGTAATTATAAGTAGCGTCAGTCTGATGCGAAAAACCGTTAAAAATTTAGCAATGAAAGACAAATGGAAAAATGCGTGCTGAAACAAGGAAAAGCGGCGCTACATTCGTAGTTTGCTCATGTATAATTTACGCCATTCACATCTAACAACTCTCTCCCATTTTTTCGCCCACGTCATGTGTACAATTTATGCCGTTCCTTAGCTTGTGTGCTCTCATTTTGAGAGACCTGTGAAAAGCCATTGGGTTGTTTTGTCTTCAATTTACAACTATGGTCACCATCAGAAATCAAATTGAATGAAAGGGGGCGTTGGGTTGGGAACAAGGGGGGCCGGTTATTAATTGTAGCTATGCTCACATGTACAGTGCAGGCAAAAAAGATCTTGTCAGATCTATCATCTTACGACTTATATCCCATTGTACAAAGTCTGGAAAGTTATTCTGCAACAACGATTGGCCTTTTTTAACCATTGAACTTCACTTTGAATATAAACACCTTCTGACAGTCTTATTATGATTATAATAATCTAAAGGGGATGTGTTGGGGGGGGGCAACTACTTTCTGCTGATGACTTCTAAACAGCTTGGATATACAGATTTACACACATGCTCTTCTTGCAGCAGCACAAATGCAAAGGGCTTCAAATCAGACTAAACATATTTTTAGCATATTGGATGACAAAGGCAGTGGGAGTTTAGATGCATTACAAAAACAAATCACAACCACAAATCCCCAGGGTGAAGACACAACATCTGCACTCCAGACATGATCAAATGCAAAAATCTTGCATTGAAAAAAATCCAAAAACAGGCCAAACCCAGGGCAGAGAGAAGAGTCATGATTGATGTTTGCATAGACAAATTCCCACCCACGGTGGCTCAGCAAACGCACTTCAGATAATTAGCTGGCCAGTGCAGAAGGGGAGAGGGGACGTTCTCTGAAACGCTGTTGACCTGTGCTTGTCATTACTGGGCACACAAGGACCAACAAGCAACAACTTTTCTCCTCTGTAATTGCCATATAATTCATTACATGTTGTGAAGTGGATCGACCTTCATGTAAACTTACATTTGCTAAGTTTCTGTTAATGACTAATGCTTTGATTAGCTTTCCCCTTCTGAGACGCCGATCTAAGACCTTATGCTTTGTTGTGCTCTGGAGTTGAATAAAAGCTTCTCATCCACTGGTGCGAGAATGGAAGAAAAAAAAACACACACACACACACACACACACACACACACACACACACACAAACAGATCTTTTAATTAAGGTGGTCCGTTTAAAAGTTTGTATCTGAAACAAAGCAATATACTGAAACCACTGTATCAACAGTGGTCCATTCAACACCAAATCAATAAATCAAAAATCAGTTTTTCAGACTGGGTCATTTTTCATGCTTGACGGATTGAAAGGGGTCTGGTCACTTATAGTATAGAAACAGCTCTTTCTCCCGTTAGATTTAATGTCATCTTCAGCATGCTCTGACACAGTATTAGACACATTAGCAGGGAAATGTGCAATGTTCCCTAGATAAGCGCACATGAAAAAACACAGAATGTATTAAATTAATGGGCCTTTTGGCCTGAGGGCAAAACTGGAAAAGGACCTCCCCCCCACCACCACCACCATGAGCTAATTTTTCACGGCTCTGGCACGCAACACCTAATTGAATTTCAATGTTAAGTTTTAAAAAGTCTTTATTAGAGTGACTCTTGATGTAAATTGTATGTGATCTATCAGGGGGCTTCCACCCATTAAGTAGCTTAATTGTGACATGCTCTTTCTGCTCACCTTAAGCTTTCATGCTTATTCCCTTTTACTTCCATTGTCAGATTTTTTAGACACTGGTGGTCGGGTTCAGGCAGAGCATTTGACACATCCTCAGACAATATTTATGAGAACTTTTCCTTGCTGTCTTCCTCCTATCAGGTAAGGGACAGTACAAGGTGGCCTGAGTCCACTGGAGCACTGAGCTGTCATGTTGGTTTCCACGGCAAGTTCAAAAGCCAAGAGGTACGTACAGTTACAACCCATTTAATGTATGTATCTAACATACATTAAATGTTTTAAAAAACACACAAAAAAAATTTTGCGTACCATTTACAACAGAGGAATCATGTACTATCATATTGTTTTACTTTACAAGGATCTTTTTATGAGACGCATGAAATGTTATTGATTTGTCTGGGCCAAGAAGCTAGAATCACCATCTTCCAACAAAACTTATTTGTTTAAAATAGTAAGACAAGTTAGTACACTCTCATATTGTAATCTTTCACACTGAACTTAAATGAAAGTGACGTATCAGCTAAAATTAAGGCATCTCTAATCCATACACTCTTGGAAATAAATGTGCTAAAAGGGTTCTTTGGAGCGATGCCATTAAGGCATGGACCATGGACCCCCACACTCCAACTCTTCAAACGTTAGACATGTTACGCAAATATATGTCTGTTTAATTAACTGTCCGTGGTGGTTATTTAGTTAAAATAAGCAGAAGACTCATAATTTAAGTCAGGGATGGGTAATATGATGATAGTTTAGTGTTATTGTGCAAACTTTATCACGACATGCTTTTCTGATGTTCTTAGCATATCATGAATATCTGTAGTAGTAAAAGAACACTGAGAATCATTGCAAAGACACCATAATTACTCATGTGTAACTGGATTCAGTACAGTGTAGATTGTAAAAAGCTTAGAGTGAAAAAATGTATAAAACATTTTTGAATAATAAAAAAGAATTATTTTAAATGTGGTGATATTGGTTCTTTTAGTCTGTACAAAATCTTCTATTATACTTTCGCCCACCCCTTATTTAAATGTCAGCAAACGATGAGCATATTCAAAGCATACAGGGATACTGGCTCATGTTGTAATTTAAAGACTACTGGCTCAGGAAGTGATAGGTCCTCTTTATTTTGTAAGTAATTTGGCCCATGGCATTTCTTTGAAAAAAATCACAAAAAAAACCAGAAACATTCAGGAGTCCTCTGAGCCCACTTTGAGAACCTAATATAAAGAACCCTTTCAGTGGACCTTTCACTAAGAGCTATTTTTGTAAATGAGGTGTGTGAATGTAATGAAAATTTTTTGAGAACCTCTATAATTTGAATGAAGAGCACATTTCCAAAACTCACTGAGTCCAAAAGCATTTTTTTCTGGAAATTCGCGTTTTACTTGTTTTACCTCTTGAAAAGTAGTTCATACCTGAAATATTTTTTTTTTATTGAAATGTTACAGTTACTTGTTATTTTTCAATGCCTGTTTTTAAAGTGCAAATCCTGCAGATTTTAGTCTGGGCAGATTTGTTTAAAAAATCCAATGAAAACAATTTTTAAGTAAATCAATATTCAATGTCACAAAAATATGTAAGTTTAATATTTATATCCCACCACATGACACAGCATAGAGTCAATGACAGCTAACTGCATAAAAACATACTTCTGTTTACCAATAAGTAAGAAACACTCGAGTGAGTTTTGGAAATTTGCTCTTCAAATGTTCCTCATCACTTAAAGATTTTCTCGCAGATCTGCACATCCAACCGCAGAACCATTTCAAGAGCTTTGTTTTTCAGAGCGTACTCTTCACAGACATCCAGCCAACAAACCAGGCAACGCTTGTCATAAACCTCACTGTCTCCATCTAGTGCCTCCACCAGCACTCTTACTATACTTGAGGCAATGAGCTGTCTAGAGAGAGAACAAAACATTTCAGTATATGTTGCGAATCTCTTCTCTTCAAACCACAAGGGCCTGTAGTTAGCTGTCAAGCAGCATGTCCGCACAGCCTTAACGAAACCCTCATCTAATGTCAGTGAGGGGCATCTCCAGCTATTAGACTTTCTCAGCAGATACTGTCCCCTAGAACCGTGTGCCCATCCCCCCGAAACCCATAAACAACCAGTGTGCCTTCCAGTCACCATGCCACATTCATTCAAATCAGCTCCTAATACCCAGGACTGCAATGGAAAATGGCCTTTTGCCACTCAAGATTCTTGGACTTCCCTTATTTTCATATGAAAAGAATGCACTCCTTTTTGCCCGGCATTGTGACGGCTGACTCTGATGTCAAGGATGTCGGGTGTACTTTTAGATAAAAGATGTAGTTATTGAATTTCCTATTTTTAAAGTGCTCCGAGCACACCCTGCAAGTGCAAGGTGAGCCAAAACAGGATGGTGCTGTGGAGGACTTCAAGAGTTTCAGCAAGCAGAGCTCAAAAATAGACCCTTAACCGCATCATTATTGTGATTTGTATATACACTGTGAAACCAAGACAGAATTTACCAGATAGTGTGAGCGGGAAGACGCTTGACCCAGTATTTCCTTTGTTTGGTCAGGAAAAGGAAGGTTATTGTGAACCGACCCAAGAGTAAATAATCCTGAGTTTCCATGGCAAAGTCACAAACACACCCTGCTGAAAACAAAGGATGAAAAGACAATAAATCTAATGATTGTCAATTCTGTTTAGTTTTCAAAGTGTTTTTGAGGGAAATTCGCTTTCAAAACAAAAGGGTACGTACATTTTTCCATGGTCAGGGGGAAATCAGATGTTTCGCTGTTTTTTCAGGGTCTTTTTCTGAACCGGCCCGTCTGTATGAGTGTATTTTCCTGGCACTCCTGCACTAATCTGTAATGGATATATATATACAGCTCCATGTTTCGCCATTGTGTCAGGAAAACTGTTCCACTGTTTCAGGACTTTAGCGTGTTTCACGTTTCAAGACATTTGAGACCGCATGAGACCTACAACACTCTAAATCAAAAATGGCAGCCAATAAGAGCATAATAATGGTCTGTGGGATAGAGGTAGGCATGTTGTTTAAACTATGTACTCTCAAACATTTCAGCGTACAGAGGCGGCGGACGGTGTGCTCAACCTAGACTCGTCCACAGTAGGGCCAACGTCTGTCACAGAACTACCACAACCTCACTGATGAGAGGCAGCTGGTTAGTGAAGGCCAGGTCGTCTTATCACTTTAATACATGAGCAAACAGTGGAGTCTCCAAAGCGTGTCTTCTTTGCCGGCTGCCCTGCGCAGGCTTACGTGGCTTTTTGGAAGCCGAGAGACATGACTATTCAGAAGTAGTATTTTATCTTGGCAGTTTGCGCCGCTTTGTTTGCGTTTCTCTCAGGCTGGGGGATAAAAGAGCAGCCTTGGCGTGCTGGCTCTGATTAAGATCTAATTGTTAACATTCAGTGGGTCTTATTATCTGCCTGGTGCCTTTTACACCGAACAGTCAGAGCTTTCGCTAATGTTGGCGAGAGAGAGACTAATTCAGCTACCGGTGCATTACAGAAGGTACTAGTTAGCACCAAGGTGGCATGAGAGGAGCCCCTGCCGCCGACAGCAACAACAACAACAACAAACAAACAGGGATTGATGGTGAGCCTTTATTATCTGGTTTAATTGCTCATCATCTGGAGGATCTGACAGTTGTGGTTAATGAGAGAGAGCGAGAAAGAGAAGAGGAGCAGTCTGCCCACAGAAAGCTTCACAGTGGAGGAGCAGCGGTGGCGGGTGGGTTTGGGGGTGGGGGTGTAGGAGTTTTGTAGACTTGAGGAGCCACGGCTCATTCCTGGTCGACACAAGCAGCAGACATAAGCCCGCTCATTTGTTAATCATGATATCACACAAAAAAAGCCTTTAAGTTCTATTTCCATGGGACTTTTCAATGTGTCGACCTGGATGTCATTAACGCATACACACACACGCACACACACACAGTGGAATCAAGCTCTGTGTGTAATCAGATGGCAAACACACACAGGATATCACAGAAACTGACCCCCTTCCTCAATCTCTCATCTGGACTGCAGGCTTGGCCAGCATCCAAAAAGGACCTCCCAGACATTGTGCAATGTCACGCACACATCAGGCAGGGTTCAAACCACACATAACGATCAGCTCAAAGATAAGGCCTCAGAAATACAGCTATAGCTTACAATATCCAATAACCAACTGATACGTCTCTTTAGAAAACTGGACAGTAGACAATAGGAGCAGTGGGCACTGAAAATTTTGACTGCCAAGGGTGTAAATATCTGACCTTACTATATTTCCATTTAATTAGTGTAAATCTCTGATTTGATTATTAGGAGGTCATTAGGAGGTAATTCTGTGCATTATGAAATCTCAACTTTGACCACAATTTGATATGAGCTGAGACAATTATTTTGGTACAATTCAGAATTATTTTTTAAAAATACAGTCAATGCAAAAACTATGACCAGAGAAACTACTGATAATATAGACAAATATAGACAGATATTGAAATTACTAATACAGCAATGACTATAACATCCAAAAGCTGTATAATATTCCAAGATCAAGGCAGGTCTATCTCAACCTTCAGATCATGTACCATGATACATTTTTACACATCCCCAGTCTTTTGGCATCTTGTAATCTCCTATTTGAACTCTAAACCATGAAACAGTTTAGTTAACTTGTGTTAGTTAATTCCAAAATTGTGTGTAGCTTTCACTACATTTATTTAATATTAATTGTGATCCAGTATTATGTTTATATTTCACCAGTGATTATGCAATTGATTGCCATCTCCAAAAAACTCCAAAAAACAGTATTCATAAGTTTAAACTGTCTATTTGTACAATACAATTCTTTACAAATAAAGAGAATACACTTAATCTGACTTTATTTCAATGTTAATGCGTACACTTTATCCATCCTGAGACTCACCCAGAACAAAAACCCATGCTGTAGTTTATGCAGAGGTCTGTCTAAATGATGTACTAGACATTAGGTCTGTTGTATGGTGACAAGACTCTCCTTTCAACTTGTGAGGCCACTCAACAGCAGAATTTCTTTGGCAAACCCACTAGTATGGCTGAACATCAGAAGAGATTTGACTTTCACTCTCCAGACTGGTGGTCCTGTTGTATGATGCTCAGAGAGGAAAAGTACAAAATAAAACAAAATTTATCACAGTGGAGTGAAGAAACAGTCAATAGTAAAATCAAAGTTTCTGGATCTACCCAAAGCATTTCCTTCTCTCCCCATCCACCCTGAGGAACAGGAAAATTAAGCTTTTGCAGAGCTCTTCTCTGAACGTCAGTGTCTCCATGTGTTCCTGCTGCAGGCCTGGACAAAAACGCTTCGTCAGCCCCCGCTCACCAAGAAAGGCGCGGTGCCAGTAGGCCTTAAAAAAACAGAAAAGAAAAAAGAAAACACCAGCATTAATCTCATTCACAAATTTCCCATTGAGTACTTTGGGCACGGTTCAAACATGCCATTTTCCTGCCTGCAACCCATTGCTCCAACCATGCTCCCACACATGGGAGCGATTAGGAGCGCACAAGTTTGGCGAGTGTCCCTAGCAACCAGCTGCATCTGTTTTTGTTTACCTTCATGCTCCTAGCCGATAATGCCATGAGCACATCTGCTACTGTGCAACGTAACCGTGGTTACATGCATGGCTGACCCGTGATTCTGTAATTACCCGGCAAGTGAGATGAAGAGGCAGAGTGTAACCACCAAAGCCCAGCATGCCTTCCCTCTCCCTGCCCTGTTCCTCCTGTAGCACACTCCGTCTGCTGAAACCCACAGCTGAGCGAGCCACAGTGGCACGACGGCTCACACTGCACTGCACAGTGGGTTTAAAAACCTACTTCGGCTTTTAAATGGAGCTATATACCTTGCCCTCCAACATGCAGCCTTATGAGTCAATACATTGGGCCTGTTCTGTATATAGATGTGGCAGTATTTAAGAGGATTATTGAGAAACTGCAAAGAAAGGTCAAACGTTGGGTAGAGCTGTTTGTTTAAAATTTTATTTTAAGTAATCTTCCCCTTTACCCCAAATGTAAGCAGAAAACTGTGCCACAAAGCTGAAATACCTGTATTATGCCCATACTTTAGTATGGAATATTTTAATATTGTCAATCAGTGTCAGAAGCCATATAAACAAGTCTGCTTGACATTACCCAACAAGTCAAGGTGGTTTCAGGCACAGGGGTGTGAGAGCATGTGGTTTGCACAATGCTAAATGATGCACATAAGCTTCTGTCATTAGCTACAGTGACCTCCTAGCTCCAAAGCAAAACTAAAGAAGCAAACATGACAACTGCATTTGCCATAAGTAGAAATGTGTGTGAATTTGATATCTTTACCCAAAGCTCAGAATTAAAAAAAAACAGGTCTTGTACACAAAGCATGAGAAACCTCTGTATGCAGAACTGTGACCACTCAAAGAACCATTTGAACGCATAAATGTTTCCTTTTTCCTGGTTTAATGGATCTTCTATTAAAAGAACTGTTTTAAAGTGTTTTATATAGAAAAATCAAAGCTTTTCACCACTGTTTTCCATGTTATGTACTATAGAGGATCGTTTTCCCTTGAGAGTGTAGGTCAACTTTGATGGGCCAAACTGGGCTCTTAGGAGGTCAAGATATTAGTGTTTAATGTCATAAAGTCTTAACAATGTCACAGCATTTAGCCTTTGGAGCATGTCGAACACTTCCCATATGTGCAACCCATTTGAGAAAGAAAGAGAAACATGAAAGAGATTTTTAAGCTTAACAGATAGTGACAGTTAATGGCCTACACAGAAAATATAATGGCTTGGAAGAGCCACATGAAAGGCCTGGGATACTGGTGTACTTCGCCGGCGCTATTGTATTTCCTGTTCACAAGTTCATGTAGCAGATGCCAAACAAAAGCACAAGGCCTGCCTCCCAACCATTCCTCTCGGTTAGATTTATTACACCTTGTCTTATTGTGAATTATTTATGACCTGGTCTGGAATGACAAATATACAAAAAGCACAGATGTAATATTCTATTTAATGTCAAATATTATCCCAGTGCAGTTTTTGGTTACAAGGACACCTACTGTCAACGTTTTGCAGAGAAATGAAAGTCTAGGTGGTACTAAGTTAAACGATGCTTATGGTGCTCTTCGCCCCCAAAATGCAGAATTTAAAAGAATATCCTGACTGGGTTGCATGGAAATAGCCTGCCCTTTCAGCAATCTAATTGAATGCAGCCAAGCATGGAAAATTGTGCAGTAAAGCCAAATTAGCCAAGCACCCATCTGAGGCTCAGGCCAAGTTGTTTCTCCACAGAATCTCAGCACATACATGTACATTACAGACTGGTATGTTAATCTTATATAAGCAATAATAAAGAGTAAAACCGTATTCCCTCACTACAACTGATTCTGTCTGAAACAGTTTGTAAAGTTAGAGTTCACTTTGGTAGTACAATAGCCTGTTATGTTCCTGTAATCTGAGCTGTATGCTGAGGGTCTGGTGCCACCTACTGACCCCCTGTTGTATTGCTGAGGTTCAGCCTCATGTTAGTTTATGAAAAAGACCCTGTTCACACTGTATATCAAACCCTGACAAAAAAAACAGGACAATTTTTTAGCAAAAAGCTATGCTTCCCATCTGACCCTGCTGTTTGTGACTTGTTTGACGTGTAAAGCCATGGGATTGCGGCTGAACTAGATTTGTGTATTCAAATGCATGATGTTTCTGCTGATATTAACTTGAATGCTTGTTTTACTTACATATACACATTCACACACATATATATACACGCATCCTAAAAACAATGTGTTTACATATAAATACACACACACACACACACACACACATATATATGTGTGTGTGTGTGTATTTTAATTTATTCATTTTTTTAATCTTAAATCACATCTTGGTGTATTTTAATTAGAATTTAGGGTCACTCCTTCCAGCCCTCTAGCACTACCAACAGGCCAAATGTCAGGGTACTAGATTTTCGAAAAATCTACTTTTGTGAACTAGTCCTATCAGCAACATTCAGAAACTTTTCCGACCAAAAGTTGTCCAAAACATTTTTGCTGAGGCTATTCATTTCAATGCTGTAGTCACCAAACCGAAAGTGAGGTCATAACTACAGTTTGATGTGTCAAAACCAGACTTGGGTACATGGACTCAGGACCCTATTATGAGGAAGCACAAACAATTGTGCATTATTTGTTTGCTGTGGGCACTTTTATAAACTGTGGGCTATTTTTCCTCTGCCATGTTTCTTGTAAACGCCTAGACCCTTGATGATACAACCATCAGATTTGGCATGAATCATGTGAATTTGTCTGTATAAAGTGTGCTTGACTGGTGTTTTGGTCATGGGTGGTTCTGAATAGTTGTCTACCTGGTATCTCTGTAGTACTTGCTCCTTTACTGCTATTCCTTACAGCTATATGTGAATGGGACAGTAAATGGCACCAGACCCTCAATCAAATGTTCAGATTGTGTTGAACCACCAAAGCCAACTATGAGAGTTTCAGACTGTTTCAGCCACTATGTTTATTTGGGTATGTGGTCTGGGACATGTGTGTGCAACTCAGTATGTATTCACTGTTCAAATGACTGCCTTACATGTTTGTGTTACACTGCTTCCATACTCGCTAAATGCAGCAATAGCACCTGTTATGCAGCATGTGCTTGTCGTAGTGGTGGTGGCAGTTGTTAAAAACATAAAAAGCCACAGTGCTTCAAAGGGCTCTGTGGCTGTGGTAGCATGCCTTCAGGCAGTAGTTGCCATCATGTTGTGTGATTCTGTTTTCTGCCAGGGCGATCACAGTCACAGAGTCCTCTGCGACAGCGCAGGCTCACATCGCTCACATTCACCCAGAGGAGCCTCCAATTACAAGAGTACATGTACAGAATGTTTACAGGCGTGACTACAGGTTTGCTTTACATATCTTTGCAAGCCCTCTGCAAATCTACAGATTTCATATCATTAGCAGGAAGCTGTGTACAAATGAAGAAATGTTAGGTTTGTCCAGAATGGTGAAGAGAGCTATATTTGCTTTTAAAATAATTTAGATAATTAGATAATTTAGATAATAATTTAAATGCCTATACATGTGTTGTTATTGTATATTCCCAATTGGGGAATGTTCCTTATGGCCTCGTTCTTTAGGCAAATTCCAATTATGCTGGCAAAGCAATAAATAAATACTGAATCTTATTTACTCAAAGCCCAGGCAGATAATTTGCCAAATGTTGCAAAAATCTACTTGAAATAGAACATCTAAAAGTGCATGTGTGGGAAATATGATGATATTTACTATTACATCACTGTATCTGTATGCTTTTCAGAGCATATTCTGATATTGTCTGTACATAAAGAACACGGACCGGCGGCATGTCTTACTACAAAGCATAAATAGTGTTGTTTAATGGAGTTTAGTGCAGTGCAGTGTGGAAAACACTGAATAAAAAATAGTTTTCACTCAAAATTTCTGATAGAATTTTTAAACATGGCACAACCAACTCTTTTCTATCTGCTCATACAATACAAATTGTGTATTTTAACACTTTCTTGAAGTATTGTGGTACTACATTTTTGCCCTTTGGCACACCCCTTCATGGACATCTAGTTTATAATATTAAGATTAGGCCTGTCACTATTGGTTATATTGGTAATCTAAAAATTCTCCTGATAAACAAATACTCATTATTTTGGCAATTAATCAATTAATTGTTCTGGTTTACTGAACATTTTTCAGACACAGTCTATAATTTAACAACATAAACAAAGGGTTTTAACTCAAACCAGACAACATTTTCATAGGTGCACACCTATAAAATGACCTGCGGAGAACGTGTTTATCATTCAAACTGTCACAATTACTAAGCCAATCAAAACATCAATTATAATTGATGAATTGTTAATTAAATAGGCCATTGTAATTTACTAATGACAGCCCTACTTAATCATTATTCTATTACCATTACTATTGTTATTGCTGTTGTTGTTAATATTATTATTGCTGTGGTTGTTAATATTATTATTGTTGTTGTTGTATATTATTGTTGTGTATAATTAACAATAATGATAAGATACATTTTTGAATGGCAGCATCATCAGAGGCCTGTAAGTTTTTCTTGCTCTGTGTGAATCAATGCTGTACGATTAGAGTCTGTTGAGAGGTCCACAATATTAGTCTGAGGAGTAGACAGGGATGGTTGAGTGTGTCCTTGATGGAGTTGGAGGGGCTTCAGGGACACAGGTTGAGGGTTTAAAGTGATGTCTGAAACAGGCATTGTCCTCTTCGACTCAGGCGGCGGTTTACTAGTGCTCTCCAAAGACAACGATGATGTCACAAGGTTCCACTTGAACACAGTGTTGAATTTTCCGGTGTGAGAAGGAGCCGCAGTGAATTGTGCTTCTTGGTTAAGGTTATCATGGGTGGTTGTACTAATTCTGTTGCCTGTGGTGGAGTTATATGCAACCAATTCATGAGGAAAGTCCACAAATTGTTCAGGGAGCGCGCTCACTGAAGAACTAGATGGACTTGGTGTGGCCTTGTTTGCTTCACTGATAACGTATGTGGACACAGTTGGAGCAAAACTCTCCAGAATGTCCCTGTTTTGATAGGCACTGCTAATGGACATCTGCTCATTTGGCTCACTTGTGTGTGCTGACAGAGAGTTCATACTGTTTGTGTTGTTGTCTGGTGAATTGGTGCTCCATGGAGACACAAATGACGCTCTAGTCGAAGGGAAATCCTGTAATATGCTGCTTAAACCTTCTTCTCTTGCCTGAGATGGTGTTTGGTGGGCCATGCTAGATGCCTCAGTAGGGAGCTGTGGTTCATCTGTGGCTTCTGCATAAGGAAGCGTGGGGTAGGAAGCATTGTGTTGTTCTGTCTCAGGAGGTTTAGGTGTTACTGAAGGTTGAGATTCTGTCTCCGCTGAAGGAATGTGAAAGTTTGAAACAAGTCAGGATCATGGACTCAGCTTACAACCACAATCAGGTCTTACACTAGCGTTAGAAAAGCAAAAGCCCAGTTGATTAAAACAATAGGTCAGCAAAACATCATACAGCCACGCCATGTTTAGTGTCTGAAGTTTGCTCTTTCAGTTTTGCACTGGATCTACAAGTCTAATGTAGCTAACAGACAATGCAAGTTAAAATCCTCACTAGTTAGAATGATGCAATCATGTCTAAATCGTCACACACTCTGTAGAAAGGGACAAAAAATTGCATACCTAAAACCAGTAATACATCTAAAAGCTTTGTTTGTACGTTTGTCCATATTTATTAGATAACAGTATGTCCTACATTGTCAGAAACCACATAAGCAGGTCTATTTAAGACCAGTTCCACCATACATGCTAATGCTGCTAACAATGAATGGAAGCTAGTAGTCACCAGTTAGCAGGCTGTCATTTGAACAATGCTTATCGGTGAGTTTTGGCTTTCGTTTATTGTTAGAAACATCAGCATGACCCATTCCTTTAATGACTACATTGTGTGAGATCATTTGCACGCAATTTGCACCGTTCAGTATGGGTCAAATGTAGCAAATTTCCAACTCCAAGCATTTCTTGTTTGATCTACATTTCATTTGTCACCAAATTACTTGTTTAACAGGTACTAACCTAAACAGGGCGATGTGTTCTCCATAGTCCAGAGCATTTTGTTATTTGTCTCTTTAAAAGTGAGCACAACGTCAATTCGGAGAACAGACTGTTGCAAATTTGCATCCTCTTTATCAGTGCACTTCTGAAAGGGAGAACACAATGTTCACTGTAATAACATGCAGAATGAGAGTGGTGGAAACCTGTTTGATGAATGGCAGGTTCCTTCACCTTTGTTTTTTGAATAAAGACAGTGGGGATAATAAGCTGCACAAAACCACCGGCCTCAGACCATGTAAACGCGTCTGTCTGATTTACAGACAAGCTGCTGACTGACAGGGTCTCATTGCCATATTCTCCTCTCTTAGTCAAACCCATGCGGCGCTTGTATATGTGCAGCAGTGTGTCCTCAGATGAGTGCTGAATCACTAAATTGGAGAAAAACACAAAATTAACATGGACTACACTGAAAGACAGAAGTGTAACTGATCAAAGATGTCCCCACCATTTGGGCAGGTGGCCTCCATGCTGTAGGCATAATGTCCACTGACCAACTTCAGGGGTAAAAACTCACTCTCCGTCTGTAGAATCTAAAACACATAACATGGAATTGTCTTTTATGAACAAATATGCACTGAAAAAAAACATCAAGTTTCTAAAAAGCCTTCAATTTACTTTATTCAAAGAATTACCACATGAATAAAATGAATCATAATAAATTTGTCTTTCAGTAATTTTGCTGCTTTAATATAGCTTATTCATGTGGAAATGATGCACACAACTGACTCATTCATTCATTATCTGCTTATCCTTAACCCTGTCATGGGGTGGTGAAGCCAATCCCAGTGGTTGAAAGGCAGAGAAACAGCCTAGAAAGGTCACCAGTCCATTGCAGGACAGACACACAGATAAACACATTCACACCTAGGGGCAATTTAGCATCTTCAATTCACCTGATGCTAATGTCTGAGCTGTGAAGTGCCCAGTGGAAACCCACACAGACACAGGGAGGACAAACACCACACAGAAAGGAGCTGAACCCAGGCTGTGAGGCAACAGCATTACACACTGCGCCGCCATATTGCCCACGTCTGACTCTTTAAAATACTGCTACACCAAGCACTGCAGATATAGAACCTGTGCCAAAAATGACTTAGAAAATACCACCCTACTGGCCACTAGATGGCAGACTACACCCAAAAGCGTGCACTCTCATGCGTCAGTGGCAAGCATGTCATTAGCAACACAAAAATGAAGAAACTAACATTTCAAATAAAACAGTCAAATATTCAAATATTCATAAAAGATCAATTATTCAGCACTCTGACTGACCTGTACGGGATTGAGCACTGTGTTCCTCCTGCCTTGAACAGTAATATAGGGCTTCTGAATGTCAACATTTACTTGAATGAGACTGGCATCTTCCAGTGCCACCACCAGGCTTCCTCTCAAAGCAAGAGACCAAGTGAGCTAAAAGTGGGCATAACAGCATTATCAGAACAGTAAAACTACACAGATGGCTATGCTTTGTTTCACCTAGTGCACAACACACTGATCAATTTGTGATGGGTGTTACCTCATTGTTCCAGCTGTCCAGTGGGATCTGCCTGGTAACCTTTAAAAATTCAGTTGTTATTCAGTTCGAACAGAGAGAAGTCGACTACAGAGAAATACCATATTGTTTTTCCATTGTTGCTAACGACATTGTTTTTAGAGGCCCACCTGTATGAAATCAGGGTCACATTGAATATGTTCTCTGTTGGGTGGTGCTGCTACAACAGGACACTTCATCACGTAATTCTGTGTCCTGCCTCCAAAACGGCTTATTCTCTTCATCAAGTTCAGTGCAATCACATAATGACCATGCTGGAAAAAAGCAGATTGAATGTTTTTGGTAATTTCAGTTAACAGTGTAGTGAGTCATATTGTCACTGGCCTGAGTGAGAACAATAAAAAAATAATAATTTGGTAATGTTTGATACTTTACCTGTAACTGCACAAAGCATCCACTGTACATGACTCTGAAGATGAAGTTCCTGTCAGGATCTCTATGCAGACCAAACCCACACGCAGACAACTGGTGGTTCAGGCTCTCCAGGGACGTAAGCGTGACTGAAGAAGAGGATGGAAATGCATGATTTGTTCATGATGAGTGAGATCATCATCGTTCTTAAGCGATGACAGCCAGTTTGCAATGATGCTGTCTTATCTGCACACTTCTACATGCTCACCTTGAATCCTCAAAATTGAAGAAAGCCACAGCCTCAACCCATCAATTCTCATTCTGTGGATCCACAGTTCCATATATTCAGAGAAGCATTCCACATCTCCTTCTAACAAAAAAAAATGAAGATTGTTGTGTGCCTATGCTCTACTTTTTTTTTCGCCCACGTTTACCCATATTCCTCCCAGTTGAGTTCCCAGCTCATTCTTAGTAATAGCAAAGGCCCACAGACACACATTCTCATGTATTAGCTTTAAAAAATCAGATAAACGAATTACTACGAAGAAAATAATTATTACCCCTAGACAGATGTTCATAACCGACAGATATTTCAAACTGGTATTTGGCTACATGTTTATTTTATTCCAGTGGAATATGCCAAGGTTACACAGGGTTACAATGCCCAGATTATTTATTATTTAGTGCATTTTTAACACTATAAAAATATCCCAATGTCTACCTTTGCTATAACTGTATATGTATCAGCATCAGGAGATATGTACATGAAAAATAGTCCACAATTCCCATTTCAGTGTATTACATCAGTTACAAGGCCTGCTATGATATTTTATACAAAACTCTGATTGCAGTGCACTGTGGAGGATATGAATGTATACTGGATAACAACAAGTGAAGAGAGAACCGCTATGCTCAGAAAGCTGTGGGGCAAGTGAAATCAGGCATTACATTATTTACAGACACTTCATAAAGACTTACCAGCAATGCTTGCAGGTGGGCTGTCAATCCAGTCTCGCTTGTGAACACGTAAGACATTGCCATTTACAGGCAAAACAAAATACCTGTGTGGCAAAAAGACAGACACAGTAACCTGCATTTGCACCACATACATCCATGATCCTGTGACTCTTCCATCCACATTATAATCCACTCCCAAGTTTTCTATAAACCACAAAAGGAGAACATACTTACAAGGAAAATAGGACCCTCAGCTTCATGGCGGCCAAGTCAGTGTCTGATTCTGGATGCTGAACTCTCCAGGGTTTATAAACCGAAGCATCACCTGTGTTTGCCAACTAAACTCACAGCTCCACGCAAGAAACATCATAAAAGCAGATCACAGGTAAAGACACAAAGAGGCTAGGCAGAAAGGAAGAGAATGGGCTTTGTGCATTACACTGGTGGCTGTTTACATCCACACACTTCTGCACGTTCTGAGGCTTCACGCTGAATAAACACTTTGAGGACTTTCATGTCAAAAACTGTTGTGTACCTCAACAGCTGAAATGTTAAACAAATGGTATGGTTTTATGTAATTAGAGGTTCTGTCTGCTGTCTGGATAATGAGTCATTAGAAGATACAGATTTAGGCCTGGTCCTACAAAAAAGACCCTGAACAGATAATGGAAAAAACATCTTGATGTTTAAAAGCTTTTGCAACCCCAAATCAGAAAAAGTTGGGACAGGGTGGAAAATGTGAATAAAAAAATAAAGCAGTAATTCACAAATGTC